>JAUKNK010000261.1:275000-347500 GCA_030765055.1 Mantis religiosa
TGAATTATCCCATCTGAGCTAGGTTCCGAGGTTGGTTCCCGGCTATTCCTGTTGTTAGTAATCCTGTATCAGAATCCATCTGCTTCGTGTTTATTTGGCCCTATCACATAGATATTAAAGAAGAGCGAAAAGGTCCCTTCTTAGAGCGAAAAAAAAGTTCAGTGTCGTGTCTGACATAATTTAAACTAAAAATGATATCGATCTAATCTTGAGCAGCCTAATCATATCTGCTTTTAATTAAAGCATTAATAAAGGTATTCTTTCAAAGAAACTATTCATCTTAATCGTGGGACGCTTCTGCTAAGTATCAGAATAGTCATAGAGGATGTGTATTTATTTTGATCTGGGCTACTAATACTAATAATGAATGAATATAAAATAAATAAATTTACCTCAAAGTCTTTCCTGTCCTGCAGTTGATGAGGAGTATCCTGAGATGGCTTCGAAACCTCGATGGCTTTTCTGCATCATCCCACAGCCGATGAGAACTGCCGTGTGGTTTCCCTTATTTCTTAGTGGTTTTTCCGTATCATCTGTTGATGAGAAGTGTCACAAGATGATCTCAAGGCTCACTGGATTTTTCTTGATTGGCTTGTTCTTCAGAAGTGCCCTCACTGGTAATACAGGGATCACTGACTTTTTCACAAGTGTCCTCCATTTCAGAGTGAACCCGAGTCATTTTTAATTCTGAATTACGTTGTTCATCAGAAATGCATTTCCTGGAACTTAAAGAGTGACATGACTGAAAATGGGGTTCTTCCTCATCAGGTAGTCCCATTTCACTTGCAGAAGTAAGGTTATGATCAGTACTGTTCTTTATCTCTTCATGTTCAGACAAAATGCATTCCCAATAACTTATCGAGTAACATGACTGAAAATTGTCTTCTTCCTCATCAGGTAATTCCATTTCACTTGCAGAAATAAAGTGATTTTCAGTAAGATCCTTTATCCATTCAAAAGGTGCCACTTGACATGGAGGTTTAACTCCTTCCTCCTCCTCTTGTTCATCATCTTCTTCCTCATATTCCTTTTCTCTTTCTAATTTATTAAGGACCTGTCTGATCTCACCGGATGATGTAAGGTGAGTAACTTCTGCAGTCTTTTGACGTTTTCGTAGCATAGTAGTTTCTTTTGCCACTACTGGAGAAACAGGAACGGCTCCCGACTCAGGTGTTCGCGATATTCGAACGATATCAGGTTTACCGTCCTCCGACCAACTTAATACATCTACCTTCATTGTTGATAAAGTATTCCTGTTTGCGGTTGCATCCACATGTTCTGTACTGTTCTCTTCATTTGACTCTCTGTCCAAGCCAACTATTCCAAGACATACTGCATAGCTACCATGTTCTCTTAAAGCTCTTAATGGAGAATCCCAACCTAAAGCTTGCAATATCGCCAATCGATCTGCTTCTGTGGATCTTTCATCAAAGAATAAAGTCCTTAAATTTCTCTCCGTAATTTCTCCATTTAAAACAACTGCAGTAGAGCCGCCAGGACCTTTTTCCTGTTCTGTTTCATACTGAATTTCTTTTCTCACCTCACTAAGGAGGACTTTCTCTGTCTCTGAATTTCATTTGTGTGTTTCTTGAATTGGCGGAGGTACTGGCTGACGTAGCCTTCCACTCTCATTGCTGAAATATGCCACCCGTTCTTCAAGTGAAGGACATTGCGTTAACTCGTAGTTCCATTCATTGAGGTTTGTACCACTAGTTCCAGCCGATTGGTCTTCGGTCATGTATTTTGGAGATGTTACTTTCTCTCTTCCGTTTAGCTGTACCAGCTCCGGCTCTTTCTTGGTCTCATAGAATGACTCTGTTTCGGCTGACACCTGTAATCTCCCTGCATTTAGAGGCCCTATATATGCTTCTTTAAGCACACGTGATACAGATATCGCCTCAACATGCTTAATCTTACGGGTTGCTGCTTCTTTACTAGAGATCTTTCTACCCTCTTCACTCACATACATTGGATGCTTTGAAGAGGCACATGGTGTAGGTATTATCGTCTCCTGCTTAGACATAGACAGTGTTTCTTCCTTACCACAAACTTTATCACTATCCGAACTCACAGACTCTCCATGGTCTTCTGGAGGCACAGGTGATGCAAGAATCATCTTCCTCGGCTCTGCTAGCGTAAGTAGCTTTTGTTCTTCATTTAAAAGCTCTCTGCACGATGCACCACTCAACAAGTGCCCGTGTTGACTTATGGCTGAAAGGAATACAGGTATGCCGTCCTTCCAGGCTGTCAACATCTCGTGGCTTTCATTCGCTAGCGAAATGTCATCGCTTGCCCCCCGTAGGGGAAGGGATCCGTCCCTTTTAGCTGCCAAAGTGCGGGCGCTACGGACCCCTAGCACTCGTGGTACCTCTGACGTTACTAGAGGAACCTCGGGCCGAACATAACGAGCCCCTCCCGAATGGGAGTTGTTCGGATTGGGTTGGTCTCGAGGGGGCAGTGGTTCCCGTTAGCCCACGGGAACAAATGGGTACCTCCGGCCAGGCCGCCAGGGCCGCCCGGAGGGGGTTGCGGGAAGCCATTAAGTCTCCCGGGTACTAGCCTGCATAGCTAGTAGAAGGTGTGCTAGATCACCAGGCGGCCCCACCGAGGTCATATCGGTAGTCTGCACATTGATGCAGGCGCGCGTAAGTGGCGTATCCACTTCCATCCCGTCTTGAGTACAAGCGGGGGGGCTTTTTAGACTCAAGGTATTGCCCTATGGAAAGAGCCCCGGAGTATTTATTTGCTCCCGGGTAGAAGGAGGCCCGGGTCTTGTTCCTACGGGATCAAGGCTAATGGGAGGTGGACCTCTGTCTTAAACTTGTCATCGCTTGCCGTACTCGGTGTTCCCTCGTGGAAGCTTTGGAATGAAGGAAATACTGGTATTCCATCTATCCACGAGACTGACGAAACCGAAACAACCATAATGTCAGAAGATTCTCGACTTACCTCACCTGACAATATCTGATCCACCTTTTTATGGTGTAGAGTTACAGCCTGCCCGGACAATGAGCCTTGAATATCTATTACACCCAATATTTCTTTTGACACGTCAGCCTTAGATGTCCTACGTTTCTTCAAACATGGACATGCGCAACTGCTCTCTGCAGTAAGAGAAACAGAGGCGCTCTGTCCTTGACTGAGGTCTGATGGACTTACAAGCTCTCTTACAGGAGAAGTCGAGCTGTCCTTGGAAGGTGGAGATATACGTTTGCGATTTTTCCCTCCGTTATTAGACATTTTGTCTTCCTCTGTAGCTGACCTGTGTTTATAAGGTATTTCCTGATTACTTGCAGCATTCCAACTTCTCTTCTACAACACAAAACATCACAATTAATCCCCACTACCTTAGCACAGAAACAATCTACACAACAGCACAAAACAATGGTTTCAGTTGAAAAATAATATACAAGTGAAGATAGTATAAAAAGTAATGAGCCGGAGTGTGGTATGCACAAACCGGTGACAGAATGGTAATACCGTGGCATGTGTAATGAAGTACTGCTCCGACTAGAGCATGGAAGTTCACAGCCTGTTGTTAGAGGGCATGCATGCATGTCACATGACTATACAAAGCTAGCAGCAGCATGCATCAATCGTAAAACATTGCCAGTCATATAGTAAACAGTGAAATGGAGGTGTCAAAAGAGGAGCAAACAGGTTTTGTTTGTTTTCTGACAGTGGAAGGAGTAGAGTGTACAGACATTCTTTGACGAATGTCACAAGTGTACGGCAAACACTGCATATCCCTTGCAAGGGTCAAAGCGAGGCACAAGTGTCACACCAAATGGGAATGGGAACCAGGAGTACCAACACTGAAACTACTACAGCATGTTTGTTACACCTTAAGCTAATAGAATATCATAAGATTAAATTCTAGAATGAAAAATTATGACCATTAAAATACAGAGTGATTTATATAGAACTGACACATTTCTTTCCCTAACAGTTTCAAAACAAATTTGCTAATGACAGCTTATTATATCTAAAATGTAGAGGAGTTATGGGAGATTATTTACCTCTATAGCAAATGTTGAAAATGTCCTCTAACCTGCTTAATGCACAACTCAACATGTATGCTACTGGCCACTGGTTGGTGGACTCTTTTGTCAATAGCTTGAATCTCCTGTGTGATGATGGACATGTGGCGTAAACCCTGTCTTTTTAGTAACTCCATAGAAAAAAGTCTGGCAATGTCAAATCCGGAGATCTCAGTGGTCACAGGTTTCTGGAAATTATCCAGTCATCAAAAAAACCTGCAATTAGTTCCATGGTTTCATTTGATGTATGGCATGCAGCGCCATCTTGCTGAAAGTATCCATGACTCAGTTCTACATTGTCCAGTTGCTCAAAGAACTCCATGAAAAGCAGTTGCTACTCTGCAGTGTTCACAGTCTGGTTAAAACAATTGGCCCCACTATACTCTGTGCGAATATTGCGCACCAAACTCCGATTTTAACCAAATGTATAGGTGCTTCATGAATGTCATTTGGATTTTTGATGGTCCAATGGTGTGAGTTCTGTGAGTTCACATAACCGGATAAATTGAACCATGCTTTGTCAGTGAACCATGTGATGGACAAAATAGCAGGATTTTGCACAGTGAACATCTGAAACCAGCGACAATAATTCAATCTTTTATCCTTATCTGGTTCCTGTAGCTGATGAATGACTGTAACCGTATATGACTTTAGGCATGCACTTTTTGCAGCTTTCTGACACATTGAGTAGGTCCACCCTGCCTCCTGGACAAATGTCTTAATGATTGTTTGGGGATTGCTCCAGTCATGGTCTTATGTCAACAACTGTGAGAAGCCTAGAGGAACGATGCTTGCCTTCTTACTCACCAGAGGTCCAGATGTTTCCTATTTGTTTACCTGTCCCAGTATTTTGTTTCTTTTGGGAGGATTGCAAACACCAAATTCTCTCTGGTATACCCTTTGAGTGGCTGTAATTGAATTCATAATCCACTATTGCTTCACAAGGAAGAGTCGTTGATTTAATGTGTACTGCATTTTCATGTTGACTAGAACAAAATGTTGAAAACAGCTACCAACAATAGCAATTAGGAGTAAAGCATAAACATTTGCACATCTAATGACAAGGAATCAAAACTCCAGAACATTCTGCTTAATTTGGTGCTGAAATTGGGGCACTGAATGAATTTCCAATGGAATAATTAAAGAAAGAAATATGTCAGTTCTATATAAATCACTCTGTATTATGATCATTGGTTATTGAAGAGCCTTTGTATATACTGTCTTTATGACCAAAGCATGAAGTGTAGCAACTCCTAAAAACTAAATAATTCTGATTAAAGATTATAAATTAAGCTAGAAACAGAACTATATACAATTATACAATATATACAATTAATGGAAATTAATTGTTCTTTCACACTAGCCGTATGTGGGACGCTCTATGAAAGGGTAGAGCCAGACTGAGCCAGACACTATTGTACCTAATAGTGGTCCGAACTATAAAGCCCGGGCTTTAAAGTACTTACAGTATAGTAAGTTGCCATTTAGGTAGTTGTCTCATGTGTTTATGAGAACTCCTAGTGGTTTACCGGGAAAAACACGAGTCAGTTGGAGAATTTACTGTCATGTTGGCATGTTGGCCATAGTAGCTCAATGGTTTAGAGTGGCTGGATGGAAATCAGAAGATCTGTGGTTCAAATCCCGGCTATGGCATTGAATTTTTCAGTCTGGCTCGACCCTTTCATAGTACGTCTTACACACGGCTAGTGTCAAAGAACAATTAAAATCCACAATACTACTTGTGGTCATGTTATGACGTTACATGTGTAATCATGATGTTCAGTATGATCCTCATACTTTGTGCGTACCTTGTCAAGAGCACTCTAGAGTAAGCTGTCAGGCAGTTTTCCTTCAGGGTCAAGGTTCATTCTCAGTGGTCCAGAGAAAAGAACAGGAAAGCGAGGGACAACAGAGATGCTCTTTCTTAGGACTGTCAAAGGTACAGCAGTAATATCCACATCATCTATTGTTATGGAACCTTTGGTGATAGGCTCTACCATTCTGACCAGTGCTGCCAATATAGCAGATTTACCAGCCCCAACACTTCCTACCACACCAATCTGCACAGGTAATGGTTACATCTTAATTTAGTCATTTAACAAAGAGTTGTATACTCATATGACATTCTCTATTCTTGTATAAAATATTGTTAAAATATTTTTTCTCCACTATCTACTTATTATCTTACTGTAGTTACAAGGAAATACAGTAGACCTTAAGTGATAGTTAAATGTTTTGGTCATTATGTGATGTATACATGACTTTCTCTACTCTTGTACAAACACTTATTGCTCATGGGAGGATGAGATCAAATGATCTTGAAAACGTTTCAATTATACAACAAGAAGTAAGTGAAGTTTGAGTGTAAACTAGTGACTCATAAATCAAGCTCAAAAATGAAGAATACTTCACTGTTAATAGTGCTTCTGCTTATATTATTTATGACTTATTGCTCTATCTACTTCAGGATGAACATTATCTTATTGTAGTTACAAGGGAATACAGCAGACTTTAAGTGATAGTCAAATGTTTTGGTCGTTATGCGATGTATACATGACTTTCTCTACTCCTGTACAAACACTTATTGCTCTCATGGGAGGATGAGATCAAGTGATCTTGGAAACGTTTCAATTATACAACAAGAAGTAAGTGAAGTTTGAGTGTAAACATAGTGACTCATAAATCAAACTCAACAATGAAGAATACTTCACTGTTAATAATTCTTCTGCTTATAATATTTATGACTTATTGCTCTATCTACTTCAGGATGAACATTATCTTATTGTAGTTACAAGGGAATACAGCAGATTTTAAGTGATAGTCAAATGTTTTGGTCATTATGTGATGTATACATGACATTCTCTACTCTTGCATAAACACTTATTGCTCTATCTACTTCAAGATAAACATTATCTTATAGTAGTTAAAAGGGAATACAGTAGACTTTAAGTGATAGTTAAATGTTTTGGAAATTATGTGATATCTTTGAAATTCTGTTTTCATTACATTCTTGCTGAATGCAAGGAAGTGTAGTATGATTTTTACCTGCTCTCCTGATTTGACTGTGAAATATAAATTCTGGAGTACACATGGTTCATCGTGTCTGTACCTCAGAGTCAAACTAGATGCCTTTATCTCTCCTGCAAATGGCCACTCTGGTTGCACTTCTCTAGATTCACCATCTGTTACAAACACACTGCATGACATTAGAGAAAAAACATGTGCAAATATTTTTTAATTTAAAAACGACTCAACTATTTTGATAATACTTTCAGTTTTGAAAAGGTATTCTTTCTGAAAGATAGGGATTGCTTTATAAATTTTCAAATACAGCCAATTGATTTTCTCAAAAATTTGTTTTACTTTCAGAGGTTGTAATAAAACAAAAAGGAATCCATCACCTACTGGCAGTAATGGTAACAAAAGTATAACTATGAAGTCGGGGACTTAAGTACTTACAGCATAGTAAGTCGTCACAAAAGGTGGTGTCTCATTGTATATGAGAATCCCTAGTGGTCTACCGGGAAACATATGAGTCAGTTGGAGAATTTAATGTCATGTCAGCATGTTGGTCATAGTAGCTCAGTGGTTTAGAGCAACTGCATGGAGAGCGGGAGATTTGTGGTTCAAATCCGAGCTTTGGCATTGAATACTTCAGTCTGGCTCTATTCATTGAAATTTGATGAGGGTTTTATATTTATATACTGGAGGGCTGAGTTATTCTGGAGGAGTTTAAATGCATATTATATAGGTTTCTAGTGAAATGTTTATTTTTTTGAAAAGCTGACTGTTCTTTTTTATGAATAGTGGTGTTAGTTGTATTACTTGCCGTCAATGTTTGAGATAAGTATACGGAGATGGAGGTTGGATTACCTTGTTTAACATCCTCCTTCTGCATCATGGAGAGATCCATCATTGGTCCAGCAGAGGCTAAGTGCATTGCAGCATTTGTGAAGTAAGTGACTGTTTCAGGTATGAGGCCACTCAGCACCAAACTGCAATATATGGCAAGTCCCAGGTGTGGCGCATTCACATCTAACGACAATAGTATCACTGTCTGAGTAAAGTGTAGAAAAATTTAGACAAATAACAAGAACATGGAAATATATACGCTACCCTTTGTTTGTCAATTATGTACATTTTGAAAATTTAGCATTTGCTAACACCTACCCTAATGTATTTCTGGGTGTCTTGTATGTCTGTGATTCCCTAGATGTTGTTCACAGTCCTTCTGTGATAGGTATGACCGTAAACAGCACTTTAGTGCTTCATAAGCAGGTGAATGGTAGTCTGAAATGGGTAAAATATGGGAGCTTTGAGCAGATAAACGTGCTGCAATAGTCATCTTACATAAAGCAGGCCATGCACAATGTCGGCACTAGTACCGTGAATATCCACCTTTCGCAGCAATGCAGGCTGCTATTCTCCCATGGAGACGATCGTAGAGATGCTGGATGTAGTCCTGTGGAACGGCTTGCCCCAGCTTGCGCCTCAGTTGGACCAGCGTTCGTGCTGGACGTGCAGACCGCGTGAGACGACGTTTCATCCAGTCCCAAACATGCTCAATGGGGGACAGATCCGGAGATCTTGCTGGCCAGGGTAGTTGACTTACACCTTCTAGAGCACGTTGGGTGGCACGGGTTACATGCGGACGTGCATTGTCCTGTTGGAACAGCAAGTTTCCCTGCCGGTCTAGGAATGGTAGAACGATGGGTTCGATGACAGTTTGGATGTACCGTGCACTATTCAGTGTCCCCTCGACGATCACCAGAGGTGTACGGCCAGTGTAGGAGATTACTCCCCACACCATGATGCCGGGTGATGGCCCTGTGTGCCTCGGTCGTATGCAGTCCTGATTGTGGCGCTCACCTGCACGGCGCCAAACACGCATACGACCATCATTGGCACCAAGGCAGAAGCGACTCTCATCGCTGAAGACGACACGTCTCCATTCGTCCCTCCATTCACGCCTGTCGCGACACCACTGGAGGCGGGCTGCACGATGTTGGGGCGTGAGCGAAAGACCTCCTAACGGTGCGCGGGACCGTAGCCCAGCTTCATGGAGACGGTTGCGCATGGTCCTTGTCGATACCCCAGGAGCAACAGTGTCCCTAATTTGCTGGGAAGTGGCGGTGCGGTCCCCTACGGCACTCCGTAGGATCCGACGGTCTTGGCGTACATCTGTGGGTCGCTGCGGTCCAGTCCCAGGTCGACGGGTGCGTGCACCTTCCGCCGACCACTGGCGACAACATCGATGTACTGTGGAGACCTCACGCCCCACGTGTTGAGCAATTTGGTGGTACGTCCACCCGGCCTCCCGCATGCCCACCATACGCCCTCGCTCAAAGTCCGTCAACTGCACATACGGTTCACGTCCACGCTGTCGCGGCATGCTACCAGTGTTAAAGACTGCGATGGAGCTCAGTGTGCCATGGCAAACTGACTGACACTGTCGGTGGCGGTGTCCAAACGCTGCGTAGCTAGCGCCATTCGACGGCCAACACCGCGGTTCCCGGTGTGTCCGCTGTGCCGTGCGTGTGATCATTGCTTGTACAGCCCTCTCGCAGTGTCCGGAGCAAGTATGGTGGGTTTGACACACCGGCGTCAATGTGTTCTTATTTCCATTTCCAGGAGTGTATATTCAAAAGCGAAATATTGCAGAGGATTTAAATGTAAATTTCAAAATTCTGCCCAAAGTAATTGAGGAATTAGAAGTGTGTCTTATCCCTATATGATTTCCTATCATTCTTGGGAAAAATTAAAAATAAGCTTAGTTATACACCTGTAAAGTATGCAGATAAATTGGGTGAAAAGCTGTGCAGTGTTCTTTGCAGAAATTCTTGTTTTAACATTTTATACTGCGTAAGGAAATACCTTCAAATTGATAGTGTTGACCTTCCTGATCAAATTTCACTGTTATTTCTTACAAATATTGAGATATTGTTTTTGGCATATAAGCTCATTCTAACCAACAGAAGTCATAAATTTACTCTGGAACACTAAGAGAAGATCAGTATTTCAGCCGCTAGAGTACGTATGATTGGAAACGCTGAATGTAAGTAGATCTACAAATAAATATTAAAAGCAGAAGCATTATTGACAGTGAAGTATTCTTCATATTTGAGTTTGATTAATGAGTCACTATGTTTACACTGAAACTTCACTTACTTGTATAATTGAAACGTTTTCAAGATCATTCGATCTCATCCTCAGCTGTTTGGTGACTAAATGAACATTCCTCTTCCTCCACTACTACGGAGCTCCGTAGCTCCGTAAATGAAGTATTAAAGCTTAGTGCCCCAAACACCAGATGGAGGAGTGATCGCAGCTCCGTAGTAGTGGAAGAAGAGGAATGTTCATTTAGTCACCAAACAGATGAGGATGGAATCGAATGATCTTGAAAACGTTTTAATTATACAACAACAAGTAAGTGAAGTTTGAGTGTAAACATAGTGACTCATTAATCAAACTCAGATCTACAAATCTTGTATTTTATACTTCTTAGTGCATATTTCGCATATCTTAGCACTATAGATGCATGCATATTTGAACAGTTTTTTGTGCATATATATAAGTCCAGTAATAACAGTATATGCTCTTCAGTTTATCTTTTATTTAACTTCACTAAAGTTAAGAAATTGCTGCATTTCATTCATAACTTTATAGTGGTATACCATTAGAAAATACATGTTTTGAGACTTGCTGAATCCCCCAAAATTTTTAAGAACCAACTATTTGCATGTGTGTCCTTAGCATATACATGCTCAAGTAATTCTGTGAGTGAGGTTTAAGGATAATTTGATTAATTAAATACCTAGCTTGATATTTAAGTCATGCCTATGCTTATTATTCAGTATCTTCCAAGGATGATACAGAAATATTTTCAATCCAACTGTGATTTTTTTATTTTTTTTTAAAGTGGCTCAATTAAAATATCATATGTTGAAGATATTTCTTTGACAAAGGAAATAGGTCTGGAATTTTGTTTGAAGTCCTCTTCATTCCAAATGGTGCTTATGAGTAAGAACTAAATAATTTTGTAACCGCATTGTAAGGTGAAATAATCTGAACAATAAGATTCAATGCCATGGCCAGAATTTGAATATGGATCTCTGCTCTGTGTCCTACCTTGAGTTTTCCTACAACACAGTTTGTATTGGAACAATTATCAGTGATTACCTAAATGAAAATATAATTACATGTTTTCTTCTATTAATATTAAGATGCTAGATATGTAATATTTCAGAATTTCATGGTAAAAGTCTGTAAACATAAGCTTGAAAATACATATTTTACTCTAATTACTTATGAAGATGTGATGTACCTTATCACTGCATGTCCAAAGTCATCATCTCAAATGCATCTAGCTGGCATGTGAAGATTGAACAGTAATTTCCTCTCATGTTGCCTGATCATTTTAAGTTATGTCATAATAAAAGGTGCCGAAAATGAAACCCTTCATTAGAGCATTTTGTTCTTTAAAGATCACAACACAAATGCCATTGTTACTGAACTGCAAGCTGAAACAACCAGGATCTCAAATCTCGGATAGCAAGTTGTGGTTTGTTCTGATATTCCTAACTGGAAATAAAAGGTGCAGTGTTCTGCAAATTTCTTGTAAATATAAAACTGGATTGCTGTCAAATGAATCTACATTCCAAAAGAAATATGTACTTGGAAAATGTAAACAGTCAACTCAATTGGTCTTGGAGTTGGTAATGGTTTCATTTAAGTCCCTACCGATGAGACAGTTGATGTTCAGAGAAGATATATTAATTGTGAATAGAAGGCATCTGGAAAGATAATGAAACGAGTCTGTTGTTAATTTATATGTTAACCAAAATGCAATCATCAAGACATGCTAAACTATTATTAATGCAATGGGACTTTTGTGGCCCAATGTGGTGAAACACTGCAATTTCTTCCTTCTTGTGATGGATGCAGCATCCTAGATACATATCTTCTGCATGCGATCCATTGCATAGCCGAATTGGTTCAATCTAAATGTTCTAATGTTGATACCTGATTTTGAATACAAAGTAGTTCTAAAGGCTTACAACAGAGTAAATAAATTCAATGAACTGTTTTCTGAGCTTCTACTCCTTCCTCAGTCAATTTCATTTGAGGAGGGGAAGCTGGATTAATGGTGCATTATACTGTGCAAGAATTTTGATTCTGTGAAGCAAGTAGAAACAGCAAAGGAGTCATTTAGTGATGTGAAGGTTAAAAACATTGTCTACACACACTATAATTTTTCACATTTTAGTTGCCATTAAATTTTTGGAAGCCTCTTATTTGAAACACTCAAGACTGTTTAGCTGCTGTTCATTCTGTAGTTACTTCTTAGGTTAAGTCTCTAAGACCAATCAGAGCTGCAGTGAAGAATAAGTTCTTTCCAACTTCGCAGAAAAATACAGGATTCAAGACAATCAGTGCTATTGAATGCTAAATGGAAGTAGTACTAATATCTTTGAAACTTCAGAAGATGATGTGCAAGTTTAAATGTTCACCCATTTAGTCAGTACAAAGCCGCTGTAATACAATAACATAAGTTTTATATTTGTGAATTTGATTTTCTTTATTGTGATATGAGGGCCATATATTGAAAAAATACAAGGTGGAAGGTGAATAAATGCAAATATTTGTATCAGCGTTTCAGGGCGATGTGATGTACCTGCAATGTCCACTTTTTCTACTATTTCTCGGTGACGCTCGTGGGGAAACTGTTGATATTTTTAGGATGGGTAGTACTCCCTCTGATAGGGCCCTGATTACGTAAGAGGTCACAAGGCTGGTCTCGCTCTGCCAGTTGCCGTGTCCAACCGATTTAAATTTATTTTATTTGCATTAAACACAACATTAACCTCAATAGACATGCATTTATTTCTTTGGTTCCTTAACCTGTAACCAGTATTGTGGGGTCAGGAGGAGCCTGGCTAAAATTGTATACCATGTTAAACCTATTTTCTCCGCAGTGTGGCGTTGCTGCTCTCAGTACCTTTCAGGCAATGTACTTTGAGTTGTTGAGTGTTGAGGTTGTAGTGAAAAAAGTGCATACACATCATTAGCAGTGTTTCTCCTCAGCGGGGTCAGGGTGACCCCACCATACTTATAACAAAAGTATATCATATATTGCGGTATGTTTCAGGAGGTAATTTCAACATCTTACGCAAACAAAATGCATTTAATTGCATCAAACTTGTTAATGAACTAAGGAAGAGGGGTCTGACTTATATGGGAATCTTAAACAAAAACAGGAAAAATATTCCAAAAGAGTTTTTGCCTCCAAATAGAGGAAACCTGGATCTTCATTGTTTGGATTTGGAAACAATTTAACATTGGTCTCATATGTACCAAAACCAAAAAGGTAGTGCTTTGGGTATCTTCGATGCACTACAGTGCTTTAGTGAACCAGGATACAGAGAAACCTGAGATAATTGGAGTACTACAGATCAACAAAGGAGGAATAGATGCACTTGATTAAAAATGCACTGTTTGTGCGACCAATAGACAGTGTAGAAGATGGCCTCTTGCTATTTTCTACACATTGCTGAACATTTCCATACTGAATGCATTTTTAATACATTCATAATTAATGGAAAACCATAAAAAATCACGCTTAGAGTTCCCCAAGTCTCTGTCATGGCAGCTAGTTGAACCACTTCTACAGAAAAGGATGGGTATTCCACACCTCCCTCGAGGGTTAAAAAATAACATTGCCAGGATGCTAAAATGCGAAGTCCCCAAGCAATTAGGAGTCATAACAAAACGGGTTAGATTTGCAAAGTGTCCTAGAACCAAAGATAGGTAAACAAAAGTATGTTGTATAACTTGCAGTACACCAATATGTAGCGAATGCACAAGAAGTATTTGTGAGGATTGCTTGTAAACACCTACTGTGGTTTTGTTCAGTTGCTATATCCGTTTCATGGTAAACACTTATTAGTTACTACACATCCTTAATTTCATACTTCAAACTTTGTTTCCAGAGTAAAGCATATAATTTGGTTCAAAATAACTGATTCTTAGAACTATCATTATCGTACTAATGAATATTACATATATGGTAAAAAAGGATCCTGCAGACATACATGCAGAGGCTTACAATGTAGCTTATGCCTAATTAATCTCTACACATAACTGAATATTACATTTATGTTTACTTTATTACGATATATTATCCCTCATCCATAATTGTCAAAAATGAAATGGGGTACTCCTGACCCCACCTGACCGGTTATGGTTTAAACTACCAACAAACCAATAACACAAAACACTCCAGGAAGAACAAATATAACAACACAAAAACTGGTGTTCAATATCCTTTACGTTTAAATAAAATGACAATGCCACTGCGTACGTCACATTATTTTAACTTCTTTACGGCTACAAGGGCTCAAGATGTCTACCATTAGCTCCGCAACAAGCTTCCAAGTGTCGACGCCATGATTGTTGCATACTTTCCCACACATAAGCTGTAGATAATGAACACTTAGCGTTCCAGGCACTTCCATAAGCCTCTCTGAGGATCCCGGCCCAAAGATTTACCACGAATCTGTTGAAAATTCCCACGGCGAATGGCATGTGGATTCTCTTCCACCCAGATGAAACATTGTGGAAATCAAATATGCCATCACGGGTAAACAGCCTCGTCTGTAACCATTATGATGCGAGGAAACTGCGCATTATTTTCACATTGCTGTAAGAACCAGTTACAGAACTCCGCTCTTCTTGCGTAATCTGCTTCTTACAAATGTTGGACCATTTGGTAATGGTATGGATATAACAGACGTTCATGCAATGTGTGCTGATCACTCCAAGAACTTGTACCGACGTCCCTTGTCAAGCGTCTTGTTCTCACACCAGGCCCCTCTTCCACAATACGCAAGCTTTCATCTTCACGCCATAGTGTTTCAGCATTACGAATTGGTCCTCTATAACGGGGACGAAGAGAACCTGTATCAGAATTTTTGATGCTCTGCAGTGAACGTTCGTCTGCTGCGAAGACGATCTGGAAATCGTTGCGGATACAAGTCCCTCGCAGTATTGGCAGCACCGCAAATTAAACGAACGTCTGCTAGCCCGCCTCACGTTTAAGAGGTCCCGTGTTCGAATCTCGCTTAGGGTGAGTTACCTGGCTAAGCTTTCTTTCCAGGTTTTTCCCTTATCCTGAAAGATGAATGTCGGGTAGCTAAGCTTGTACCGTTTTCTGGGATAACTTAAAACGTGGAAGCGTTAAATTACCAGAGGTCCGTATGGGATGGTTAAGGAAAGGCACAAAGTGTTTCAAAATTAGATGTTTTTAACGATATACTCTTAAAATTTCAAATATAACAATATAAAATTTCTCTTGTCTTCAGATCTTGAGCAACATGTCAATTAATTATCCTTGCCACTGGTTATATATTATTATTTCTTTAACTGTCTTAAAAGTATTTAGGGTTTCTTTTGTTGTTTAAAGTGCACTAGCTCCACGAAATATGTCTTAATTGACGCGAGAAACACAAGGAAAAATTTGGAATAGAAATTTAGAAGGATTATCCAGAACTTACATAATGAAGCGAAGCCAAACAATTTTGTCTCCAATGTTCCTACGTACGGAGTGACGAAGTGCAGATGCGATGTTCATTGTCCGAGATCCATGTGAGAAGTCCTCTTTCTTGTACCGGAGTCTCCCAGACGAGAAGTCCAGGCCGATCCTCCCGGTGCAGCTCCAAGCCATTGTCCAAGCTTTAGGCTCCCTCTACAGGCGAAAGTAGCGCTTCCTAGCGCTCAGCAACGGAACTCGTAAGAGACTAGATGTAACTAGGCAGCATGGCTGGTAGTCTAAAGAGCTGGAGATCACCAATATAGCTCAGGAGCTGGGGGGAAGTAGTAGTTAGCACGAAGTAGATGAGTCTTTAGAAGTGGTCAGGTGTAAGCTCTATGGACCCTGAGCTCATTTGAGCATCAATGTACCCATTCCATTCATCGTCCGATATGACTTAACGTTGGATGACGTAAGTTACAGAAAAAAAGAACGGCTGCTAATTCAGCATACGTAAAACCATTCCATTTTATGTTTTGTAAACGACAATCTGCTGCTGAATATTGGCTTTTATTCCTTCGCTGTAAGTTGCTTGAATGATGGCCGGCGTTGTGCGTTATGTAAATGCAGGTGTATTCGTGTCCGCGCTATGTGTAAACACAAAGCACATAATCCAGGGCCGTTCAAAAAACGCGGTATCCTTAATTTTGTGAATCATTTGTGACATTGCTATTAGCAAGCGGACAAACCGAGATACACATGTTACACGCATTGTTCTGTACTATATATAAAATTATTTGCACTTATTCACCTCCCATACTGTATATTAAATTTAGAGTTGTTCACATCTCAGCATTTAATCTGCCTTGTTCTAGTATTTGGAAGAGATATGATATGGTATGTGATTTTCTACTTTGCCTGATTGAAGCATATTTCATGAAAATTAATTCCCGTGTAATGACTTATATTTGTGGTAATTTAGTGGTTTTGTTGCATATGTCAAGTTTGTTAAATACATTTTTGAATATTACTTCATTACTACCCAGGCATTATAAGTTACAATTGACAAACTGTAAGAGACAAGATCTCGCTACACAAATATACATCTCACTAAAGGGCACAGTTTGTTAAATATCTTTTACAGCCTTAACTATTTCTGGGGTATTCTTTTTCAGCTGGAATTTTTAAATATGTTTTTGCTTGTGGCAAACGGATGGTAGTGACGTGACTGAATGTTGCTCCACTGCGAGCGAGGAGAGGCAGTTGCCATGTATTTGCCTTTTTCGGGTAGCAAAGAGCAAGCATGGATCTTGAAAGCCCTAACAGAGTGATCCACTTTTTAAAATCTGACTATTTCTTTAGTATACTGTGTTCTTATTGTATATGCAGTAAAATGTCATGAAAGTTATTCTCTGCTAATTAGTACTAAATGGTGATGGATGGATGAAAATAATGAAGCAGCAGCTCTGGTCTCTTTTTAGGCCTACTTAGATATTTTGTACTTCCCTAAATTCCAGTTGAATCCAACATGCCAATATTTGATGTCTTTAATAGTTGTCTCTCTGTTATCTTCAGCTCAAAGAAAAAGGATATGTATATATGCAAGGAGAAACCTTTGCACCTCTAAGTTTAGATGTAGTTAAACCCAAAAAAATCTTACCCTGCTTACTGGGTGGACTCGAAATTACTTGGCTGCCTGATATTAGGCTATTTCAATGCTCAGGATGAGCCCTTCATGTTAATCAGATTATCTTATACTCATTACTACTGGGAAATGCTCCACAGGATACTGAAATAAAGACAGAAAGAAGCCTCTCTTTGCAAGCATGTCTACTCTCATTGTTTCTAATAATTGAATCCCTGGGAACTTAAATATGGGTAAACTAATTGGGCAACAATCAGTCGTAACATCATTTGACATTGTCAAGGCACTTGATGAGACTATTATCTCCTTAACAGGTTTGAAGTCAGCCTGGCTGTTTTAGCATAATTCATTTCAGCTTTGCCTGATATTTTTGTGATATGCGATGCACAGGAATAAGTTTTCGCCTTCGCAGGGGGATGGCGATCCTGGTAGCAGTATCCTAGCTCTAGTTGCTTGTTGTCCCTCAACTGGGAACTATTAGTGAACCATGTTTGTTTCGCATGTTTCTAGGTGGATCTTTCTCTTGGTCTCACTCATTCTTGGGAGGTGTATAATCACTGGAAAAAGTTGACATAAAATACATACGCCTAGGTCTCATTAGATCCACTCCCATCTGGGTAATTGATAATGTAGCTTGAAGCCTGGTTAAAACGTGGAATACGTGGAATACACGGCTAGCTTGAAGCACTATCCACTTAATATTCCGAGATGGGGTGCATTCATCCTGGTGGCTTCCACAAAGGAGGAAGTTCCACCAATCTCTAAGCAGTGTTTGGGGTAATCTGGATCACTGAGCAAACATGATTAATCTTTGTAGAAGTCTGGTAGCAGTTGTCCTTACGCGGAAGGTATTGAACTACGGCCATGTAAGTTAAGAAGATAACTGAGTGTAAAGTAATCTGATAATTTTTGTTTGGAGCCATCATATCATTCTTGAAAGCCTCCTTAAATTCCACATTCCTCTTCCATCTCAGTCCCCAACTTATTCTGGTGGGCTTCCTCATTTTCCACATGCATCTTCCATCTCGGAACTATTACAAGGTTAATTCTTAGCTTCAATTTTTACAAAACAGAAGGAACGCTACCAGACCAGTCAACGATTTAATCCTTTTCTTAAAGAGGATTAATTCAGTTATTTCTAGATTAATGTCACTTTTACACTGTTGCTTCAGGGCATGTAAGGTACCCTACGAGCCGCGAAACATAATTGAATATTCTTCACTTAGCTTTACTACTTTATCCTCTCCATGAGGGAAAATCCCCTTGGACCTTCCTTTTAGAGTGAAGTTACACTCTCCTAGTCATTAACTGTGTTTTCCAACCTGATTTTTTTTGGAGAGCTACCAGATGTTTATTCCGATGTGCCGCTTTTGAGGAGAAGAACGTAAGAAGCATAGATCAATACAACTTGATAATCAAGTTAAGTAGTTACGTTTCTTTGACCCAATTAATTTTCTATACTCCCGTCATCTCCTGATCTGGCATTTAATTTACTTAAACAGATTTTGTCTTTGTTTATATTTGTGTTATAACCAGTTATTCATTTGTGGTTACAACATTTAGCAAATATCCTGATGATGGGAGAGATGCACACTCCCGAAACGTCGATTTCTAATCGTCTTTTCACCTGGCTTGCTTCCCGAGAACAACTTGAGCATGTTGGGAAGCCTATTCTGGCACATGTACATGATAGCAGCTACATGCATTGGAGCTTAAGTTCAGTTATTTGATAATATTTCCAGGCTTTGGAAAAGGTTTCAGAACTTGAATGTTTATATGTGATTGCTGAAGCTTTTGCTGTAATCAATCACATTTTGTTAAGCGAATATACGAAATAGATAATTTTGAGCTTGCGATTGTTATGCTTGTCCTCGTAGAGTAGGGGTGCCCTGGTTCTATTTTAGTTTTCTTGTTAATATGGCTCATCTTTCCTGCCCTGCTGTTCTCCTGTTACACATTAAAGGGTAACTTCAGGCACAAACTATTCTGCGCCCCTCCCCCGATGTTGTGAATGTGCATGTTCTGGCCATTTTTTGTTCGTTTTTCCCCTGAGAGAGCATTTATAATACCGCTTCCCATCTCTGCTCTCGTTTCTTTCCTATTCTACCTCTTGGAAAACCCTTTCAACCCAGTTAACCGAGTCTCGTGATTCTAAACTCATTTGCATAAATTAAACGTTTCCTTTAATTGGTTTAGTTAAGGGACTCAAGAGACAAGTCGCTACATCCAGGAATTTTGGTCCCTTTAAAAGCGCAAGAATGGTGCAAAGTGCTTAACCAGGAGCTGCTTCCATCTATCGGCCTTGGTTCACACTAGAAACACCTCTGACGACATTTGAGATTATAATAATCCGTCACAATGTCAGCACGTTTTCTCTAAGTAGACTAATTGGAAGAGTGTATACAGATTATTAAGCTCTTAACGTTGGCAATGAGTCATTAATGAATATTGGCGTAAATATGTGCGTAAGTATTCTGACGAATCAGGTAATTATTGCCAGTTTTCATAGACTAGGCATACAACATTCTTCTCATTTCATATTTGTAATGAAACCCATTTTCAATTTTCGTCTTAGCAAAATATACATTCAATATCTTCAAAAAGAGCACTAATCAGGGGCGGCCGGTGAGTCATTGTATTGACCACGCCATAAATAAATAAATGAATAAATAATGTGTACCAATTTCGAACGATTTAGGTAATCTGTATCAAACAGAACGTACAGGGAAACGGAAATAGATATTTATTACATCCGTACTCTTGTTACGCACAGGTGTAACGAGCACAGTAAACGTTTGATAATACAATTCATGGAGAATGTGATACGAAACGTTCGTGTAGGATTTCGCGATAGACAGTTATCTTAAGTCCCGTGCTTTACTGCACTCTAGCGGATAAAGCGTAAGTTATGCGCCAGAGAAACCTTGGCACCACCTTCTCCCATAAGAAGCCGTGTATAAGCAGACATCCTAGCCCTTAACAGCCGCGTATGATCGCAGACGGTGCCGTTCTGGAATGGGCCTCAAGCCACGGAAAACAACCAGGACAGAGCGCTTGCGTTTAACGCTCCTATTCACACGAGGGAGCAGATACACAGAAACAATCTTTTTTGCGCAATTCCTATACACTACTCTTTCTTTCGTTTTCATACAGATGGTGCCATGGCACAGCGGCACTACCTCAGAAGCACTGGCACTAATTGAAAATATATTTGATATATCCATAAGTTCACGTTATCTGGATGACAAAATTGTCTGTTTCATTTAAATGGGGGAGATTATTTAACCAGATGGGCTCCTTCCAGAAAGAAATGTAATGCTTCAGCTTTCAGCTCATTGATACTGCTTCTGATTTTCTGTAGAACTTATCTTCAACATTTTGTAGGTCTTTGCTTTCGGCTTATGAATACGTTGTACATCTCTGTAAATCATTGTGGTTTAAAATTCTTAATGCTCCATGCAATAATTTGAATCAGCTATTTCTTGGTTTGGTCATGGTTTATATCCTTATAATTTCTATTACTATCATCCATATCTTATTGTTGTTGATATCAGTCTCACTGTAACAACTTTAATTCTTTGTTTTTACACTACACTTCACAGAATTGGTGGAAGTCTCTCAAATGTTTGGATACGAGCTGTTGTGCAGTAATTGGCGAGGTTCCTCCTTTTTCCCTAATTTCTTCACTTAATTTGTTTCTTTGTCGTACTTTTGGGTATTCATATATTATGTAATATACCGTACGGTGTCCTGTTGCACTAGCATGCAGGGTTATCTGCAATGAGGAATCTGTGTTTGTACGAATTGGTTTTTGCATGTCCTGTGGTTAGAGCTGTAAAACACGGCGTGAGTGACAGATTAACCCCGAGTCTCTCTCTAATGGAGGGGAAAAAAATCTTGTTATTGCCCCTCTAATTGTGTTGTATCTGTTCTGCCAGTCTCGTATTCTTTTTCTCTAATCTCTTCTTCGATTGTAGATTTTGCAGGGGCGGCCGGTGAGGCATTGTATTGGCGGTGCAATAAATAAATAGATAAATAAATAAGGGTGTTAAAATATAAATATATGTACCAATTTCGAACGATTTGGGTAATCTTATCAATAATCCATCCTATTTTATAATATACTGTACCAAAGAGAACGTACAGGGAAACGGAAATAGATATTTATTACATCCGTACTCTAGTTACGCACAGGTGTAAAGAATACAGTAAAAGTTTGATAATACAGTTCATGGAGAATGTGGTATGAAGCGTTCGTGTACAATTTCGCGAGAGAGAGAGTTATTTTAAGTCCCGTACTTTGCTGCACTCCAGCGGATAAAGCGTAAGTTATGCGCCAGAGAAATCTCGGCACCACATTTTCCCCATAAGAAGCCGTGTATAAGCAGACATCCTAGCCCTTAACACAGGCGCTTATGGGCGTAGATGGTGCCGCTCTGGAATCGGCGCCAAGGACCGAGCGCTTGCGTTTAACGTGCCTATTCACACGAGGGAGCAGATACTCAGAAACAATTTTTTTTTTCGCAATTCTTATACACTTCTCTTTCCTTTGTTTTCATACAGATAGTGCCATGGCACAGCGGTACTACCTCAGAAGCCACCCTGAGATTTTGGTATCCTATTGTAAACTGTTTCTGTTCTTGTTTCTTCTCCTGCTTGCTTCGGTAATTTGTCTCCTAGTTCATTTCCAGAAATGCCGATGTGTGCTTTTACCCATTTGAAGTATATTTTCCAGTTTTGTTGACTTAATTACTGTTATAATTCCGTATATATCTGCCGTTATGGAATCGTAGACATGTCTTGTTGTTCTTGAAATGACAGGGCTACTTGATCATCAGTATGGACTGTAATTGTCTTCACCTTGATCTGCTACATTTATGGGGAGGGTATTTTATTGAAACTTCGTGTCGCATCTTTGGAAGAAACCGAATTTTATTTTTGAGTTACGCTATATATACGAGGGTTGCCCAATAAATAATGCTCTATATTTTTTTCTTCAAAGTATTTACTTCATAAAATTTAAATTTACATGTATGAAGGAATAATGTTTTTTCTTCACTTTTTTTTTAAACATAATCGCCTTCAAGTTCTACGGCCTTTCTCCAGCGACGAGGGCATGTTTCCTGTCGGTAGATATCTTTGCCTAAGGAGCCAGGGTTTTACTGCGTGAATCATATCTTCGTCGTCTTCGAAAAGTCTTCCACGAATAGTACTTTTTTAGTGGCCCAAATAAGTGGAAATCTGAGGAAGCCAAATCGGGACTATAAGATGGATGGGGTAACACTGCCCAACCTATTTGGCGATGAGGACGAAGTCTAACTTGTGTGGGGACGAGCGTTATCTGCTAAATGAAAACCTCCCCTTGTTTGACATAGCGCTAAGTCGTCGGAAACGCTGCTTAAGTTTGTCTAATATTTTGACGTAACTTTTTAAATTAATTATACCGCCTTTAGGCATCACACAAAATAAAATTACGGCGTCACAATCCCAACACACCTTGATCATGACTTTTGTAGCGAAGAAACTGGTTTGAAATTTTTCTCCTGTCGAGAATGAACATGAAGCCATTCCATGGATTGTATTTTTGTTTCGGGCTCAAAGTGATTCACCCGCGTTTCATCATCTGTCACATCCTGGAATACGAGGGTCTCCTCATCAGCTTCAAAGCGTTGCAACAAATCGGAAGCAATGTCTTTTCTTTGGAATTTGTGATCGACAGTAAGACACCGATGAACCGATCTTGGATACATTTTTGTGTATCCGAACTATTGATAATCGTATCCACACTTTCTTTGCTTACGGATGGCTTCAGTACCATTGCCTAGTCGTAATACAACAATAATCTCGAATGACAGTCCGCTGCAACATTTCAGGCGTGACAGCCGTGGGAGACCTTCCCGCCTGCAGTAAATCTTGGAGCTCAGCCTCTGATGATTTCACCCTCTGTGCTCAGGGATCAACTGCAGATGTCCCGTAGACTTTTCACAAACGTTTATGAATATTCCCCACGGTTCCTTTCTCTGCCACGAAAAATTCAATTACAGCACTCTGTTTATAACGCAGAGGAAGACAGCTTCGAGAGTTGTGACATATTTCAGTCGGGACCGAGGCCTGCAGTACGTGTGACGTCAGGCAAGAGCCGTGTAGTACCAAGTTGCCTATATAAATGGCGCTGTTAGTACAGAATCTGAGGGTTCAGTGAGGTGTGTCGCAGTCGATGACAACAATGTAGCTGCCACCTACCAAATGGAACTGTTCAATTTACAATGTGACGATTTATTGAAGGACAAATATACACACAAGAAAGACTTGGCTGATTTTTACAAGAATATCCCTCAAACCTGATTTCCGAAGTTGTATTCACTTGCCGCATGGACACTGTGTATGTTTGGCTCGACATATGTGTGCGAACAGCTTTTTTCAAGTTACGAAATTATCTAAGTACAAACCCCAAAGTACCTTTTCGGATCACAATCTAACATGCAGCCTTCGATTACAAATTTCCCTGACATTACATTCTGACATTGATAAACTAATTAGTTAAAGAAAAACGAAACAGAAAGTGTCGGAAAATGTCCACGTAATTCTGTTTTGAATGGGTCTCCTGTAATTTGCAGAGGAAATTAATTTGTTTTATTTTATTTTCTTTATAACATGCATGACCTTCAGATAAACTACGAGTTGAAGTTTTTATACTTTCTCATAGCACAGAGCCGAAATGTAATTGTTTATAAACTGTGACCAATTGTGTAATTAAAGCTGTCAGCATTAATATTACAACACTCAAATGTAAGTTGTACATATTATTAACACCCGGTATGTTTCATGTTTTTCCTACGCTGTCGGAACCCCAACACATCAAACTGTTTTCTTTGTCTTGTGCAGCAGAAATCAGCGCGGTGACGTCACACGCTAACCTGCATTTCGTTCGGGAGCATACTTGGCGGCTAGGCTGATGGAGGTGACATCACACCGTCACTATCTGTCTTCCCCTGTTGTAACGGATGTCTCCGGAACCTGCGGTTTCCTCCGCTATCATTCCTCCAACTGCTCTATCGTCACATTTCCTATCATTCATCTCGCCCTCATACTATCACCCACTTCTCTCACATGGGATAGAGGGATAATAATCCCCTTACACCGCGATAAATGGTGTACCAGGGATAAGGTGAAGAGGCGGAGGAGGAGGAGGAGGAGGAGGAGGAGTTGCGCTATTCACAAACGAAATGACACACACACACACACACACACACACACACACACACACACACACACGAACATTTTTCTAATTTTTGTTTTCGAATACGAGAACCGTAAAACCTCTATTTGTAGTAAAATTTTGGTGTGGAATGCAAAAAATGCAGTACCTTCTCTATCTACTTGTACGTGTCAGGCAAAGTAAGAAGTATTTTCAGAAGGTTGATATGTGTCTGTGAACAGCGAATCTCAAAAAGGAAGTGTCAGTAAATACCATTAAGTTCAGCATCTTACAAGAATGCATCGCGAATATTAAAAAAAGGAAGAATAAACCGCTGCACCCCAAACTGTCTTTTACGTGAAACTTTTTCGAACATTTTGATTTTCTTAAAAGTGACTCTTTTAACATGTTAATCAAAATATCTCACATTTTAAGACATCTTCTTGACAAATGAAACGTACCTATGTCCTAATACGCTATTCTTAGAAAACTTGAAGTACTTTTCATTTTGAATAATGTTTGCGGAACTGGTAACCTGTAAGAAATAGACAAACTCTTATTGCTCAAAAGTGTATGTAAATCTATTAAAACGCACAATCTAATATTTGTGGATATAACCATTTTCGAGACATTTCTGGTTATTTTTACTTCATTTTTGTCCTTAGTCATTATTTGTTTTGTTTTTAATTCTTATTCATGCAAAGAGTATGGAATGTCAAAACTGTGTTCTGTTCCCATTATACCTGCAAAAAAAAATATAATAACAGCATTTGTTGAAACGTTTGTTTTGATTAACGCGAAGTACAAAGTAGAATAGGCATTTTAACAATTGTTTATATGATAGTGGAGAGAATAGGTAGGCATTAATCAGATTCTTTGATGTTGTATTTTCGACATTTTATTTTTATTATTTTTTATACCTTTATCAACTAATTAGTGCCTACAGCATGAAAAACTAAACATAATTTCCGGTGAAGTGTTTTCTCACACATAAAATACCATGTGAAATATGTATTTGTTATTAAAATGTAAAATGTTCCGATAATTAACATTGTAATATTATGTAGTAGGCGGTCCGGGCGACCGTAAAGTGAGATTTGTGGTGAACAACATGGCGCTGGGACGGGTTTCCTCCAGGTCCTCCAGTTTCCTCCGTCAGCATTCCACCAATTGCTCTATCATCATCTTGCCTATCATTCATCTTGCCTTCATATATATGATCCACCTTCTTCACCTTCACATCAGGCATGGGGCTGATCACCTATGGTGATTCAGGTCCGACCTTAAAAGGGATAGAGGAACAAGAATCGCCCAACACCATGATAATGGTACAGCTAGGGAAGTTAAAGAAGAAGAAAAAGTAATACTATGTGGTAATGTTATAAGTATAAACGAACAAATGAGCTGTTCTACCATTCGAACCCTGCCGAATCCCTTCTGGATTAAAATGTTGAAAGAAGCATTAAGCAACAACTTAGGTTTATATTACATCACAACAGTAAATTGAAACGATATAAATGATTATTTAAATCTATTTCATAATTTAAATAAGTTAAAAGAATTATTTAGAATATTGAATAATGGTATGAAAAAGTTATTATACAAAATTTATGAAGAAATGTATAAAAGTTGAATGATGTTGATTTGTCGTGATGGCAACGGCATGAAGACTATATAAGCACCTGGACTGGAGTTGATTCCTTCTTACCTGCACGCCGGAAGGACATCATCGTCCCATCAGCTTGCTGCCCACTATGAGTAAGCTGTTCGAGAAGATCATCCAAGCCAGGCTTCAACAAACTCTCTCTGCGCAGCCAATACTTCGTCAGGAGCAATTTGGTTTTCGTCAGCAACATTCCACGGTACACCAACTCCTTCGTCTGGTCGACGAAATCATCAAAGGGTTTAACAACCGGCACTTTGTCGTTGCCTTATTCCTAGACCTTACCCGTGCCTACGACTCCGTATGGCACGAAGGGCTCCCCCACCGCCTCGTTCACTACAATTTCCCTCCGTATATTATCCATTTCATTCACTCCGACCTTCAACAACGCACCTTCAGCGTCACCAAAGAAGACATCTCTTCCGCCTCACACCCCATTCACGCAAGGGAGTGTCCTTGGCCCCCTGCTTTTCCTCATTTACATCAACACCTTGCCCTCCTATCAAGGCTGTACGCTGTACCAGTTTGCTGACGATACCGCCATAACCACCGCCTCCACACGTCATCAGGTAGCTGTAAATAGACTACAACTGTACGCAGATAACCTCACAACATTGTTCAATACCTGGCGCCTCACTGTGAACCCCATCAAGTCACCGCCTTGTGAAGGCGCTTGTAGGCTGATGTTCCTGAGCTTTGCATTGCTGGTGGTCCTGTCCATTGGTCCACTACAGCTAAATATCTCGGTATCACGCTGGACCAGAAACTAATCTGGAAGGCCCACATCGGTACTCTGTGTACCAAAGTTGCGCGCAAGATGGCACTACTATACCCCTTATGCCACCGAAACTCTGCCATGTCACTTTCCAACAAACTACTTCTCTATAAGCAAGTCCTCCGTCCTGCCCTCACCTATGCCTGCCCAGTCTGGGCCACTGCCGCTAAAACCCACACGTACCACCTCCAAAACCTTCAAAATCGCTTCCTTCGTACCGCTGTCACTGCCGACGGGTACATCCCTAACATCAATATCCACCGTGACCTTTCCTTTCCACTCCTCGCCGAATTCATGCTCTCCCGTTCACAAAACTTCTTCGACTCTCTTCCACACAATTTCAACTCCTTCATCCGCGGCCTCGGGGAGTACGATATTGACCCCGGGGAGCGTTCCAAGCATCCCAGGCTCCTCCTACATCGACCCTAAATATCATCATCCCCTGAAAACGAAATAATTTCATTATCTCTCTAACTTCATCATCTCTTAACTTCTTCTATTCAATATCTCACTCCAACTCAATTCCCCAAAGCAACTAAATTCATAACATGCCTACCACAATGCCACCGTCTACCACCGTGTTTATTTCAAACATCATCTTTCAACCAGTAAAGGACTTAGTCCTGGAATGGTGTCTGTCGGAAGGCCCCACCACCTTTGGTGGGATCCGCTTCCAACGACAATTTCGCTGCCTGCCTGCCTGTCGCTGCCTGATTCCTTCTTCTTCACTTGACTTCCATGGTGAAAGGACGTGTAAGTCCGCAAATAGACGCTCATGTGCAAAGGCAATTTTTGTGTGTAAGAATATATGTATCAGTATATTTCACTTGGTGCAAAAGAAAAGTGATTATTGGTGAACAGTTAAAAGGATTGCACCAGAGAATATTGATATCGATTGATTTATGTTAACAAAGTTTCATTCTTAATAAATCTCAAAGTTTGGAGATTCCTTGGGGGAAATTATAAATAATCTTTTATTTAAAACAACATTATCCTTCCATATCCGTGACCACCCCTGAAAATAAGAGTCCATGCAGATACCAGAGCAGCCGAGGAAAGACTAGATCAAACTCAGAGAACTTCGAAGAAGTCCATCATCACCCAACTTCTTTCTACACCCCACATTTGAACATTTTGTTTAAAAATCAATAATAATCTGATTCATTATATTGCTACATGTATTCTTTGAATTATTTTATTTGAATTATTTATTGTGCATTTTACACTGTTTTTTAGTCAACATTTATTTGTCTTTACCTTGTTACTACCTTGGCTTACATGGCACCCTGGTCTTCTGTTCTGTCAGGTAGCTTTTAACCTCCATACCTCCTTGTTACTTAATTATACCCTTTCTTCCCCCCTCCCATCTTCTTTTCATATATTCTTTCCATTTCTTGCCCATTTTTCTTTTACTTTCTGCAAGAACTCACCAATACTTCTTACCTTCTTGTCCTCCTTTCCCGTTAGTATTTTTATAGCTACTATCCTCTTCTCTACTTTCTCCCTTTTTTCCTCCCTAACCATTTTTCTCCACATTGCAACCTCCTCGCATTTTTACATAGTGTTCTATACTTCCTTTTCCACCAAAAAATCACAAATTCCCGTTTCCCTACCTCTTATCCCTCTTAGAAATATTGTTCCTGTTCTCATCCAAGCTAATCCTTCCCTCTCTTGCCTATTGCAGTAATCTACATACGCTTCTCGTCTTCAATTTCTCTTTATTTACTTGTAAAATTTACAATGATTTCACATTTTGTAGACTTCCCCATATTTCCTGCCGTTCTATATCTTCTATTCTGCATTTTACCAATTTACCCACATCGCTGGTATTCCTTTCCTCTAATCTCCATATATCTTCCATTCCTATTTTTTTCCATAATTTCTCCTATCTCTGCCCACCAACTATTTGAGTTATCTAATCGTTTTTGTTCTCTCATGCATAATTTCATAATTTCCCCTTCTTCTTTGGCCAAACACCATACCAACATTTTATTATTCTTTGCATTATTATTCCATTTCTTCTTGTCTTTCCTAATTCTAATACAGCTACGTCCCTAGGTGCTGATTCTGGTAAGCCTAGTAGCTCTTTACAAAACCTTCTGTCGTTTTGATCCACCGTTTTGTTTACCTCTGTGCCCCCCCATATCTCCACTGCATACATTTTGGATTCCACTAGTGCTTCATACATTCTCTCTAACCACTTGGTTGACATTTCTAGCTTATATTTGCATATTCTTGCCCCATTCATTGCCGCCCTTCCTTTTGCTTCAATTTTTCTCCTGTGTGCTCCCCACTTTCAATTGTTATTCAACCTCACTTCTTAGTATTCAAATTCATTGACCACTTCTATCCTTTTGCCATTTAGTACCCACTTTTCATCTTTAAGTACTAAATATTTTAAATACAATGCTTGGGGGAAGATACTTTGTAATTCACTAGATACGTTTAAACATCAATAGTATATGTTCTACCATCTTGCTAGTACTGTAGTATATCTCTGATACATTTTGTAGCACAAAAGAAGTAAATTTAGGTTTATTTCTATCATCTCTTCATTTTCTTTAGTTAAAGTAACAATGTAGAGAAAGAAACGATAATAAGAGAGTCCTCCTGAGTGATAGGATATTTCAGTCGCTGGAAGATCACAGAATTTTTGACGCTAGTGGACCTTCAGATGTTGCTGTTACGATAAGTTTTATTCTATGTGCTTCAGACATTCACACTAGAAGAGAATTTGGGCGTTTGAATAATGAGCAAGTACTTTCTCAAAATTCATAATAATTCTATGTGTTTCTGTGATTGTATACTCAACTTCTTCGCAAGAATAAAAACGTACTTTCTCAAACGAATGCGTACCCATCCTCCAGAGTCGTCCTGATCACCAAAATGCATGCATATCCGAAGTTCTTTGATTACATAGCTTCGTTGACAGGTGTAGTTTTGCTGGCTGTTTAGCTCCTGAATTAATGGAATTTGCTGGATTTGGTTCTGTCACAACAAAATTGCTCAGGAGTGTATGTGTTTCTTAACAGGTTTCGCCAGCAATGTTGTTGAGCAAGTATGAAATCCTTCAAGATATGGGTCAATGTGCACCAAGTGCACCTATAAATAAAATTAGTAAATTATTAATTAAATTGAAATTCATATTAAAAACTACGTTATCAATAAACCTGTAGCTTTACCTCTACCTGCCCATGCTTGTGTGCAAATGTCATATTAGGTATGATTGAGGAATTACTAACAATTATAATTTATTCAGGAGCAAATATGTATAGTTTATAGAGTATTCGTAAAAATGAATCATGGAAAAGCCCTTGAAAATATTTATAAAGTAGTATACACCTCGACACTTATTACCAATTAATGTGGTAGTTTTCGGTACGAATAACGGCACAATTTCGTCAAATCTTTTACTACCCTTAGCGTGGGCAATAAAGGTCACTGGCCTTCTCCTTGTTTGGCGAGAGTAAGATCTTAGTGTTTTCCGGGGTAGAAACCTCTCCCACAAAAATTGTTTGGATGACCTTAGTGTTCAAGTTCAAAGAAGGAACCAATTAAAGCAAAAATAGAAATGAAGTAATCAATGGGAAAAAAGAAATACTGGCTTGAATTACGAAAATTCGCAGGCTTCTCATAATTGTAAAGAAATGATGTGTTGGAGTGAAATTGACGCGGTTTGGCGAAGTCTCGGGGAGGGTAAACTACATCGGTGTCCAAATGTTCAGCAGATTTCGGAAAACAGAGAACTGAAAGGGAAAATGGTGAGCTAGCGCCATTAAACGCTATCACATCGTGTACCTCCCCATACTGGTGGTTTCTGATTGGTAAACTTGTTCATACTTCTAAGGTCAACAAAAAGAGCAGAAAAACGATACTAGAGATCAGACCCAGTGCGAGGCTCATTCGTTGTTTTCTCACTGTGAACAGAGAGTAGTTGCTTCGCAAAGTGTTTACAAGACAACAATAATATGCCACAAAGATGTCAACTGGACCCTGTTTCGAAAGTTTGAATCGTTAAGCGTATAGGGGCAGGTCAGACACAGTCCACAGTCTCAGATACTGAATTTCCACAAAGGGCCATTTCCTGGCTTTGGCAACGCTTCCAAGAAACAGGAGGTGTTCGTCGGATCCCTGTACGTGGTCGATGATAACGCCGCAAGAGAACCAATATTTGACAATAATAGCACGACGATATCGGAGCATGCCCGCAAGACACCTGTGTTCCAAGCTTGCAGCCACCTCAAGTGTTCGGGTTGCGAGGCAAACTATAGCGAAGGCTTAGGGCAGTCGATCTCTATGCCAGAGGTCCAACAGTGTGTGCCCCTCGCACATATGGTGCCGTTTGTAATGGAGTCAGCAACATGAACATTCATCCTTGAATGAATGGAGGAAATGCTATTTGCAGATGAGTCCATATTCAAATTGAGCAATAATCCTCGTCATACAATAATCTGGAGAAATAAAGTCGTAAAACATGTCCATTCGGTGGGTGTCTGGTGTGGGCAGGCATGATGTTCAATGGGCATACAGATCTACACATCTTCGACGGTGGTACTGTGAATGCTCAGAGGCACAGAAACGAGAAACTGGAATCACATGTGCGACTTTTCAGAGATGCAATGGAAATCTTATCCTCTTAATGGATGATAATCAGGGCAAGAAGTTTAGACTCTGAACACAATAAGTTTGCTACGCCGAGACCATAGAATTAGGTTTGTTTACAAAGAACTGAGGATGGGAGAAGGTCGTTTGTAGAGCACGCTACACCTGATTCCGACCTTGGGTATGCAGTCAGTCAACGACCAAGTGCGTATACATGAATAGTATGAGAAACTCCCTAAGCTCGTACATTTTCTCTTTTGTGAACAGATACACAGGCCTATTTAAATAAAATTATTTAAATTTTAATTATAGCATTAATTTTGTTGCAATGTACAACTACGTACATTCGTAAATTCTCAGATTTGAAACTTGTTCTATTGTCTGACAAAATATATGTGTATTGAGAGAATGTTCTCTCTACATGGCATGATGTGATTGGAGCATACTTAAAGCAGTTTATATTTGAATGTGTGTTGCTATTTAAAGAATATCGCACTTCACACAGTTTCGAATATGATGGATTGTTTTTAAGAACATGTTGGACTTCGTTTATTTTCTCACAAACTTTTTCCACCGTCCCTAAAGCAGCACGCATTTCAATATTCCAAGTCTCACCTCGGAACGTGACGGTATACCAGGACAGCAGTGGATCGCGAGGTTTCATAGGTCCCTGTCTCACAGCAGCACCCGCCTCGTTTCAATATTTTGGTGTCCAAAGTTCCTGCCCTAATGATAATGCACGTCTACATAGAACCCACCTGGTGGACGACTATCTTGAGAGGAAAGATAGCCAGTGCATGTACCGACCAGCGATGTACCCGGATATGAATCCTATAGAACATGCCTAGGATGCATTAGCAAGACGAGTTGTAGCCCGCCAGGCTCCACCGTGGACACTTCCAGACTTCTGACATTCTCTCCATGAAGAATGGGAGCTGCTGACTGCAGAGCTCTTGAACCACCTTATAGAGGCATTCTACGGCGCTACGAGGACTATGTAGCTATGGGGAGTGAGTACACCCCCATATTAACAGCTCAGCACGACCATTGTCACTGTGGAAGGACCGTCAGATTTTGTGCTTGTGTAGAAAGCTGCCTCAAGGTCAAAATTGTCTGCTATTTCTTATTCTATTGCATTCCAGAGCTCATTTGATACATTGGTATCGCAGTTATGATAGTTTGGTAATAAAACATTGAATTATACTTAACTTTTGGACACTATTGTAGTATCCCGTAACAGCATCAACCGGTGCTGAGTAATTTGTGCGAGGTGCATCCTGAAGTGCGAGGTGCATCCCACGATATTAAGAATATTCACCTATTAAGTTAAACATTTTAAAGCTTCGAGCAAGCGTATTTACATTCCGTGCGTTATCTTAATTTAGTGAAAACTTGCAGACATCCACGTAGCTAGGAACGCCGACACAAAAGGGTTACAGTATACCACAGGAAATAAACTCTTCGGGGCCTGAGACGCAAGGGGTTGCAGAAGGTTCCCACACCCTCCCTGGATAGATTTATGACACTCATATGTCAGTTCAGTTACAGATCATTTAAAAACATTCTGACGGCTTCCATTTTTGTAAATGAATCTTCTCGGTTTTAGTGTATAGAGTGAATAGGGCGCATATTTTTTTAACGTTTCTGCTTCTTGTGTAGCATAAGTTCTGTCACACACATACACTGTCCTTGGGACGCATTCCTTTTAGCGACTTACTCTGCGTTGGTGGTCAGTATACGAGTCTATTTTAAGAAGAACACTGAGAAAAACCCAAATTCCTTCTACCACAGCACCAACTCCATAACCTTTAGTAGACGATACAGATACTCGTGAAGGCGGACCCTGAGATTATGGCGCCTGGTCAGCCACAACATCGATGAGTACGGCAAAAGACAACGGATCTTCGCTTCGACGTCCAGAGGAACGAGGAACTTTCAAAGAGAACACGGCAAACCAGATAAAGCATGGACTGTAAAGTCATAATACAACTCATTAGATATGGGATGCAATTTTAAATGCTACTGTTCTAGAATCCTGCGAATGTCTACACTATTTAATAATAATAAATAACTAACTTAAGTACTAAGGTATTAGCTTGCCTACAGAAATATGGTACTTTTCACTGTTTAGGTAGACAGTCCATTTTACAATCTGCTTATATATGGCATTCTTACTCTCCTAAATTGAATAGTCTATTTTAGAAACCACCTAAGTGCACATTTAAAAAGAACTGTTTTTCAGCTAAAATATATGTCTAGTCTCCTTCAAATATTTTTTACCAAATCAAAAACATGCTATTGAAATAACCTATTTTTATTTTAGTTTTTTCTTCCTTTAAGTTTTTGAGTCATAAATTTTTGAAAAAAAATTGCACTCGGGTGGTTTCTGCATTAAATGAGTGTATCCAAAGTGATTTTTTTAAATTATCATTGACATTAAGTCAAACCATTATTGTTTACCTGTTTTGGTATCAAAGGTAAGTAACAGACGCACTTAAGTATAAAAAAGTGTGTTTTTATTAGATCTAAATCAAAACATACAAGTAGACTACAGGCTACAGTATGTCTATATACAAAGATCTGGCGTTATTCACTTATTCAGCTTCTGGCAACTCCTCGTCAGTTGTTGGCCATTGGAAATAGGTGTCATAGAAGGCTTCATATCCAACAGTGTATTCCATCAACATTTTTATATTGTCTATCTTTCCTTTGTTAATTGGGACCTAAAATAAGAAAATCTCACTGTGCAAAACCCGATAAATTTTAAAATTTGTTGTAGCCTACAAAAATGTTTAGCTAAAAGTAAAATATAAACGTTTAGAATAACCTTGGTAAAATAAAAGTAAACATACCTTCCCCAAAGGATAAGCTTTCTCAGTTGGTAGTTCCGGCGGACTGGCAGTTTTCAGCAATGTGAAGGTAGATGTTATTCCTCCAATGAATTCACTTGCTACCACTTTTCCCAGAGTATCCTTATTGTAGAGAAAGTGCTTGTACTTGGACACTTTGAATGGCTGCTTATTTTCCTGCCTGATGTTTCGTCCGAATTTGGCATTTTCTTATATGATTTGGGCCACCACTTTTTGAAAATAAGAACATCGTCTGATGTAAGGTGATATACAGTAAATCGGCCAGACATACTAGCATTTAGCATTAGCTCTGTATATTCAGAGGAGTATAAATGCTATCCATCTTTCTCAAGAGTCGCTTTATGCTTCCAAAATCTCTGCCACATGGAGAAAATGAGTGGCAACGTACAGGGTAGTTGTGAGTTATTGTCACAGCGATTCACAAAACACATATCATCAAGGCTGCCAAACGTCACGAGTCAAATTTAACGCAGAAAGAACCTAAGCGACGGCGCTTGGGTTCTTTCTGAAGTAAACGGATTATTTTCAAGGCTGAAAATAGCATTGCTGATATGAAACATAGCTTATTTCTGCACTAAAAGATGTATTTACCTTTAAATTGTACAGTACCATCAAAAACACATTTTTTTTATATTTTGTCTCTTAGTTGGTTTCTGAAATAAGCGATTCAATTGTATTTTTCCTCTTTTAACAATACTGTTTAATGCTGGCCCCGTAGATCAGTCGGCAGAGGACCTGCTTGCTATGCGAGGGGTCCCGGGTTCAAATCCCGGCGGTGGGGGTGGGGATATTTCTCCGACCAAGATAATTCCTCTTCTCGAGAGTCTGGAAGTATGAATGCGAGTGGGAATGTGTGCGTGATCTAATTATTAAAACCCAATGAATACGACTTAACACTTTCGATATCTTCCAAAGGAGAACGGCCGCCGATATGACCATTGCAGTTAAAGGCAATGTTTAATTCATTTTTTATTATTTCTAAATACTGCCATATTTATTTGTGTGTTTTTGCAGTTAATTTTTTCCTACTTGCTCTTAAATATATAGTTTTGTCCAAATTTTAGTTTCCATGAGTTGAAATACATGCTTGACTTATGTACTCAATTTCGCCCTATACAAGGGGCATTTCTCGTGGATAGCCATTTCATTAACTTATTTACGTCACACTCCTATTCTTTACATATCTATACCTATTATTTACCTATTCTTTTGCTATCTCTTTCTTCATTGGTGTAGTCTACATCATGGCTTAATTAGTGAATCAAGAGTTTAATTCTCGGTTAGCTTGGGACCTGATATTGGAAAGTCTATAGTCCTTTCCTTTTAGTATAAAAGTTTTGCTCCTGTTTATTACAAGTATAAAACGGTTCTAAAAGTTTTGATATTTAAGGATTCTTCTATCTCATGATCTCATCAGTCATCATTGTGCTGGTCACATCTGGAATATCGAACCCGCGACTTTCTCTATTCATTCATTTCATTCTTACCACTGTTTAATTTTTCTATTTATGTAAGTACTGTTACTACAGACAAACCTTCATTACTCCTTGTTGTGGTGTAAGAAGAATGCATTAAGCTAAGACGATAGTGCAGTCTTGTTTACTATGAAAACTGTTTTTTTTTACAAAGTAACTGAATTTGGAGGTTAAGATTATGCATAGTAAGCTCAATTAATAAGTCTGACTAAATGATACTTGTTATATTTTCATAAAAAATGAGAATTCCGAAATTCTAATGTCCAGGGCGGAGTTAACAAATTAATAGATGGTTATTAAACAAAAATATTATACCAATACTTGCCCGCCTCGGTAGCGTAGATGGTAGCATGTCTGCCTCACGTTCAAGAGGTCCCGAGTTCGAATCTCGGTCAGGGTGACTTACCTAGATAAGGTTTTTCCGGGGTTTTCCCTTATCCTTCAAGACGAATGTCGGGTAACTCTAAGCTCCATGGACCCTGGACTCATTTGAGCATCATTTCACCCAATTCATTCACCGCCCGATATAACTTAACTTTGGGGCGGACGTAAATTAAAAAAAAAAATACCAATACTTAAGCCGAAAAGACAAATAATTATGAACTGGAAAATTATAAATAATGAGATGCTGGAATGGAGCCTAAAATCCTCCCGTTTCTATTTCTAGACTCCCAGATATGCTACAAAATAGTTATATAATAAATTATAGTGTCTGGATTTTGAAGTTGGCATTTTACATTGTAATGAATAAACACCACTTTCAATGTACCTAATCTTTGTTTCATATAACCTTGCCCCGCTGACATGTATCACTCCGCGTGCAACACCTTCCCCCTCACTCTAATTGGCTAATGCTTTCGCGCCATAGGCCATAAGCGATGTCATCCCGTCATATTTAAACCTGCAGTAAACGTCATAATAATTGCCAGTAAGATAGATAAAATCATACAAATAAGGAAATGAAGGCATGCAAAAATACAAGTTTGTAGTGATACTCAACTCAACTTAACCTTTCGGCCTTTTGCACTGGGATTTTAAAACCAGCACACATACCTTGCAAAAATGCTTGTCTTTTAGTCTTTATAATCGTGTCACGCCATACTTTACTTTTCGTGTGTCCTTCATTCACCCAAGTCTCGTCAAGGTAGTATATTTTGCTATTTGTATCCCGGTACAGTCTTATGTCCGTAAATAGCGTCTTTGCCACACAGCAAAATCGCCTCTGTCACTTAGCACATTTTTTGCCCCTTTCTTCATTCACAAACCCCAGCTGTATAAGAAATCTATATAGACCAGATCTTCTGAAATTCGGTTTATCTGCATCCTCATTTACAGCAGACAAAATTTTATTTGTCAGGGAGTTCGTTTCTAAAGAAAAAACTATGCACATGACGACGTACAGCACTTTTCACGAATCGCATTCTCCGAGCACTTGCTTTTGTTTATTCCTGCTTTTGCCTAAAGTGATAAGTTCTCCTATTGTCTCAATTTCACGTCGTGGTGTTCCTACGGACCTAACACTCACACCGGTAAGTTCAGAGCGCAGCTCACTTTCTCACTCACAAAAACGAATCCTCTCTGTGAGTGCATTAAACACGTGCACTACAATTTTTTTGCGAAGCTTCAGCGAAAAACTGGCGGTAGACTCTGCCATTATACATATAATAAGTACATGCGCAATAAACGACCAGTAAAATAATTTAGCTCTCGTACTCGGCACAGCACACTTTTGAATGGCAATATATGACATTCAGTTCAAAACAAGGTCAGCGTGATATAAACAAATATGTCACCACTACCACTAAAGCACGTGCTATTGTGTCATCTGAATGGCAGGCTAAAGCAAAGGAACCTCCTCTTTAGTTCGTTTAGGAATTAACATACATTTCAGATAAACTAACACTGTTGCGTAATATATTTAATCAAGCAGTTACGAAAATATACATTTGACAATTCTCTTCCAATATATAAAGATATATCACCATGTTAAATAACGGACAATTTTTACCGCACAACGGTCTATATTGCAATAGCAGCCAATGAGAGGTGATTAGGTCACGTGACCGTTAAGAGATACGGAGCAAGCTTATGTGAAACAAGGATTAGACTACATTTTTGTGAAAAAAGAGCATTTTGAAACTTCTTCAATGTCCGTCACTGTGCTTTTATATGTTCCGATGAGTATTAATAATTAAAAGATTCTGGTTTTCTTCAAACTTACTTATAGCAAGTAGACCTCACAAGTTCACCCAACACAGTAAGGCAAGACAGAGGAATATGTAACGTAGTCACTTTTGTTCTCCGTATGATGTTTATGCACGTCTTCCGGATATGATATTGTTGCGTATAAGGTCTGAACAATATTTGAGAAATATTTTAATTATTGGAGGTTCACATTTCATTTCGTGGTAAGCCCAAGGCTTTAGCAGGAATTAACAAGTTGGGACAGATTGGATGACTCAGTGATCACAGTAAGCAGTGGTATTGACCTGCCAGCTCATATGTGTTCCGTTAAATCGGCAGAAAAATTAAGAAGAGTCATTCTTGGGTTGCACAAGATTGCTCCATAGAATGTAAACACTCTGGGAAGAACCGCTGATTCCTATGATGGTAGACATTTTGGAAGCCAGTTCTATTTAAACGATTACAGCCAGTAAGGAAGGGTTAGTCAGATCATAGTTAGTCAATCATCAGTTGGTCAGTCAGTTGCTTGGTTAGATCATTGGATGCTGCTACTTTAGTCTCATCATAGAATTTGTAAATACCTCTACAAAACTCAACTCATCCAGGTGAACCAGCCACCTCTTGTTCAGAACTCTACGCTACTGTACATAAAAGTTAATATTTATTTATTATGTATTAATTGATTCAATGTCTGTCTTGATCGCACCCTTTATCCCTTCAAGATAAAGGAGAGCTTTGGTTTGACTTCCCCAATCTTTAAAATATATTTGTTTATGTTATGGAGAACCCATCACTTTAATTTAACCCCACTCATGTCCCTAACATTTGACCTGTCTAGCTCTACCATCTGCTTCCGTAACCTTTCAGTAGCTACATCTCCAGTTGTTGATTAGGTTTGTAAGTCCTTCACCCCCCCTTAGAATCCTACTTTGCAACAATATGGATGCTAGGTTCACAGTGTTGTCGCATAACTCACGTATGAATAATGCCTATCACTGCAGCTAATGAAATGAGCATTAGATCTGGCGGCATGGTGACTCATATGTACTCTCACACTCATTTCTTAATAAACAGTTCTACTAACAGAACAGTTCAAACCTCTCTCTTCTTGTGATGGGCAGACAGTAGAATTGAGGTTATTGTGGTATTCCTATATTGGAATTTGTTATGTGCAGGCCCGATTATTGTTTATCTATCAAAAAAAAAAAATATTCTCGATCACTTCCTCTTGTGGGTGTAGGAGCTATTTTTATACGTCATGTTTCCTTAAGAATAGTCAAAGAGATTAGTATTTATAATAAAATAAAGAAGTAATGTAAAAGTAGGTAATGGTGTAACCAAGAAAACGTAACATAAGCTGTTGAATGTTTTAAAATTATTTTGTTGTTCTGCTTATGAAAGTCTTATGGGCAAGATGTATATTTATCTACCCGAGTGTGTGCAGAAACAATTTTGCGTGGGCATCAAAGATGCATAAGTATCGTGTGCGCAAGAAAAGAAATAGTTCACCGTGGAATCCACCGCTGGTTGTAAAAAGACGACATTAATAATATTTGTAATTGTTACAAAGAACTTAAAATTGTGTATGAGGAATTAAATTTCCATCTTTAAGGGGGGACCGAAGTGCTAAAAGTGATTTTCTAAACTACTAAACCTAGAGCCTCAATTTTTTGTACAAATATTACTAGTAACTAAAGAAGTGTGTGTACCAGTTTTCATTCCAATATGTAACTGCATTCTTGATATATTGTGACTTTGTGGTTTCGTAGAATTAAAAGGCCGAGTTGCAGAAATTAAAAATCTCCTTTATTTTCGTAGAAATACTCTTATAGATTACAGCAGCATTACGTTACATACACCATCAGTCTACTAAGGCCGATGACAATAACAAACCGTGACAGGTGATCACATTAGCTCTCGTTACAACACCACTCTTTTTACACAACTACTGCTTACTCACTCTTGTTTACAACAACTGTTTCACAACTACAACTGTCCTGCTGGCGTGTTACAATCCCTTTTATATCTCCATTCATGACTACCAGACTGTTCTGTCAATCACTAGAGGTTTCTGGAAAACAAAGCATCTAATTACATAATTCGAACATTCTATCACCTTCGAGAAACGTAACTTAATCTACACCGGCGAGGCCTTTGCCTAAGATAACATTATTTGCCGGCTTTGTGATCACTCGCCGCGTTATCGTTAACTGCTTAGCAAGGCTCATTATTACCATGAAACTTTATCCACCTACTGTTTTCTTATTTGTGCCAAAACTTTTATGCCTGTTGCCGTGACAATATGAATTAATTTATACAATTTTATTACCTAAAATAAAAATCTACCTTCTTTCACAGATATTGCACAATAAATCTCATTTGATAAAATTAAATTCTTCAATACCCTGATAGCAAATTAAAGAATCGGATTTCTGAAATGCTGCATAGCTATTTTTTAAAAAAAATATTTTATGTATCAGGGCGAAAAAAGCTATAAAATCAGTGCTTGATCATATTAATTACTTTTTAAAACTTAAACCATGCCCAATATCAAAATTCCCATACATTAGTTTATTGCACAGCTTCTGAAGTGTATTGTGTACAATTTTCAGAGCGCTAACTGTAATATTGTGGAAGAAGATAGATTTTAAATATGGAAAAATAACAAAAAAACTGAACTTGAGAAAAATGGTTTTAAGGTTTTGCATGCAGTTTACATGAAAAGTATATAATTTCTTTATATTAGAAAGCTCCAGCAGTGTAACTGACACCTTCTTCTCTCCTAGAAGCCTCTTAAGCCTTAGGTTTTAGATGTATTTACTGAAATAGTAGTCTATTTTCGCACTCCACCGCTAATTGAGAAGCAAAACCAGAGGTGTAAAGCATCTCCAGGTTCAGTGTTTGTGAAACAATGTGGGCATGCTAAATCTCTTTTCAGTTGTTTCAACTGGCCTAAATCTAAAATAATATATTTGCTCTCACCTACATCCTCCTCTGGTACATAGGTACTGCATTCCACGTCTAATTTAGAAAGGTTGATGTTTTACGTTTGCAGTGCTACAGGCTCAGTTACTTCCTGATTTACTTCAACTGCAATATCTGTCTTTCCCCTTCTGCTCTTATTCATTAATTTGCACAAGGCGGCTCCACTATCCTTTATCTGTGGCATTCTAAAACAGTAAAATAATGCAGTACCATATAAATGAATATAGGTACCTTAACCTCTTTAATTTCACAATACATAATTGTTCTAGGTAGGCATACTGAAATGAACTTGTATCACGCCTTACGATGTAATTTGAGGCACGAATGGACACTTGAGTATAATAAATATAATACAAAGAGGAGGAAACATAAAATAATAACTTTAAACGCCAAGTATCACTTCTAAAACACTAGAACAACAACACAAGAAAACATAAACATTTCGCGCCATTACACAGGAACTATATCAAGGAAACGACTCAAAAACATCCGAAAAATCACTGCCATCTAGGGGATTCATATGAAAGCTTGTTAAAATAGGCTTTGGTGGCTTTATGAACCTGTGTACTCGCAGGATTCAACAATATGCTGACCTCCTTACCGCCTGGTTTGAACATTGGCGCCTACGCGTCCACCCACAGAAGAGCCAGGCCATCACCTTCTCTCGAAGCTGGTGAGGACGTCCATTGGAAAACTTACGTTAAGTATCTTGGATTTCTACTTGACATCAAACTGACGTGGAGAGACCACATTACATATGTGGCTAATAAAGGTAGCAAAAGAATGGGTATGTTATACCCTCTCTATAACCGACGATCAGTCATGTCTCTCTGCCTACAAAAGTGCTCCTGTATAAGCAAGTACTCCGGCCAGCCATCACATACGCCAGTGAAATATGGGGAGAAGCAGCCAAGTCTCACCTACACCGCCTCGAACTTCTACAATCCCGATTCCTCCGCATTGCCAAATACTCCCCTTGGTACATCCCCAATCTAGTTATCCGACGTGACCTACGTATCTCCACAATAACAGACTACATCCATACGCTTTCACATTCCTTCCATCAAAACCTCTCCCACAACTTCAAATCCCTCATCCGCGGTCTAGGTGAGTACGACATCGATCCTGGAGAGCGCTACAAACGCCCGAGACTGCTTCTAGGCACATAAAATAATACATCAGATGGCTTATATATAACTCCAACCTCATCTTCTGCCGAATGTTATCCTTCCTTACAAAACACTCCACTGCCAGTAGAGGGCCTAGCCCTGATCTGGCTTGAGACCGAAGGTCTGGCATTCAGATTTTCAGTGTCCAGTCGCCTATTTAACGCCTATTCTAAATCAAATCGTTCGTAAGTTCTCTGCATTCAAACATGTGGGCGTTCCATTTAAAGCACGGAGAAGCATTTAAACAGCATGGAGTTTTAAAATGGTGTCCAAAACAGGTGATGCGTTTGTCCTACGGGCATGAAGCTTTGTAAACAAGTAAATTAAACAATGGTGCATGTTTTGCAAAAAAAAAAAAAAAAAAAAAAAAAAAAAATCCATTTTTTTCACGAAAATGACTAAAACAGTACTTCTATCCCCCCTTAAACAAGAAAAGTATTTGTTCATTGTTAAACAGTTATAATAATACTATCTGTATCAGCCACGTTACAGCGACCCTGGGAAAGAAAAATATGCCATCGCTCAACAATTACAGATGCGCCTAATTATCCAGAGCTGCAGGACAAACTTCTAGATTTCTTCAAGATTGTCGCCAGAGGTGAGAAATTAATCTGCATCCACCTTCATCCCAAACAATCCTGCTTCAGAATGGAGATCATCGCATCATTATCCATCCAAAATTATTCCTCCATAGCTTGATGATAATTATGTTTTGCTTGAAATGTGTCTTCAAGGGTGTTTGCTTTGTTTAAAACTATCTGCTTGGATTTCTTACTTCATCTTCATAACTTCAAAACCGCAGAATTGAAACCTGTCATTTGATTATTACTACGACAGTTCTACTTTGGCCAGGTTTTCCATTAGTAGCGTTTTGTGTTATCGATTACAATTAACACTTCCTAGCGAAGATAGGAGTTGCAGTTCGAAAATTTAAAGGTCTACTCGTAAGTAAAAAATCGAAACGAGTATTCAGAAGTGATTAAGCATTCAGTTATGCTACTAGCCTTTACTCTTACCAAATATGAATACAAACTTTTCGTGATGTGTACTGGTAGGACAGCGGTTCTGTGCCGGTGACCTACTTTCTTCGCGCACTGAGGAGAGTCTAAACCCAAACGTTACTTGCACCTTCTGCTGGGGCTGGAAGATGGGAGAGAATGCAGCACGGCCATATTTCGCATGATACTGACCATTTCAGTGTACTGCGCATGGCCGACAGTGTAGGGTCGGCAACTGGCGTTAGACAAGTGCGCACACGGTTCTCACCGGCACAAAACCATTGTCCGACCAGCACTTGAGTATGTTTCCATTCTTGAGTTTATTTGTTTCCATGTCTTGAATGTGTTCTGACAAATGAAGGGCTCGTAAAGTTTTATTTTTACCAGAGTATGTTCTTCTAAAAAAGCTGGCCAGTTGTACTATACTAGTTTCTCTACTCTTGTACAAACTCTTTGTACATAGATTTGTTTTGCTATCTCTTGTCAATCAAGTTAGACATGCGTAAAGATTAGGGTTGGTTCAATACCAAGTTTTCTGAATACTCAATACACGGTATTTTCCGCGATTCTCAGTGCTTCGATACCCGATACGGTAATATCTACTATTAGTTTCTATTAGAAGAGGCCGACAGGTTTTCCCCCTGCAATTTACGTCCTCCAACGTTGTCACATCGGACGATGAATGAAATGGGTGAAATGGTGCTCAAATGAGTCCGGGGACCATGAAGCTTAGAGTTACTCACCATTCGTCTATCAGGATAAGGGAAAACCCCGGAAAAACCCTTATCCAGGTAACTCACCCTGACTGAGATTCGAACTCGGGACCTCTTGAACGTGAGGCAGACACGCTACCACCTACGCTACCGAGACGCCGACAGAGTTGCAAATTGAGTCCTATTTTATTCAATTTATTTATAGATGTCGTAATAGTGAGGGCTAAGGAAAGCAATTCCCACTGCCCTATAACAATGAACAAAGAGATCCCTGTTGCAGGTGAAATATACTAATAATTACCAGCTATCTTTTTATAGTTTTGAAAATTTTGAATTGACTTTCCAGCATACAAAAGGGGTTCCTAGTGTATTTTCCCTAGCTTTCTCTCCTTTAAATGTTCTCTTCATCGTTTTCTACTGGAAGACTGCTGGTTAAAGTTGTTTGAGATGGTATAGGCTGTAAACATATAAAAGCATGCAGGTAATATTTTAAGTAATATTTTGGGGTTTCACAACGTGTGTGCAAGATGGGTGCCGCGTTTGTTGACACCCGATCAAAAGCTGGCATGAGTAACTGTTTCTGTTAAAAATTTGGAGCTCTATCGTAAAGATCCCAGTGAACGTATTACCATGGATGAAACTTGGATACAGCACTACACTTCAGAAAGTAAATCACAGTCAAAACAGTGACTTACTAAGGTGAACTAACTCCAAAAGGCAAAGTCAGTTTTGTCAACTAACGAGCTTATGGCGAATGTTTTCTGGAATGCAGAGAGAATTAGTTTTATTGATTATTTGGGAAAGGGCAAAGTATCACTACGCAAGCTTACTACAACGTTTGAGTGATACGGTGAAAAGTAGACCTCATTTGGCAAAGAAAAATATCTAAATTCTTCATGACAATGCTCCGGACCATCGTTCAGTCATTGCAGTGAGAAAAATATCCGAAGTGAAGTTCAAACTGCTTGAACATCCAGGTATTCGCTAGATCTAGCACCCAGTGACTATCACCTACCATCAACCTCAAAAAATTTCTGGAAGGACGAAGATTTCACAGCAACGAGGAGGTCACTGATGTTGTATACAGCTATTCTCAAGACCAAGATAAATCGCACTGCAGAGATGGTTTTATTAATCTCCTTTCTGGAGATTATGTTGAGAAATAAAGAAAAAAAGTTTAAAATGTTTTTATTGTGAGGCTTGAGCTTATCATCCGACCCTCATACAAAAAACGCAGATCTTATTACATAACACAGTTTATTCAAATATAGTTTTTATAGAGTGAACCATTTTGAGATATTGAATCTTCTAGTTTAAATTGAATTTGAATTTTGTAATACATATTGTGACTTTCTGGGTTCATAGAATTAAAAGGCCGAGTTGCAGAAATTAAAAATCTCCTTTATTTCCGTAACAATACACTGTTCAATTCTCACGTAACAGCATTACATCACATATACAACACCAAGGTCGATGACAGTAACAAACAGCTTACTCAACTTCCGCTGTTGACAACACTCTCGTTACATGTCTTTACGACAACTCTTGTTACACAACTGACTCATCACTAGCCATGGCTTCTCTTTATACACCCATTCATGAATTCCAGACTGTTATCGAATTTTCTCTAAAATGTCACCAGATAAAACACGAATGTTCTAGAATGTAACTATATCGGTGCCGGCAAGTCTTTCACCTCTGTGATAAACTATCCGTCCCTTATTTATCGGTGCTAACGTTACTTGCTTATGCAAGTTCCTTATCACCTCACTGTTTGCCTATCACTTGCTTTGTGTGCGCAAGCCACCTTATCGCGATCGGGCTCGTGACAATATAATCTTTTAAACAGGTCATTTAGTCTGTCATATAGGAAGTAGTTGTTTGCTTGTTTATGCCCTGGGCATGCAAATACATTGGAATTTCAAAGCCATCACACAACGAACACCTGTTTAAAGATTTTATTATAGCTTATACAATGAAATAAATAAATAACCCAGTCCATCGCGACAGTCCATCTAAAGCCAAGGGCTTTCGACCTGACGGCCTTGGTAGAGGTGGGCATTCATCCAACCGATACGGGGAGGAGATGTCGTCAGCATCTCGGCATCCCCCAGCCGGAAAGTTGGCTTTCGCAACCAGTGCCGCTTACCTATCTTAAGCTCCTCAATTTTTTCACGATGCTTAGTGGGTACCGGTGCTACACCCAGGACCTGAAATCCGCACCTCCAGGGATGGGATCGAACTCGAGCTGCATTCCGTGGCAGGGAACCAAAGCATGATGCCTTAGCTCACTAAGGCACGGCGCAGGACTTATACAAGGAAATATACCAGTATAATTAAAAAAATGATAAACACCTTTGTTTCGGTTAACGTGAAGTAGGAGAAGGAGAAAGGTTTATATGAATAGTTTGAAAAAGGATGGGTGTGCAACACAATTTTTTTATTCATATTAAGTTCTAGATTTGTTTATTTTCTTCAAGCATTTGCTACTCAGCTTTTGCTATTGCTAGATGGTATGTGAATCAGTTACTTCGTTTTTATTCGTCAGCCTCTTTGCGTGATATTTTTTCGTAAGCGAGAATTATGAGACGTAATTCTCACTTGCAGAAATGTTATGCAATTAGCACCCCTGTTTTACGAACCGAGATACAGCAGGTTGTTTCAAACTTAGAATATAAGCTGGTTATATACAGGCACGAAATCATATGTTCTGAGTTTATACAGGGTGTTTCAAAACGACACCGAACGAACATATTGTGACTTTGTGGCTTCCTAGAATTAAAAGTCCAATTTGCCGAAATTCTAAATGTTCTTTATTTCCGTAGAAATACATTGTTGAAATCTCACGTAACATTACATCCCATATACACAGTCTATGAAGGTCGATGACAATAACAAACAGAGTTCAGTTTACGACAACACTCTCAGCTGTTCTCTGCTTACCCCTCGCGACTCACTCTCTTGTTTCACAACCTGCAACTCACAACTCCTTCTTGGTGAGTCATCGCCTTCTTAAATACCTCATTGATAAATTCGAGACTCTTCCAGAAGAATAAAGAAACCGAATATTCTATCACATTCCAGAAGCGTAACTTAATCTATGCCGGCAAGTCCTTTACCACAGCTATCTTTGCCGGCTCCTTTGTGTACACTAGCCGCGCTAACGTTAACTGCTGATGACAGCTCTTTATTACCGCGAAATATCCGCCGTTTGTTATCTATTTGCGCCAAAACGTTTATATCCGTTGCCGTGACAATATAGTTAGTTAGTTACTAACACTCCCCACATGGCAACCTTGGCCTTCGGGGTAACCTTACCCCACCAAGTGATGACCGGACCCATTTCTCAGGTGGAGGCACCCAGAGGGCGGTGTCCATTACCTCCGATGATAGGGTGATAGTGAAGATGGCGGTGAGGTGAGAGGACCTACAGCTTTTACCGTGGACTCCGAACCACGTTGGGCATAGGGGATACTTCACGTGTGCTAGACAGAGGTGAAGGCGTGGATAGGGCTGACTTAAAATCGCCAACCCCAGAGCCGGGAATCGAACTCGGGCCGTGACAATATAGTAGAAGTAGTTGCTCAGCTTCTATGTGACACATATAGATAGTTTCTACCGCCAATAGAGCCGCATAAATGTGCTCCAGAATCAGTGTGGATTAGGCAGTCACAGAAACCACGACGCGTGCCTCACGCTGTCAGAGTTCGCAGGTATAGTTCGCATGCCGTGCCGCGTGCTGTAACTGTAAACATACTGGCATTCTCCGCAGTAGCTTGCTTGCAAATATTAAGAATTTCTTTGACTTATGAAACCGCAATAAAGAAGCTATTGCTTAATTATTGCTCATGAGTGTTTAACGTGTTCCAAAATTCCGTTATAGCAGTCTATTATGATAAATAAGCTGGTGGACATATGCAACTTATGCCTTTTAGAGGGAAGTTAATGTTAGTGAGGTTGAGGATGGAAGCATTAAATGATAAACAGAACAGAAAACATCATAGGATTGTAGATAAATTAACCAAAACTAATTAGCCTATACAATGAGATGAGCATTTTATTTCACGTGTTTGATAATAATACACGGGGCGTCCAGAAAGTAAGTTCTGTTTCAATTTATCTCCGCTGCAGCGCTGCGGTCGCAGTTCCGCACGTGATCGGTAGACGCTCTATATCAAGGAGAAGAAACGTGCGCCATTGTGAGATCGCTATCAGCTACGTACGCTTTGTTGTCCTTGTTTACAATGTCGCTGTTGATTGAAAATCCCGCCGCTTGTTAAATAAGATCTGTGATTCGTTTTCTGACTGCTAGGAAAGTGTAACCAATTGAAATTTGTCAGCAAATTTGCGATATTTACGGACAAAATGCGATGAGTGATACAATGGTCAGAAGATGGGTCCGACAGTTCAATAAAGGACGTCATGAAGTGCACGATGATGAACGAAGTGGGCGTCCATCTTTGGTTACAGAAGAACTGGTTCACGTGATTGAAGATCCAGGAAAACCGCAAGTTTACAATTAGTGCTCTCGCTATTGAATTTCCCCAAATCTCACGATCACTAGTTCATGCAATTGTTACTGAAAAACTGAAATTTCGTAAACTTTGCTCACGTTTGGTGCCAAAGATTCTTACTGAGCAGCTCAAAACAAAACGGCTGGATAGTGCACTTCAGTTTTTGACCCTACAGGGATTTGGCTGGGACGTGTTTGACCACCCCCCGTACAGCCCTGACCTCACTCCTAGCAACTTTCATCTTCTTTTGCATCTCAGATCTTTCCTTGGAGGTCAACACTTCAACAATGACGACGAGCTGAAAGAAAATGTTTCCAACTGGTTGAAGACACAGGCGGCAAACTTCTATGAAGAAGATATACAAAAATTTGTGCCTCGCTATGAAAAATGCCTGCAAAATTTCGGCAGTTATGTGGAAAAGGAGTTTAAGAGTTGTACAATTTTGTGCAATAAGTAATTTTTCTGTATATGAACACAATTTAATTTTATTACCAAACAGAGCTTACTTTCTGGACATAGTTCTTAAATAAAGCATTTGTAACTGAAAAGGAAGTTGTTGATATTTACAGTAAGTGGTTGAAAATATTCTACAATTAAAATCATAACAAAATGCTCAGAAGTTAAATAAATATTATCATTGATGAAATTATTTTTACAATACATATTGTTAATGAAACTAAATTAATCGTGCTTTCGTTGAACTCCCTTCAGCTCTTCCATCCATCAAAACCAGATTAGTCATTTCGGCGTTCGGATAGCGCTCCATATTGCTTGGATTTACTTAGTACGCGCAAAATCCTCCCTGTTAAGACGAATGTGCCAAGAAAAGACCATACCTTGCTCAAATGGAATGGATCATTCAGGATAATGTGCTCACTCATCGCAAGAAACAATCACCGAATTTGCATAGATATTTATCGCACCTTGTACGTCTGTCACATATTTTATACAATGAGTAAAGAAAAGATTGGGATATACTCAATATACTGTCTGAAAGGGACTTCAGGAGTGATTTGAACAATAGAAAGAACGCTGGAACTATATTGTCGCGGTAACAGGCATAAAAGTTTCGGTGCAAATAGATAGTAGACGGCGGATAATGTTTCACGAGCTTGCATAAGCAGTTAACAATAGCGTGGCTAGTGTACACAAACGGACCGGCAAAAGAAGATAGCTAAGATAAAGGACTTGCCGGCATAGATTAAGTTACGCTTCTGGAATGTGATAGAATATTCGGTTTCTTTATTCTTCTGGAAGAGTCTCGAATTTCTCAATGAGGTACTTAAGAAGGCGACGTCCTGCCAAGGGTTGGTTGTGTAACAGTTGTTGTAAAGACATGTAACAGGAGTGTTGTCAACAGTGCAAGTTGAACAAGCTATTTGTTATTGTCATCGATCTTGGTGTTGTATATGTGATGTAATGTTGTTACGTGAGAACTGAACAGTGTGTTGCTATGGGAAATAAAGAACATTTAGGATTTCGGCAAATTGGACTCTTAATTCTACGAACCCACAAAGTCACAATATCATTGTGTCCGAGGGGGAATATTTTAAATGCTTTTAAAACAATTTGAATAAAGGTGGGTAGTATTTTCTATCAAAAAATAATTTCAATTATTTTTTGCCACCCTTATTCATTTTATCTTCAGACATTCAATTCCTTTAGGTTGGAATCATATCTTTATGTTTGCGCATTTTATGGAAGTTTTGAATGCTTAAGTATTAAAGAGATCATTAGAACATAAAACGGCTATCTGTGATGATTACATAGGATGTGAAAGGAAGGGAGATATTACCTTGTTGCACACAGGTGGCCTCTTGCATTTCCCATTAGCTGTTGGCAGCTAATTAGCCAACAAATCTTTAACAACTTCCAGGCAATGAAGACTACTTCCTCTGCGCTCCACCGCCCCCGGGAGTGGGCGGAAGAATAATAAAGTGGGAAGGAAAAACGGTGGTTAGGGCCATCAGACGATAAGGAGCAAGCTACAGAGATGAATGAAAATTAGATGAGGATCGGAGAAACTACTCGTTCCTTCGTTAGTTTTCAGTTCCGCTAAAATACATTTCCCACAGAAGCTGGTCGGAAAGATCGAGTTATCGAACTTTGAATACCTGTGTGTGTTGGGTACTGCGGGAATAACAGTAGCGTCTTTCCCCTTAGTTTGTTAAATTATTTTCTTTGTTGCCTTTTTCGTTTTGTTTCCTCCGTCTTATTTAATGTAATGGTCGATTTCGTGAGAAAGAAATGAACTTACGTGTTGCTTTCACATGAATAGGTGGTATCATAAGTAAAGTTGGTTTTTTTTTTATTTTGGTGTTTTGGAAAATGTATTAATTTTCTTTGGTTTGGCAATGTGATATGCAGGATGCCATAGCTAGTGTTGCGTCATTGCGAGCATGTATCGGTCTTCATTTGTTAGTAAACAATCATAAAAGAGAGATAACAAAGTTAGAACATAGAGTCCTTCTGAAAAACTACTGGAAACAAGATTATGAAGCCGCTACGCAGTTCTAAGAATATCTGAAGTGGAAGGTGCTCTAACATTTCAACAATGGAGACGAAAGCACTAAAAATTTACCACGATCTGGAAGACCTAAAGTATGGCATATTGACGATACACGCCAAGTTTTGCTCAAAAAAATATCCTTAGGCTTTCAGAAGAACTTGGTCCCTTAAAAGATACCAAATATTGTCACATTAAGACACTTTGAAAATCATACAGAAGCTGTAGATATGTACTACATGAGCTGACACCTCAACAGGCTGAACTTCGAGTGGATATCTGACGTCAGGTAATCCGTAAGCCCATGGATGATAGATTTGTCAGGAGAATTGTCACTTGTGATGAAAAATGGGTATATTAATGAAATCCTAAGGTCTCGAAACAGTGGTTTGATCCCCGCCAACCTGCCAAAGTCGTCCTTAAAAAAATCCATTCGGTCTCAAAGTAATGTTTTGTGTCTGGTGGAATTTTGAGGGTGTGATTCACTGAGAGTTTATTCCAAACGGGAAGGCGATTGATGTGGATCCTTATTCTCAACAACTGGAATGAGTTCGTGAAATTTTGAGGCGGAGATACCCAGCATTAGTTCACTGGAATAGAGCTCAATTGTAACAGAACAATGCAACACCCCACACTGAAAGAACAACCATGGCTAAAATTCAGGAATTGCGAGCAATCGAACTGCTAGAGTCTGTTTAGTTAACTCATGTGCACGTCGGCCACTGCCTTTGACGAACCCTTATAATCGTTTTACAACACATACCCTCCTTCTCCCAGACCTTTCTGCAAGGTTTCCACCTTTCTCGATACGTCATGGGTATCGTACGAGGTTTCGTCTAATGTCCATTACTGCAAAACTATCGCCAAGCTACAATTCTACTGGCTTCCATAATAACCCTTAGCTTATTCAAAGAGCGGTATTTGAAACCCAGCTCCTTTAGGAGGCCGCGCAATGTGCAGTGGCCATAAGGAAAATCTCAAAATTTCTTGCAAATGTGCAACCAATTCGTCTAAGGTGGGCGCTCTCCCTTCTGCATAGAATCTATAAATTTCTCGACGAATTAAATAGCATGTGAAATTATCTACTTTAGAGAAACGTTTCCTTTTGTTTTCACACTTGATCGGCGTCTTTGGTATCACTTTCGTCACAATATTTCTTACTGTATTTCTGTGAATACCCAGAATTTATCACCAGGTTCATTGGACGATCCCTTACCAAGATTATTTGCCAGCACATATTTATATGTGTTCAAAACAAACGCTTGAATTTGCTTTGAAACAGTTCCCGTTATAGCTTTGTTTTTTGAGGCTTTTCCAGTAATATAACTCGGCCCAGTTATTCACACAATAATCACTTTGATTATTTTCACTTGACTGAAATTTATTTACTACTTCATTTGCATTTTTAGACTTTTTATTGCCAAAGACATATACATGTATAGCAACGTCAAGAGTATATAAAATTGTAATTTATGTCCAAAAATAGAATGAAACTCCTGGACCTTGTAAAGAGGGTTACACCTTAAAACACCTATTACCTTCGTTTTAAAACCGCTGGCTGGAATATTTTTAACAGAGTCAGGCAAACTATTAAATAATTTTAATGAAACAGAATCAAAGCTGTTTTGAGTCTTGGCTAACTTACACCTTCTTAAGTATAACTGTTTTGAGGTCCTTGTTGGATATTTGTGAACATCGTTACAAAAGGTAAATTCATGCAAATTTTCTTTCACATAGAGGAGACAACTCAAAATATATATACAAGGAAGAGTAAGGATTCCTAATTTAATAAATAGTGGTTTAGAATGGGAAGTAGGCGGAGCTCCACAAATAATCCTTAGAGCCCTCTTTTGTAAAATTAAGAGTTTGTTGGCATAAGCATGGTTGCCCCACAATAAAACTCCGTAGTTGAGATGGCTATAAATATGAGTATAGTACACCTTCAGTAAAGCTACCTTATCCACATTCTGTTTTAAAATTCGTAACATAAATATACCTTTGGTAATTTTATTAGAAATGTAGTCAATGTGTGATTTCCAGCCCACATACTTTTTAAGGTATATACCAATAAATTTTGTCCTGTCATCAAGACCATTTGAAAGGCCATTAAAATTAAAATTAATATTTATTGTTTTGCTTTGATTTATACTTAATTTATTAACATCACACCACTTTTTTACTTTCGTGAAGACGCCTTGTATTTTGTCATCATCCACACAGCAAATATTCAAGGCCAAGTCGTCAGCAAACAAATATGTTTCAATATAATCGTCTCGAACATAGTTAGGTAGATCGTTGATATATATTAAGAAAAGAACTGGGCCGAGAACGGAACCCTGTGGGACACCATATTTAGCGAGTCTAAACTCGGATTTAAAACCATTGATATAGACGGACTGGTACCTGTCACTTAAATAAGATACAATAAAGTGGATACTTTCAGAACAGAAACCATAGTATTCCAACTTAGAGATGAGAATGTCATGAGAAATAGTATCAAAAGCTTTGGTTAAATAAAAATATCTGCCTACAGTTGAGTTGTGTTCTTCCAAAGCATTTAAAGTACGTTTAGTAAATGCTAAAACTGCATCAACAGTTTTATGACCAGCTCTGAAACCGTACTGATTAGGGGAGAAAAGAGCATTGTCTTCAAATTATTGTATTATTTGCTTATTTAATAAAATTTCAAGAACTTTGGATACTATAGGTAATATATTGATAGGCCTGAAGTTAAAAAATCTGATTTACTACCTTGTTTGTGAATAGGAATAACTTTTGCATATTTAAATGCGTCAGGAAAAATACAACTCTCAATACATGCATTATAAATGTGTGTCATTGGTTCACAGATAAATGTAGCATCATGTTTAAGAATATTAGCATTCAAGTCATAAACATCTGTGCAGTTACTATTTTTCAATTTTAGTATGGTTTCAGAAACTTCTTTGACCGTAACGTGGTTAAAACTGAATTTAGAATTTGGCTTATCTGCATAATTCATATATTCTTTCGGATGTTCGTTTGTAGGTATAGCATTAACAATTTCTTCTACTCGTGTTAGGAAAAACGAGTTTAAAAGCTCGGGGTGTAAGTTGTTAAAGCAAGTCCTCTTTTTGTCTGTATCAATAATATTGGAAATTACAGACCAGGTAGCTTTAAAACTATTGGTGGAACTGTTTATAATATTTGAAAAGTAAGCTTTCTTGGCGCTGCTCACGGCCTTCTTGTATTCAAGGTTAAGTTGTTGATACATGTCCTTATGTAAGCTATTTTTGGTACGAATATAAAGATTATAGCATAACATACATTTCTTTTCTAAGATGCAGAGCTCGCCACTGTACCACCATTTATCATTTATCACTGCATGTCCCTCCCACGGTCTCCACATCATGACACACAATGAATTTCTGCACGTAATGAAACAGATCAAGTAGAAGTTGAAACTTTGGCAACTGAGACTCAACGTGGAGTAGACATGCGACTGTCACTTCGAGAAAATCAGGGTTGCTATTGGTCCTCAACGACAGTGTTCCATTTCTGAGGTATGGAGATAGATTTATGACGGTCATTAGAGGGCGGGAGGGTAGTTTCCTTTGAGCGGCTAACTGCACTCGCATTTACTAGACAGACTCTACCAGACCTGATCTCGCACCATAGATTATTATCTTTTACGATCCATGGCCAATTTTCTACGTGGAAGAAATTTTGACAACATTGAAGCAGTGCAAGTGGGTGTCACCGAATTCTTCGCATCAAAAACCAGAGACTGGTAGCATCGTGGAATAATTAACCTTACTGAACGATGGCTCAAGACCATGTAATCTAATGATATATACTTTGAAAATTAGTTAGAACACATTTCAAATAATTCCTTTTCTTAAAAAGATATTATTTATAAGACAGTATCTATAATATATAATCTGTTCTTATAAAAGTTTATCTATTTGCTGCTTCTTAATCAAAATACATTTTTATCACACATTTTGGCTATAATAAGGTTCAGAAGGTAAAAGGGATTCAAATCCTTAAAAGGTGTGTCTGTTTGTGATGACTGATGCACTTTTCATCATAACGAGAAGAAACGCATAGTGACTTTCCATTTGAAAGGTTAACTACTGAACGTTCAAATCGATATTAAACTTAGATACGGCAAGCGACACAAAACGTTCTATGCTCATATGGTTTAATAAGATATACATTTTTAATGTAGTACGATTTTGTTTATTTTACATAGTGACAGTAAAATTATTCAAAAGCCATTTAGAATAAATGGAACTTCACAGACTCTTCCCAGAAAATTCAAGGGACACATTTTATTCGACTTGCTAATATCTTAAATATATAATATTTAAATTAATACTGTCGCGGAACGGGCATAAAGGTTTAGGCGCAATTAGATAACAGACGGTGGATAGTGTTTCACGGTAATAAAGAGCTTGCATAAGCAGTTAACAATAGCGCGGCTAGTGTACACAAAGAGGTCGGCAAATGAAGATAGCTGGGATAAAAGACTTACCGAAACAAAAAACTGAGATAAATGGGAATTTCTGGTAACATCTGGATTATTTCGGGTCTTTATTGTTCTGGAAATCTCTCGAATTACGAATGAGATATATAAGGGAGTGACGAGTTGAAACAGTAGTAGTTGTGTAACAAGAGTGTTGAGAGTTGATTAGAACGTTGTTTGTTGGTGTCATCGAACTTGGTAGACTGTGTGTATGTGACATAATATTGTTACGTCAGAAATGAACAGTGTAATCCTACGCAAATAAAGAACGATTTTTATTTTCTGCAAATTGGACTTTGAATCCTACGAACCCACAAAGTCACAATACTACACCTTTCTGCATCTCGAAACTTATTTTTTGAACCTTAAAGGTTAGTCTAAACTGATTTTTGAGCAGAATTCGAAAAGAATCTCGATTTTATCCCATCACATAAGGCTTTCAAACTATTCATAAGTAACAGAAATGAAATTAAAACTTTGTGAAACGTAATAAAAAATTGAAAAGCTATGCCATAATTGCAATATGTTATTTGAAACTAATTAATCATTAATTGATAATAATTATAAGCATTTTCATAACTTTTTCTCCTCTTTGGCCTTCCTGCATGTTGTTCAGAGCAGTCCCTTTTTAACATCCAACGTCAGTCCGCCAACATGAGAACACTCCACTTTCAATTATAACTTATTTATATATTTTTAATAACCTGGTGAAATGTTTCACTCAGTTCCACACTAAAATATCCTAAATTATCAGCGAAATAATTTCGATGGGACTGAAGTATTCGGATTTGTGGGCCAACGAATGAACTAGTTTTATTTTTGTCATAGGATAATGAAGGAAATGTAACAAAAATATATTTAGAACACTCACTGTCTTTTTCTAGAGTTTTCAGAAATTGTTTCATTAAACCTAATTTTACTTGGAGAGGTGGCAACACTACTTTTGAGGGGTCCATAAAAGGTTCACTTTATATTTTTTTTTTTTTCGCTTGTTAATTTAATCCTTTGTGCGCACTTTTCCCTTTGCCAGAGTTCTTACCTAGCTCTGTTATCCCATTCACATAAGAAACAAGATATTTTGTGGAACCAGCCTGTTGATCAAATAAGAGTCCAATAATGTTGAAATCTACATAGACTAGCTATAGATCGTTTTCGTATTGTAGTCTTCGTAACAAAAACTTAACACTTTCATATATATCCTTTTAAAACAAAAGAGTGAGCTTCTGAAATGATGGGTTGAATGTTTCCATTATGAAGCAAAGCACCTTTAAGACTTTTTGAGTAGAATCTACGAAGAACTTCCACTCTCTTGAATTATTAATTTTAAGGGCAAGACACATTTTTGTACTCCCCCTACGTTGGATATAGTTAGATTTTATTTAATGTAAAATATATAAATATAAAACATAATACTACTTATAATATTTCAAATATTAGGTACATAATATAGTTGAAATTATAAGCTGTTGAGCCTTTCTAACAATTGATAAGCACAGGCCAATATTACTGCTGTACCTACATTACGAAGAATATTCAGAACATAACATTATGAATTGCAAACAAATCTGACGTGGTAGGTAAAACTAATTTCAGGTATGCAATCAGTGTGAAAATTTGATTCAGATACGCTCATTCATTAGAAAAATCCATACAGAATGTGATATATATCGATGTAGCCATTGACAGTATTGAAAACAGGGGCGGTTCCTCCATAAGGTTGTAGGTTTGCGCTATACACACTGATTTTGAATGTACAACAGGTGCATTTTGCACATTAAAGCTGTACTTGTTTGCATTGTTTTATATACAAACATGTTTCAATTACGCGTATCGTCTGTAGCTGTCCATGATCACAGAAGTCGAAATAAACAGAGATTAGCTATAGGAGCCGCAGGTTTGCAGCGAAGAGTTAACCTAAGATTTCGCCGAAATGTGGGCTCTCTGAGGGGGTTGCGGGAAGGTGAAGAGATGGGGGGGGGCGCTTCTTATGCATTGCTTAAATGGAGGTTTATAAACCTAGCTCCACCTACTCTTAGCAACGGCTATAGCGTGACATTCAGGCTTAGCTTCTGTGTGTCTGCTTGCTTTGTGGGTGATCTGTAGTGTGGTTTGCTGCAGCTTTGTTTAAGGTTAAACTGAGTATTCTAACATTTTATTTATAGTGCTTATTGTGTGGTGTTGCTTTTGTGGGTTTTTAAAATTCTGGTAGAATGAACACCGTGCAAACTTTACTGGAAAATCCATTTTCGCAACGAAGTGCTGAAGAAAAATCTGAAGTGAAACGAATGGGTAGGCCCGGGCCAAACATTTATATAACTCAAATGATTAAGTCAAAAGCTAGAACATTCAATAGGAAGTTCAACCCTGACATGTACAAGAAGCACGACTGGTTATGTGGATGTGAAGTTAATAACTCTTTATACTGTTTTCCATGCCTGCTCTTTGGAGGAGATGATTCCTGGGTGAAGCAAGGAATGAAAGACATACAACATATGCACGACCGTGTTAAAAAGCATGAGTCCTCTTCGTCTCATATAAAAATGCATTAAGTTTAGCAATGTATGGCAATATTAATATTGCTGCACAAATGGACAGTGCATACAGAAGGAATATAAAGCTGCATAACGATAAAGTTACACAGAATAGATCTGTCCTAAACATCATCCCGTAGGGGAGGGGATCCGTCCCCTTCAGCTGCCAAAGTGCGGCTGCTGCGGACCCTTAGCACTCGTGGTACCTCTGACGTTACTAGAGGAACCTCGGGCCGAACATCTGAGCCCCTCCTTCGGGAGTTGTTCGGATTGGGATGGACTCGAGGGGGCAGTGTGTTTCCGATAACCGTGAGGATCGGGTACGTCTTCGGACGGGGTTGAGGGAAGCCATTAATTCTCCCGGGTACTAGTCTGCAAAGCTAGTAGAAGGTGTGCTAGATCACCAGGCGGCCCCACCTAGGTCATATCGGTAATCTTCACCTTTGGTGTTGGCGCGCGTAAGTGGCGTATCCACTTCCATCCCGTCTTGAGTCCATAGGACCAGATGGGGGGGCTTGTTAGGCTCTAGCCTTGCCCTATGGAAAGCCCCACGGAGGACGCCAAGCGCCCTTTGGGACAGCTCGGATAACTCCCTGGTTGAAGAAGGCCCGGGTCCAGTTCCTACGGGTTCAGGACTAATGAGAGTAGAACCTCTGGGCTCAACCTCTGGGCTCAACTCTCCTAAACATCATAATAAACTGTATACGGTTTCGCGGCTCATTTGAGCTGGCTTTGAGAGGTCATGATGAATCTGATACAACGCAAAACCCTGGTATCTTTCGAGGCCTAATAGATTTCAGCGCTGATCTCGATAGTGTCCTGAAGGGCCACCCGGAAAAAGCAACTGTTTTTAAGGGCGCTTCAAAAACTATACAAAACGAAATTCTTCAGTGTATGTTAGAGGTATGCCAAGACGAAATAATGAAAGAGATTAAGGATGCAGAATTCCTTGCTGTCATAGCAGATGAAACTACCGATGTTTCCTCAGTGTATCAGATGGCTATTATCTACAGATATCTTGTGAATGGGAAACCCGTAGAACGATTTTGGAGTTTTGTTCGACCTGCTGGTTATGATGCAGACTCTCTTGCCACAGTCATTAAATCTGAACTTGATCTGCAATTGTCAGGGTGCCCGAATAAACTTATAGCACAGACCTATGATGGTGCATCCGTCATGGGAGGTAGGAAACACGGTGTTCAGGCAATTGTGAAAGAGAAGTATCCTTGTGCCTCTTATATACACTGCCATGCACATAAACTTAATTTAATAATGCTGAATGGAGCCTCAACAAACACCAGTGTGAGGATATTTTTTGCCAATTTACAAGGAATATGCACATTTTTTTCAAATTCTCCTCAAGGAATAGCTGTGCTTGATGAAGTTGTGCAGAAACGATTGCCACGTTCTATTCCAACACGATGGAATTTTTATTCATGGACCGTCACTACCATTTTCGAACACAGGGAGAATTTAATTAAATGCATGGATGTCATTCAGAAGAGAGCTCTGTTAAACAGCAACACAACACTTGCTCAGGCTTCTGGGTTTATGGCCACTTTGAAAGATGATAATTTTGTATTCTGGCTGTCTTTCTTCCACAAGATCATGCCCCATGTGGACATTTTGTACAATCAACTGCAGAAACGACACTGCAATGCAATATTTGCCCTGGCCCAGCTAAGCGCATTTGAAAGGGAAGTGCAAAAAGTAAGAAATAGCGTGGATATTGAGGAGCACGAAGAAACTGCAATTAAGAGGAGAAGAATAGAAGATCATGATGTGAAAAGAAGAGAAGCCCTTGAAGTCTGTAACATTATTCTTAGAGAAGCAAAGGACAGATTTAGCTTCACGGGGCATCTGGTAGCCTCGACTTTATTTCATCAAGAAAATTTCTCCGACTATGATAAGAAATTTCCAGAGGATTCCCTTAGAGAAACAATAAGGTTCTATCCTTTTGTCATTGGAACAAAAATTCGTAGAGAACTGACTGTAATTTAGGGTCGAGAGGAATTTCGTGGAATGTCCGGCGCTTTGTGCTTGATGGACTTCATTAAGGATGTGGCGATCTCGTAATTCTCCAGCTTTAATCAGCCACACGTTCGGGAGAAATATCGTTCCCATGTCGTCAGTTTGTGCGACTCAGTTTCTTCAGGTCACTAATTGTATTGTCTGAATTGAATTTGATTAAATAAGAGTCATGAGATCTATTTTCAGGTGTTGATTTTTAGTGACAGAAATAAAAATTTATATGACTCCAATTTCGTAATATATTATGTAATTGTATAATCTGGATTACAATTTACTCGAACTTTCTTTCTTAATCAATCACTTAGGTTACCTCCAACACATAGATAAATCCTTATTTTCAAGTTAATATAATTTCTGTTAATTACTTAAAATTCCTCTTCTATACGTTCACACATTACTATTACGAATGCCGAAATAACTCTTTTTGAAGATTTTCCGTTAAAAAACTTTTATGAAACCAGACTAAAAAAAAACATATCTATCTCAAGATTATTGATTTTCCGTAACTATTGTTACTCCTCTATTAATTTTGTGATTGGCCGACTTACTGCTACGTCATCACAATACGTAATACAATTATTATTACGGCCAATCACAAAATTACACATATATTTTTTTATATTGTCATTACATGGCCTACTAAAAGTCATATCAGAAAACAAGAATTTCCAACTGAATATTCGTATAAAAAGTTCTAACTAAAACATATCGTTACAATGAAAACAATTTATGTGCTACATTCAGCGAATGTGTCAAACTTCTGCGAATGCTGTTAACTATGCCAATGTCTACCGCTGAAGCAGAACTCTGTTTCTCAGCTTTAAAAAGAGCAAAAACTTTCCTTAGGAACACAATATCACAGGAGCGATTGTCAGCATTAGCAATGTTTTCAATTGAGAGAGAGTTTGTTATGAAGATCAGCGACTTCAACGCAAAAGTTATCGATAGATTCGCCAGGTGTAAGGAGAGTGGAGCAGAGTTTTTGTATACATAGATGAGTCACTACTACTCTGTATTTTATTTTTCATTTGTGCACCACAAATAATTTAATCCACCAGCCGCCACTGGAATTGAGTTAAAATTCCCTGGTGAAATCTCTATTTCGAACTTTTAGATGGAATGTAATGTTTTTACTTTCTATATGTTAGTATGAGAAAAATTAATTTTTTTGACAGAATTGGCAGGGACTGGGATGTGAACAGATGTGTTGAGTGTAGACAAGCTTGCGTAACATTTTCTTCCAGGGGCAATTCAGAGAGCGTTGAATATGATCCTCGGGTATTTTCTTCTCTCCTGGTGCGATAACGATAAATGTGAGTGCTGCCATTGCAATAACAATAGCGCTCTCGGTTACACAAACACTGATATCGCAAACAACAGCTATCTTGAAATAAGAGCGCATGCGTGGAACAGTATGCGGCTATGTTGAAATAAGAGCGCATGCGTAGAACAGAATGCTCCTATAAATCAAAGACTGATTATAGCTAAACTAAACAAATATAAATAACTTACTTTTAATATACCAACTGGTAACTGGCAGGGTTTAAATGCCATCAAATTAAGGAAATCAGGGAATGACTGTAGAAAAGGAATGACGTTATAAAGTTTGTTTACAGTAAACACGAAAAGAATACTTCCAATCAGAAAAAAACAGGAATTGGCAATATCACTGAAACAGATGCCATGCTGTAAAATTTAATTTAACTGGTTGGGGGGGATGAATGCATAGTAATTCAAGATTATTCTTTTCCGTTTGTGTGAGATTTTGACTGGATGTTACCACATGTAGCAAACATGGTGAGCTGAAAGTACACCCATGTAAATTATACGAGGGCTGTTCAATAAAGAATGATCTCAATTTTTTTGGACAACGTACCTTTACTCATCCTCATAATGTTGATGACCCTTCTCAAAATAGTCTCCCCTGAATGCGATGCACTTGTCCCAGCGTTTCTATCAGTCTTCAAAGACATTCTGGTAACCATTTTTGAGAGATCCTTCAAAATCACCTCCGCAGCCTTCACCTTTGCTTCTGATGATTAATAATGCCTCCCACGAAGGCGTTTCTTCAAGTTAGGGAATAGAAAAAAGTCACATGGGGCTAAATCCGGACTACAGAGAGGGTGAGGAATGCACTTCACGTTGATTTTTGCAAGATATACAGCAACAACATTAGCAATATGCGGCCAAACATAATCGTGCTGCAGCATCCAGCCTGCTTCTGGTAAATGTGCTTTTTTGCGCCTGATGTGGACTTACAATGTTTTCAGGACATCCCTGTAGTATTGTCCAGTTACTGATGTGTGTGCAGGTACAACATGCTGGTAAACCATTCCATGAATATCAAAGAATGAGATGACCATAACTTTCCCAGCAGAAGCAACCACTTTTGCTTTTTGGGGGGTTGGTGATGAAGGAGATTTCCACACTGAGCTTTGCTGTTTGCTCTCAGGATCAAAATGATGTAGCCAAGTTTCATCAGCAGTGATTACGTTTTATAGAAACTCCGGATCTTCCTCTAACATCAACTTTACTGAATGTTACCTCCATTGCGGCGTTAGGCGATACTGAACATGTCTGAACTTGCCTGGTTCTCACAGGCGGGAACCAGGAGTACCAACAATGAAACTACTACGGCGTGTTTGTTTCACATTAAGCTAACAGAATATAATACGATTGAATTTTAGTGCGAAAAATTACGACCGTAAAAAAATGATGATCATTCTGTATTGAACAGTCCTCGTAATAAAATAAAACTTAGCTGTTGTACCAAGTTTGATCACTTTTTGCAAAACCAGAATTACGTGACACAATGAAGTATCAATCAGTATAAAAATACACGTCGTTTTGAATGGCACTTTAAATCATTAAGCATCCTTGTTACTATTTTGAATTATACCCACCTATTTATAATGCGTATATTTTTGTGAGACGGAAGACGTTAGTGGCTTTTCCCTTCTCCAGTGATATAAAAAACGACATTTCAAAGCCCGTACATACCAACCAGCTGTTAAACGATTTCACTATCGCTTAAGGCTACTGTATTTCCTTATTGCGTTTGCACCGACAGTGAAGTAGGTAAATCATTAAATCATTTCTAAAATTGTTTATCCGCCACCATAAGGAAAAACACATCATTACGCGATACCTTTGTTACTGACAAGTAGGCCTTTTACTGCTAGACATGAATAATCTCTGCAAAGAGTCGAATTATCTCTGCCACAGTCAAGCAGAAGAATAGAGTTAAAATTTGCTTCGCAAAAATACATTATTCTTCAGCAACGCCTATTCTAATATAGTATCAAATACATTATCTTTGACTATCGATTACTTCGTATATGCTTTAGTCCGATGTTTTATTTTTCTTTAGTTATCTGAAAAATAAGAAACAGAAAAACGAGAATTTTTAATACAAGCCATAATTCAAGCCGATTTTTTTAGGTAACAGAGTAAATTACCTATGGGACTTTCCGTCAAACTGGCTGAGTGGCGCCATCTCTATGTGAGGCCCGGGACTTACCAGCTGACCCTCGTATTTCTGTAACACTAATTTTTTGTAATATTTCTGTATTCTGAAATCTGCCCATATTTATTAAGTAGGATACAGATCCAGATGGTAGGGAGAAGCCTTAACATTGCATCGAAAAGTTCTGAGTTGGCTAGAATTAAATCATACAATTTTGTTTTGGTGCTGTTTTCATCAAAGGGGATATTGTGATTTGTAACCAAGAAAGTATGCCTCTTCTTTAAATTGGAGGTTTATTTACTTGTGTATTAGGGTAAGAGCGCCATGGCTGAGTGGTTAGACCACTTGTCTCTCACCTAGACGGCCCAGGATCGATCCCAGGGGTCCGCGAAGTGGGATTTGTAGTGGACAACATGGCGCTGGGTTGGTTTTCCTTCGGGTCCTCCGGTTTCCCCCACCATCATTGCACCAATTACTCCGAAACTTCAACCCTCTCAGATCAAATGCTTCGGCTCCCTCGCTCTGAGGGAACCGAGCGACTCCTAGCACCAGCATTGGTGAGGAAATGAGAAAAAAATAGGGTAAGAGGCATTATCTGTTACTAGCATCAATTTAGTGGCGTAGTAGCCAGTTAATATAATTTTCAGTATTCATTTCTTTATGCAAATCTCCACTTTTCTGTTGTGATTTATAAATAAGCAAAGAATCGGATATGGATCCAAACTTTCCGCCTCCATGAAAAATGTTAAGTGGTTCTCGTTTTGATACAGTGGCATAAAACCTGTATCGCGTTTTACGGACCACGTTGTTCCTGTCAGTTTTATAGCATTACGGAACAATCACCTTTCCAGTTTGGTTATGAGCAGATGCACGAGTTTTTGGTTTTAGCGATTTTTTTCGAGAATAATATTTTTAGGGAGAAATGAGAAAATTTCTATTATTTTAGTCTGCATGGAAAAATTTACATTTATTTCAAATTGCATAAGTATAACTTTAATTTAACATTCATGTCTTCATAGCATGAAATTAAGGTCATGAAAAAAAATGTTTATAAATTTAACGAAAGCAAGATAAAATTTAACACTTAACGAAGTCAATACAATGACATCATCATGCGCACTGAAATATCAGCTAAGCGGTGCAACAATAAACTGACACCACAGCATCCGACTGGTCCGTGATACTGAGAACTGTTTGTCGTATGTTAACTGGAAATGTTATTTATTGGATACCACACCGTGCACAGCAAAACTCCTATTATGTTGACTAAAAGTAAGACTACAGTACGTCCAGGACAGGTCACTGCGAATTATCTACGATACTGGACGTAGATTCCCGTCCCACATCCTTCACACCTACTCTGGAGTCCCATACATAGTGGACGTGGTGCGGGAGAGATCCCGCGCCATCTTCAGTGAGCTAGACTCCCATCCCAATAACCTGGTGAACACCCTTGGCCGTTACGACCATAGGGTTCCTTGCCGCCGACCAAACTACCGGTCGCCCAAAAATGCTTTGGGTAACCTGAACTAAACAGGGCCACTTTCCCCTGACTCTATACCCCCAAGCCCAGGAATGGGCTTGGTAAGTCCCATACCCAAACATTAGTTCCTTTCCCTGCAGCCCGCAATGGGCGCACATCCCCCACAGAGCACTAACGCCCATTTAAGGCTAGATATCGCACTGCCCAAGACAACCGCCTGCGACAATCGACATATCTTTTATACTGCCCAGATAAAGCCGCACTAAGCGGCTAGGTGCTGGGCAGCAAACACTCCGCCCAGGCAAACCTGGGCGACTCGCATCTTCTGCTGGTCTACTGAAAAGGTACTGAACTTTTAGGAAGCTGCTCTCAGACATAACATTAACTTGAAAAATATTGTCCCTCGGGGCTTAAGAATGTGTTCCGAAATGCCCGAAAGTTAAAAAACGAATACAAACAATACTTCACTGAAAACCACCCAGATTTATAAGCTAAAAGTGTTCCCATTGCCTGTACTGACACGCTGGGCTAACTGGTTTAATTCAGTAGTTTACATTGCCAGCTAGTTTAATGCAATTGTCGATTTCTTTTCTAAAAGAAAAGCTTTAGTTCCTGCGCAAACTTTGTTAAATGATTATTTTTGCGATGCCAAGTGCTGCAATATTGTAAAGGTACAACGAAATTTGTTTCTGAAAATTGCAGATTGATAACAGATCCAATATTAGAATTTCAATAAAAAACTGTGGCTCTTCTTGTTTTATCCCGAATTAACTCGCTGAAACCCAAATGTGAAATATTAGAGAGAAGCATTTTGGAAACAGAGTAATTGCACTTGTAGATCATATCTTCACTTAAGATGTGGGCAAATGCTCATGAAATTAATTTCGCATAAACAAGATAGAAGTATTGTCATCAACTTAAGATAAGTGGAAAATAATTACTAAATATTTTTATTTGTATAATATAAGAATGTATAATGCACTTTCAGATTATGTAGCTCAACTGCCAAATAACAGCTTTGAACATAGGCTTTATGACAGATTATTAACCAACCCATTCTACTCCTTAGAGGAATGTTTTGAAAATGTATCTCAATTGTAAATAGTGTCACCTATTCACTGAATCTCGGTCAGGGTGGGTTACTTGGATAAGGTTTTTCTGGGGTTTTCCCTTATCCTGAAAGACGAATGTCGGGTAACTCTAAGCTCCATGGACCCCGGACTCATTTGAGCATCATTTTACCAAATTCATTCATTATCTTATATGGCTTAACGTTGGAGGACGTGAATTGTTAAAAAAAAAAAAGATGTGTCGCTGTCATCAGACCACGTTGTTCTAGTCAGTTTTATAGCATTACGGAACAATCACCTTTCCAGTTTGGTTGTGAAGTGTGTATCCTTTAACTTTGAAATTAAAGGAGCCATTATCACTACACTAATATATGCGTCTGGCGGTGTCACAGCCCTTCACAGTCAATTGTACCCGGGGGCACACGATTCACGCGGCAAATTGCATCAAGTAACAAGAGTGATAAATTTGCTTAAGAAATAAAGTGGGCTGGCTGATTGTTCTCAGTGTGAAGGTTAGTGTTCCAGAATCAATGAGCGATTTATAACAGCTTCGCGATAAGGAGTGAATATAGTGATTATTATTATTAAGAATTTTTTTGTCGTTGAGTTTTACAGCAATGGACAACGTCAGAAGATACAATAGAAGTTACAACAATATGATACAGAGTAAGTAAATAGTCGAACTTAACAGCAATTGATGTCAGAAGAAATATTACAATACAATCTTTCTATTCTATTTTACAGAATATATAGATATGAGATGTGTAGTGTTTAACGCCCGCTTTAACTACATACGGCACCGTAGGTGGTGATACTGATGATACATGAAATGAAGATGGAGCACCGGTGGAATGAGACGGCGGGGGAAACCGGAGGTCCCGGAGAAAACCCGCCCCAGCGCCGTGTTGTCCACCACAAATCTCACTTTGCGGTCACCTGGGATCGAACCCGGGCCGCCTTGGTGAGAGCCAAGCGGTCTAACCACTGAGCCACGGCGCGGCCATATAGATATGAGAAAATAATGTTCAGTGAATAGGTTTTTTTTGTAGTTTACGTCCTCCAACGTTAAGTCATATCGGACGATGAATGGAATGGGTGAAATGATGCTCAAATGATCCCGGGGTCCACAGAGCTTAGAGGTACCCGACATTCGTCTTTCAGGATAAGGGAAAACCCCGGAAAATCCTTATCCAAGTAACCCACCCTGACCGAGATTCAGTGAATAGATGACACTATTTACAATTGAGATACATTTTCAAAACATTCCTCTAAGGAGTAGAATGGGTTGGTTAATAATCTGTCATAAAGCCTACGTTCAAAGCTGTTATTTGGCAGTTGAGCTACATAATCTGAAAGTGCATTATACATTCTTATATTATACAAATGAAAATATATTTAGTAATTATTTTCCACTTATCTTAAGAAGTTGATGACAGTACTTCTATCTTGTTTATGCGAAATTAATGTCATAAGCATTTGCCCACATCTTAAGTGAAGATGTGGGCAAATGCTCATGAAATTAATTTCGCATAAACAAGATAGAAGTATTGTCATCAACTTCTTAAGATAAGTGGAAAATAATTACTAAATATTTTTATTTGTGTAATATTTATTACTCCACTGTAACTAGCTTCATTTTCTGAGTAATACATTCTTATACCTAATATTTCTAAACTATTATGTCATCATTTTAATTTAATAAATAATGGCTCACAGTGCGCGAATTTGTCTGTATCAGATATAAGACGGATAATCTTCTGCAATAGTAGGATATTACTAACATAGGATGTTACTAACTACTACTACCCTAAAGTAAGATACCATATAATATAATGTTATGAAAAAAAGAAAGTAAACAGATCTAATGTATGCATTCGGTACAGAGCTTTTTAAGTTTTTGATAAGATATATAACTTTTGAGAGCCTTGTAGTGATGTAATTAATATGTGGTTCCAAGGAGAGTTTAAATTATTATACCCAAAAATTTGACTTCTTTAGTATCATTTAAACTTGCCAGGTCCCTTAAGCTAAATACAAGTTGTTGTGTTTTCTTTTCACTAAGCAAGAAGCTATTTGCCCTAAACCATATGTCTGCCTGCCTCAGGGTGTCCTCGGCAATTGTTTTAAGTCCTGTAACGTCTGAGCTGATATTAAAGAAAGTAGTGTCATCTGCATGTAATATTGTATGGGTATTAACAAATTATAATTTGTAAATTTGCAAATTATTGATAATTGCATAGATAAATTATGCCAACAGTACTTCCTAAATTAGGATTCTAAACATTCCGCAACCAGCGTCGAGAAATTGCTTCAAATTGATGAGTGTATATAAATAGAGAAGTTAAACTCAAAAACCAGAGGATTATTTCAAAAATATTTATGTAGTTCAAAAGCGCGTATGAGGTGTCATAGGTTGTTAGAACAAATATTTGGGTGGAATACATTACTCCTGAAATCTATTATACACATCAGATAAAGAAAGAGTATAAGTACTTTTAAATTTAAAGATTTTTTTTTTAATTTACGTCCTTTAACTTTTTAAGTAATATCGGACGATGAATGGAATGGGTGAAATGATGCTCAAATGGGCCCAGGGTCCATGGAGCTTAGATTTACTCGACATTCGTCTTTTAGGATAAGGTAAAACCCCGGAAAACCTTATCCAGGTAACTCACCCTGACCGAGATTCGAACTCGGGACCTCTTGAACGTGAGGCAGACATGCTACCATCTACGCTACCGAGGCGTTCATTTAAAGCAATAATTACAAACGTTCAGAGAATGTGTAATGCAACAAAAATATTTGCATAAATTGTATTTTACAAAGATCATCTTTCTCTGATGGCTTATAAACAATTCATGTAGAATAAGAGGATTTCAACTTTTAATCTGATATAATTCCGTTGCAAAACATTGAATTTTTTTTATAAAATTTGACAAAAAATTGTGATATAATTTTGAAATGCTCCTTAAATACTTAAAAACAGATAAATAAATTTCCTTGTTATGATGCAAATCTTTTTTACCGAGCGGATTGACTCTGGCGGTGAAGCTTGGGCCTAACAGGCGAGAGATCCCGGGTTCGCTGACCAGTAACCGACCAATCAAACTAGTGAGCTGGGTGTGCTGGAGTAACTTCCGCTTCTAGTCTAGCCCAGTTTACACTCTGCCAACTGAGCTCAGAGAAATCTGGATTAATATAGAACTAATTAATTAAATTAATTTAAAATAATATATGATGTAATAATTTAAGATAGGGGTGAATTAATGAAAATCAGTTTATTAAATTAATCTGAAATATTGTGTGTTAATAAAACTGAAAAATAGGAAAATATTATGTTTAGTTGGATTAATGTTAAATTAGTCTAAAATTATATTTAAAATGACAAAATCTAATAATGGAAGGATAGAGTCAGACTGAAAAATTCACTGAATCACGGATCTTCCGGTTCCCATCCTGCTGCTCTTAACCATTGAGCTACCAATTAATTTCCACAATTTGATAAACATTTTTAAAAATGTAGTGTTCGATACCAGTACTGTTAGTGTTAAAAAGTGTTTGCAATTTATTGTTATTTTTAGTTTAAGAAAGGCAGCCACCGAGCGGGATGGCTGAGGTGGTTTCGTCTGTGGCCCGTATTTAGGAGTTCCGGGTTCGATTCCCTTGGCCGACCTATCTGAACCATGGGTCTTTTTCGGAGATTTTTCTGGGTCACCAGGCAAATGCTGAGTAGGTTAATTACATCCTCTGAATTTCGTCTCTCCATTTCATCTAAATTATCATTTCACATCATCTCTCATCTGATGGTCTGTTTCAGGGTAGAAGTGTCGGTGGGAGTCTCGACGGAGCATGGCAGGATGATATACTGTGAGTGAACCACTTCCCCCTCCGGCAGGTCGGTTGTCGGCCTGAACCGCCTGCTGGGACCACTTCTCACCAAACAACAGTAAGGGGGGGGGGGATGTCCGTTGTTCTAGCCTGCCGGCGGAGGTTTCCATCTAAGTAAAATTTAGGGATCCGACCCTCTGAACTGTAGTGGCTCCTTGGGACGGCAGCTCTCTCTCTTCTCTCGCCTCATCCTTCCTCCCGGGGGTGCCCCACTTGGGGACATAGGTACAATATATCAAAACTGTTTGCTGTGACGAATCCCCGCCTGTAATCCCAATCTTAAGAAAGGCGGCCGAATACCGGTTTTAAGTGCTGGATGCCAGTACTTTTGAGACAGAAATTTATACTTTTTTCATGTATTTATTCTTTTAATATTATCTTTGATAATTTTTATTTATTTATTTTCTTTAATTTTTCTTAATTTTAGCACTAGTATCTGAAAAAAAAAGATGAATAGTGTTTGTGTTTTCTGGAAGTTTAAAAATAAACAGGTAAATGTGAATATGTACCTCGGTATGGATACTAAATGCCGGGAAGCGATATTCAGATTTAATTTAATTTAATCTATCTAGTCCAGTCCAATAGATTGAATTGGATTGTACGGAGGGTTCGGCACCTCGATCAGACTGGTCTTTTGTACCTATGTCTCCAAGTGGGACACCCCCGGGAGGGAGGATGAGGTGAAAGGAGATAGAGGGTGCCCGAACCCAAGGACAGAGGGCGTGATTCCTACACTTAACTAGATAGAAGCTTTCCAACGGTCCAAGACAACCGCCATCCCGCCTACCGCGGTCCCGAAATAGTCAAGTGGCAGGTTCTGAGAACGGAGGCCCACACGCAGAGCAGGAGACTCCAGGCAGGCAAGCGCAACCGGCATCCCGCCAGCCGCGTTCCTGAGTCGGCTCACTAGGCCGACCCGCCGGTAGAGTAAGTGTTCACTCAGAACATATCATCCCGCCATTCAGCGTCGAGACACCCGCCGACACTTCTACCCTGAAAGAAACCACCAGATGAGAGATGATGTGAAATGGAGGGGCGGGAAATTAGGGGGATGTACTTAACCTATCCACCTACGCCTAGCGTCCCGGGTAAACCCTGAAAAACCTATGGGTCAAGTAGGTCGGTCACGGGAATTGAACCCGGAACTCTCGAACGCGGGCAACAGATGAAACCACCTGAGCCATCCCGCTCGGTACTCCTCCAAGTTAATCCAGTTAGACATTTTAAACACGTAATCACAGCATCATTAAAGAACGCGTGATTCGGTGTAAACACTGGTTGGTTGCAAATTAGCGTAAGTTTATATAGAAAGACTACCCCTATCCTAATCTCCAGTGAATCAGAATGCTGAGCTTTCATAGCGTCGATAAGGGACACAGGATTATTGCTATTTAACGTTTGCTTGAACCATATCTAACTTACCATGCATTAGAAATATAAGTTTTTGTAGTTACATAATTACTGAATCATATCATCAAAGAGCGCTCGCTTGTGTGCCATTAGTAACCACTGGTTACTAATTAACCTAAGTTCATATAAATATCTGATGTGTTGCACTTACATGGCTTTCCTTACTTTTATACAGAACATTACGCTTATTCCTCCATTTAGTGCACGTTTATCCAGATGAACATATTGTTACTCAAACGGCGAACTCGCGATGCCGATCAATAAATGAAGGCAGGTGGAGGGAAGGGAGACAGGAGGGGTGGCTGGGTCTTCGTTTACACCTCCTCCTACCGCTCGAAGGTGCACGAAGGATCGAGAATGTTTTCCCCCTCCATAAAAGGAGATTCGAGAAACTTCGGGGGCCGATCGATACAAGCGAGGCGACAGTCAGTTGTGTGAGTGTGAGCCGGGCAAGCAGAAGTGTAGTCGCGCTGAGCGTACGTGTAAAGACGAACTGGCTTAGTTTTAATTGTGTACATTAAATTGTAATTGTGATATTTGAATAAGCTGGTAATAAAGAACATTTTGAGTGGTGTAATTGAACTTTTTTTTATTTTACGAACCCACAAAGTCACAATATCCAGAATTTTTCTAGTATTGCCAGAGAAATATCAGAATATAGTAGACTTTAAGAAATAATCAGATTCCTTAAAGCCGGTCACTATGCGATGGCATTGAAATTTTGTTGTCTTTGCATGGCCGAAAAAAAGTGGACAGCGACTTCCCATTAGAGAAAAGTATAACTGCTGGAAAATTCATAGGTGACAAGGAATATTTCCGAAATGGTTCACTCCATACATAAAAAAGATAAGACGAATTGTGTGTTATAACGAGATGTGCTCTCTCTCTCTCTCTCTCTCTCTCTCTCTCTCTCTCTCTCTCTCTCTCTCTCTCTCTCTCTCTCTCTCTCTCTCTCTCTCTCTCTCTCTCTCTCTCTCTCTCTCTCTCTCTCTCTCTTACGGTTTTACAGTTATATAAAGCAGGCTTATGGAACATATCCAGAAAAGTTAATATATTAGTTTCATTTGTATGAAAATATCCTAAACATATGGCATTTTAAATAAAAAAAATGGTTCGAGGCGTTTTTGAGAGAACCAACATTTTCGAAAAAAAAAATGTTCCAAGTGAAGGGTACTCTAGGGGGAATTTTCTGAAGAACATTCGTGTCACATTCTTGAAAGATACTGTAACTAAATACAAAATGCGCCTTT
>JAUKNK010000261.1:352500-400000 GCA_030765055.1 Mantis religiosa
ATCATCATTTTTTGTAAATTACGTCCTCCAGCGTTAAGTCATATCGGACGTTGAATGGAATGAGTGAACTGGTGCTTAGGTGAGTCCGGGGTCCATGGAGCTTACAGTTATTATTCCCGACATTCGTCTTTCAGGATAAGGAAAAACCCCGTAAAACCTTATCCAGGTAACTCACCCTGACTGAGATTCGAACTCGGGGCCTCTAGAACGTGAGGCCGACACGCTACCGAGGCGGGCAATCATCAATCATCATCATCATACAGGATGGCAAACCGTATCACTATAACTGTTAAATTGATCAATGGCATTCACACTCACGTTATCAAAGTTGGTCATGATTTATCCCCTCTAGCGTGGCCAGTTTCCTTGGACAATACGGTGTCGCTAGTTTGGTTACGTGGAGTTGGTATACTCCACCAACAGAGAGTAAGTCCCTGTGAGGAATGTAACAGCTTTACTCTGTGCGACAAGGACAGCGAATGTGTGACGGAGAATGCATACTACACAAGCAGTAACACCATTCAAAAAACATGCGCCCTACTGACGTATAAAACTTTCACCGTGGTTAACCAAAATAAGAATTTCCTTACAAAGGTTGAGCAGGTTCATAATCAGAAAGGTGTTCCTCGGGTTCACTGGTGTCACTGCTGGAAGAAATGTCATTATTTGGGTTCTCGATGATAATAGCATCGATCACATCTGAAACGATTCCATCACTGTCCAGTACAGTTGTTCAGTTTTCTCAACATGGTTGCAGAAGCCCTCCCTATCTTCTGTTGTTAGTGCTGCGATGCTTTGCATTGCTAATTCTTTAAGTCGCGACAGTGACATCGCCCGACAGACACATTATGTTCCCGAACGTAACTTTTCACTATAGACCATGCGTACTCGATAGCATTTAAGTCACACATGTAAGGCGGCAATCTGACAACAGTATGACCGTATGCTTTTAAGAGTTCGTGTATCTTAAAGATTTTCTCTCTAGGCTTATTTACACATATGAGATGACACAGTTCGTCTTTTCTCATTGCCATGTTGCATACGATGCTATGTCGCGTTAACCACGAAACCATTTCGGACTTCACTGCATATTGAGAAGGAGGTTTGTCAAGTTGCACATTGTCGCATGGGGCATTGTCAAGTACTATTACTGCTATTGGTGGCAGACAATTAAAGTTTATTTGTGACCCACTTTTCAAAATTTGCACTGTTCATTTGTACATGATAATCTCCCACTGCAGACCCAGCTTTATAAATCAATTCCGCATTACTTAAAAATCCAGAACGAGAGCCAATGGTCACAATTATCAGTCTGTTGCCTGAATTTATATTTGTACAAACACCAAAAACGTCGTCACTCTGCCAACATTTTCGAAAAGTGAGATTACTGTCTACCCACGTTTCTTTCCCTCGCTGCGAAGTCCTTTGATGTTTCTCAAATACTGTGAGCGCCAGCGTACGATGTCAAGCCTGTCCAAAAGAACCTTACGCCTACTCCTACATTTTATCCAATTAAATGTCATATGCAGCAACCTGCGGAGGGTCTCGGCGCACCATGGAAGGTCAATTTTTTGCCGTAATGCTAACAGTAGCTTCGGACAGGTTGGTACTATTTTTCGAACAGTGTAAAACTCCTGCACAGTTCTTCGTATTACACACATATCGAAATCATCAATATTTACCTTCTGCTCACATGACCTCGATCGGTGTTTCCCCGGCGTATGGAGAGGCGACGAAGAGCCGGCTTCTTCTCTGTCTTTCGTTTGACGTCTAATTATTTTTATTAATGATTTGGACACTCCCGTATAATGAGCTGCTCTTTCTGTAGCACAAGCAGGAGGAATAGCTATCTGTTTAGATTTCGATTCGTCATCACAAACTTTAAGGACATTTGCTATTATTTCCCGAACCTCGATATGAACTGTTTTTCCTTGCTTTCGCACATTAGACATCATGATTACGTACGTTTGCAAACACAGGATCAGTCGATGTACACGAAAAGAATTCACTGATTATACTGAAACCCAGAAGGCATTACATATTTACTAAAGGAGAAATCGTGAGATGTTGATCAGATGTTTTTGAATGGGCTGTAAGTGAAGTGGCCAGAGTGTCATAAACATGCCATAACTAGTCAGGACAGGGTGATGGAACCGTTTCCAACCCCCCTCCGTCTCGCCCCTCGGAGCTTTTCCTAACTGTGGTGAACTGTATGTATTTTCAGCGAAACCGTTTTTTCACCGTTCGCAACGCCACCAACGTCACTCCCGGCAGTCTGCATCCCGCTATTGCAGTTTAACCTTAATGGATGCCGCTGTTCTGTAGTTTAATCGTGTTAATATCATATCTGTAGATTTCATACAGCTATTTTAGCAATGTTAACACAGAAATTTTATTTAAATACTTTCAGTTCAGGAGTTATACTTATTAGAAAACAATGTCATAAATTTCTATCGCTATTCCTGTTGTGATGAGCACTGAAGTTCACTTAATTACTTTACACTCATGTATTAAAATTTCTTGTATGTTTTTTGTTGGGTGCTATCGTGAGTAAAGCTTGAAGGTCATACAACACCACATAACACCAATAATGTTCTTTATAATTTTTCCCTGCATATTTCCTTAATTTAATAAAAATTGCCAATGTGTAAACCCACAGCTATTTCAACCATAAACTTCCCGAGATGCCCCCCTTCATAAGCAAACTTTAATTCTGGCGATTTCTCATTATAATCAAATGTCAGGATATCTGTGTTTGTACTGCTGTACTCATTATTTTCCCGAGCAAATGTTGAACCTCAATTGTTGACCTCAATTGTTAAGCATAAAAACGCTTTGCCGCAACCAGTGAGTTCCTCCTTTTGAACATTGTTGTTGGTATGACATCATCCAAGTCCGGTTTGACTGTTTTGTGAGACTTTTGAGTAGTTAACATCATGATCCTAACATTTAAAGGCTTTCATCATGAGGCGTAATATTTACAGAATCTAGAAACACTTTCATGTCATTGTATATGTGAGGGAGAGAGAGAAAGAGAAGCAGCAGCATAATTAAAAACAAAAAACAAAAGCCGCTTAAATACCAAACCTGGCATTGTGTTATGCTTCTCTCAAAATAGTCCCTCACTCCAACCTTTACCTTATATGGAATCAGTTTCGATATGCTTTTCTTTTGCACCTGCGTATTATATTTATACCTTTCCCAAAGGGAATGACGTCATTCGTTTTCACCCTCTCCTGGCAATCCAAAAAATAAATATTTCGAAGCCATTACATCGCGATCAACTGTTAAACGATTTCACTAATGCTTAAGCCTTATTCCCTTTGTAACTACAATGAGCTAACTAATAACACAAGTTTAACAAATGTTTATCTCGATCATCATACGGAAGATAGAAGAATATTGGCGTAAAGGCCTTATGCTTGGGTTGTCTGCCAGGAATGCTCCCGGGTTCGATCCCACTCTTGGGAAGTGCGGATTTCATATCCCGGGTATAGAACCGATGCCCACTTAGCATTGTGAGGAAATTGAAGAGCTGCAGTAAGTAGAAAGTCAACTTTCCGCCTAGGGGTGCGAGATGCTGACCACATCAGCTCCCCGTATCGAATGGATGATGACCCTCCTCTGATTTGCGTATGTGGGCTTTCTCGCTGGCTGTTACGTCACTGGTTACCTTTTTAGTTGAAGTATGTGTAGAGTAAGTCACGTGACTGAAAATGTATGATTTTTAAATGAAGAAATTAGTATTCCTTTGATAAAGATAGTAAAATAATAATAATAATAATAATAATAATAATAATAATAATAATAATAATAATAATAATAATAATAATAATAATAATAATAATAATAATAATAATAATAATAATAATAATAATAATAATAATAATAATAATAATAATAATAATAATAATAATAATAATAATAATAATAATAATAATAATAATAATAATAATAATAATAATAATAATAATAATAATAATAATAATAATAATAATAATAATAATAATAATAATAATAATAATAATAATAATAATAATAATAATAATAATAATAATAATAATAATAATAATAATAATAATAATAATAATAATAATAATAATAATAATAATAATAATAATAATAATAATAATAATAATAATAATAATAATAATAATAATAATAATAATAATAATAATAATAATAATAATAATAATAATAATAATAATAATAATAATAAATCTTTTTTTATCCCTTTCTTGTCAATACTGACGTTAGGATGCGCTTGGGTTCCCTCAGAGCAAGGCAGCCAAAGCATCTGACCTGATAGATGAGATCAGGGTTGAGAGGTCGGCCCAGCGTTTGAAATGAATGATTGATGAAGCAATTAGTGGAATGATTGTGGGGGAAACGGGAGGACCCGGAGGAAACACACCCCAGCGCCATGTTGTCCAACACGCCATGTTGTTGGCCCGGGTTCGATCCCAGGCAAAGGCAAAGTGAGATTTGTGGTGCAGAATAAGTTGTTGGGGAGGTTTCCTTTGGGATCTCTGGTTTTCCCCGCCATCTCATGTCAAGGGTACTCCATCTTGAAACTGTCCTTGCCGTGCCTAATAAAATAATATTAGAATAAGTTCAAATAAATGCATACACATAAAGCTATATACATAGAGCAGGTTAAGATTCGTGAAGCTTGTAGGAACGCCAAGACAGAAGGCTCCAGGTATAATAGAATACGTTGACCCCTTTTAAACTTCTAAGAAGAATGTATATAAAAACATGTGCCTCGCTATGGCAAATGCCTGCAAAATTTCGGCAGTTATGTGGAAAAGTAGTTTAAGAGTTGTAGAATTTTGTGCAATAAATAATTTTTCCATATCTGTACACAATTTAATTTTATTACCAAACAGAACATACTTTCTGGACGTACGTCGTAATTATATTTCAAAAACGAAAGATATATTAACAAACATGACATTAATTGCTAATGCCTTTACCAGGATCTTAAGCAGACAGTCACACAAAGGCGCTGAAATCCCTAACCAGTGCTGAGAGTAGATCACGCTGGTACCAGAGCCCGCTGCGAAGCGACTGTTACTGATGGTATTAACCAAATTAAACTTTCACTGCAAAAACTAACAAAACATTTATTTTCTTACAAGCCAAACTTACATGTTTCTTTTTTCCATAGCAACAGAACACAAACGTTCTTTACATTATAGCTTTAACTGTCCTACCAACCTAAACACATTTCTTTTTCTTTCGTAACATCCTCACACCTTTCAATTTTATACATATAATTGAAACATTACAATTTCCTTTTAAATATAAACTGATTACAAATTTAGGTGGGAGGGTAGTCTGATCTTCCTTCCAGATTTGATAGTGATCACTCGTGGGGCTTTTTCAATCTCAGAAGCATTCTCCACCATATCATGCTGCTGTTCTGGAACAGCTTCTACCTCTAAGGGGTATAAGTAGTATAGATTTGGGAGAATCAGCACAGTGTAGATAAGATGCTGAACTCTCCTCTGTGTTAATATATGAGTGATGTAGAATGCTCATTGATTTAGAACTCTCCTATATGAAAATCGAAGTGTAAAAGAAGGGGAGTGTTGGCGTAGTGCCGTTCTCCCCTGTGCAGTGAGATGTGTTTGAGGGTGGGGTGATGATGATTATGATGATTGTGTGTGTGCGTGTGTGTGTGTGTGTGATGTGTGATGGGTGGGTGGGTAACGGGGTTCCGGGGGTGTTTGAATTAAATGTGAATTCTTTTCGATGTGTGTGCTTAAACTCTCATGTATGAATATCGAGTCTAGGGTTCGATATGGGGTTCGGGGAGGGGCGATGTTTGAATTAAATGTGTTGATAGTAATTCTTCGATGTCTGTGCTTAAACTCTCATGTATGAATATCGAGTGTAGGGTTTGATATCTATTACGTTTAGTGTATGATATATGATGCAGTATCGTTAATCTTTAGATAAAAGAATATCGAGAGAATGATTAGGTATGTGTACTGGGAGAGATTTATGAAAATAAATGTAATAAGACATTCTGGTAAGGGGTGTTCCCTATCCAGAATCTAACCTTGAGCTACGTATCCAAGAGCGATGTAAAGGTTAAGAAAAGGTTAAATTCCATTCCCACATCGAGGTACGAGAAAATATAAATCTTTTCCACATTGAAGTATAAGAATGGAAATGTAAATCTATGTGAGAGGGTCTCATGACAAAGAAATGTTCCCTCTAAGCATGATAAAAGTGGTACATAGGAAATGCAAATAAAAATAAAAGCACTACCCATCTCTTTAAGAATGATAAAAAAAATATTGAGAGAAAAGTATAAGAATGCAAATGTAAATCTGTTTGAAAGGGTTTTCATGATAAAGGAACGCACCCTCTAAGCACGATAACCTAAAAAGAATATTCCCTCTAAGCATGATAATAGTGGAACATAACATCGAAAATAAAATAAAAGCACTAACCATCTATTTAAAAATGATTAAGATAACGAGAGAAAAGTATCTCATCTTTAAGTATATATGAGTAATACAAAACTGAGCAATCAATATGATAATATATATACGCAAGTAGGGATCTATAGTGTAGATATCCTAACTATCCATGGTAAGATATCACCCTCCATATAAAAAAAATTGTCTAGAAAATCTCCCCTCAGTATTACGAATACTCCACTGAACTACATCCCTCTTGGTATGTGGGTCAGAGAGAAAAAAAAGAGTTAATCTCTCCAGACTGGTGACAGGGATGGTCAAAACATTCCTATTGCTGTAGCAAAGTCTAATTTTGTCAAATAACGTTAGGGAAAAAAGAATATATTTTAAAATTAAACGAATGAATCTATATATTTGTATGAATGATGAAACAATACTATGAATGTGTTAGTATACCAAATGTAAAAAAAATCAAATGTTCAGAAAAATATATTTTGTACAAGTATGTGTGTGTAAAGAAATTTGTAACTATATCCCCCCCTCCAAGATGTAGGGAACGAATCACAGTTAGTGTGCGCACGCAACATGGTGTTTCGGAAGGAGAGATACGGTGGAGGGGGTGTAAAAAATGCTGGATCTATATAAAGTTTAAACTATGATAATAAAGTTACTAGTAATATGTTTTAACTCATAACGTAGGCTGTAGTAACAACTTTAAAGTCATAGTGTAATATGTAGACAGTAACAGCTCTCCCGGAAGGAGGGGGTGGAGCCTCTCTCAATAAATACCCCGGTACGGATGAGTGAGGAGGCAGTCGATTCTCTGGAAATATGGATCCTACAGGTAAGATAGAAAAGTTGTATATTGTATTTCATTTTTTATCTCTGTTTACGAAGAATGTTGAAGTAATACTGATTCGTTTGTGCTCATATGTTTGTTTCAGATCATGAGATGCTCCAGCTAAAGCAACTAGCTGAAGGTGGAACACATCTTCCCACAAAGAAACTACGTGAATTAGATCAGTCCGTTCAACACATCATTCGATCCGTCAAAACCGTGAAGACCAGATATGGTGAACGGGTTGTCGTCGAAACATCAGAATTCCAAGTCTTCCTCCCGGAGAGATTCAAACACATGACCGCAGCGCAGAAAGATCTACTAAACCGTGGTGACTGCATACTCCAATACCATGGCGAGGAAACTCTAGAAAGTGGTTTCAAACGACATAAATTGTCTTTTTTAAGCAGCCCGTAATGTCGCCAAAAGGTGAGCATAATTATTGAATAAAATTTCATAAAAAAGTGATAATGTAGTTACTTGCATGTAAATGTGAAATCGTACATGTTGTACTAAAACTTAAAGTGTTAATTATCGCACGTCATGTAGTATTAGTAATTGAGAGTGAGTGAACGTTGTAGGGTTAATTTTCACATGTAATAATTACGTACATGTGAATATCGTAGTTCAGTTACGTTATTTCACATGCATGTTAGTTATGTTTTGTTTGTTACACGTAAAAGTAACGTTGTAGGTGAAAAAAGAACGTTAATTTATATATGTAAAAACGTACATGTGAATATCGTAGTTCAGTTACGGTATTTTACATATATATGGTTTACATTGTGTGTTTTATCATTTATGTAAGGGAAAGAGCATTACGTAAAACAGTTACATACTATCTGAATATTGTAGTTACGTGATGATAGCAATAATTGAAATCTCTGTGTAAAATACATAATCATTATGTAAATATTTTCATATGTAAAAGTTACATGCATGTTACGTTCTATGTAATGCATAGAGTTTACGTAAAATTGAGATTCATACATGTAAAAGTTATTAACATGTATGTTATTTCTGTCACCACCTTACAGACATGTAAATCAATGTTCCCGTATGTAAAGTTAATCGAATGTTGTAATTACTTTTTCAGAAACGGCGACAAGATGCTCCGATAGTGCCACTGGACAACCCTCGATTCAGCAAGATGAAACCCGTCTGAACGTGACCCAGGCTGAACGCATACAGTGTATTCACAGTGAGTCAGCATTCAAAAATAGATTAGTTACCTATGAAATTCACAACTGTGTTAATATACTTGACCCCGTCATATTCTTAGCAGAATGCAAACCTTTAATTTTGAATGAAATTGATAAGGGCTTAAACATGTATAAATCAGGTCTTAAGATAGGATCCTGTTTATCCTGTCAATATGTCATAATATCACAAGAGAGCGATAATATTCATACATTTAACTTTAACAGTAAACTTGAGGTGATATTGCAATCTACAGATAAATCTATATGGTATGAAGAGAAGATTGTACAACCTATACTAGATCATATGGATAATTTTGAATCGCGTACCAGTTCAAAAGCTTTATACAGTATTGAGAAATTAACAATATATGTGACACAATACGATTCATTGAATGCAGGGATGTATACTGAATTACCCGACTTTATAAAATCGAAGAGAGCTGTTATTAACATTCGTAATACTGATAAATATTGCTTTGCATACTGTCTGTTAGCATCCAAATACCCAGTAGAACGTAACAAGAATCGACCCACGTCCTATAAAAGATATGAGTTTCTTAAAGAATTTAACTTTGAGAATATAACATTCCCCGTATCATTGAAAGATGTAGAAAAATTCGAGAATCAAAATTCAAATATTTCAATAACGATATACGGTGTTGAAAATAAATCGATTATTCTCTTATATCAACCAAGAGAGATAAAATCACATCATGTTAATCTTTTAATGTATAAAAGACATTATTGTCTGATAACAGATTTATCACGTTTGCTAGGAAAGCAGCTAACTAAACATAATGGGCGAAAATGGTTATGTAACAATTGTAACTTGTATTTCACATCAGAATCACGTTTAAATAGCCATAAAAAGCGGTGTATGATGAATCAAATTATCAGAATGCCCGAGGCTGGTAAAACTGATCTCGTTGAATTTAACGCATATTCGAAATGTCTAAAAGTTCCATTCGTGGTTTATGCAGACATAGAATGTATCTTACGTAAGGTATATTCGTGTCAAGATGTATCGAGTAAAAGTTGGACACGTACCACTCATAAACATGAAGCGTATGCAATTGCATTACATTTGGTCTGTAGTTATGATAAAAATTTAACACTTTTCAAATCATTTGAAGGTCCATATGCAATTGAAAATTTTCTTAAAGAATTAACGTTAATTGCAAATCAGGTCATTAATATATATGCTAATAAAATTGAAATAAGTATGAGAGATGTGGATGAGCTAGAATATCAAAATGCAACACGATGTCACATATGCAAACGTGAATTTCTTAACTCGTGTATAAAGGTTCGTGATCATTGTCATTTGACTGGAAGTTACGTTGGCCCAGCCCATAAGCACTGCAATTTAAATAGGAAAATGCCAGGATTCATACCAATATTCTTTCATTGCTTGTCAAAATACGATGCTCATTTCATAGTAAAGAAACTAGGTTACGATACGGAACCTATCAACTGTATTGCACAAACTTCTGAAAATTACTTATCCTTTAGCAAAAGATATACAAATTCGAATGGAATGAGTATATATCTAAGATTTCTGGATAGCTATCGTTTTTTGGATTCAAAACTTAGTAACCTTTCGGATATGTTAGAATCAGATGATTTTCATTATACCAATAATACGTATACGAATCCTTTGCATAGACAACTGATGAAACGCAAAGGTGTCTTCCCGTACACGTATGTGGATTCTATAGAAAAATTATACGAGAATAGTCTACCATCTAAACATCATTTTGATCATGTAAGCGATGAGGATTATAGTCATGCTAGAACGGTATGGAATGAATTCAATGTTAAAAATCTGGGTGAATATTTAAATATATATCTTAAGTGTGATACGTTAATACTAACGGATGTGTTTGAACGCTTCCGTGAATTAAGTATCGGTTTGTACGGACTCGACCCGTGTCAGTATTACACACTTCCCTGATTAGCCTATGATGCAATGTTAAGAACGACTGGTGTACAGATTTCATTATTAACAGATAAGACTATGTTAGATTTCTTCGAAAAAGGAATACGAGGTGGAATTTGCACTGTGTCCAAACGGTATGCAAAGGCGAATAACAGATACATGACTAGCTATGATAACACTCAACCAACTAATTATTTAATGTACGTCGACTGCAATTCTTTATATGGATATACAATGGAAAATAATAGCTTACCATACACTGATATAAGGTGGCTAACTGATGCTGAAATTAAATCAATAGATTTTATGTCTATTACAAGTGATACTGACGTGGGATATGTGTTGGAAGTAGACTTTAAATATCCACAGGAACTTCATGATAAACAAAATGATTTGCCATTATGCCCTTTGAATGAAATCGCGCCAGGTGATAAGTATACAAAATTGCTAACAACATTGAATGATAAAAATAAATACGTATTACATTATCTCAATTTTCAACAATGTGTTAAACTTGGTTTGATTCCATTACGTATACATAGAGTAATAGGTTATAAACAATCTAACTGGATCAATCCTTACATTGAACTCAACGCTCGTAAACGTATTGAAGATAAGACGAAATTTGGCCAAAATCTATGGAAGTTAATGAATAATTGTGTTTATGGAAAATTTATAGAGAATGTAAAACGTTATAATTCATTTCATTTAGCTACCAGCTGGAAACGAGCGCGTAAATTGTTAGCTCGACAGACGTGTATAAGGTACGTGATTTTTCCTATTCCCATTGTATATATAAGGAAACATGTAATACGACCAGTTCTACACACGTTATGTCAGTTAAAATGAAGTAGATATAAAAAGTGTTTTTGGGAACATTTTGTATAAGAATGACTCGAGAAAGTCATGTGGTTGCACACATCAGATTTTTTCGCATGGGTTCAAAAGATTTTACACTTGTCAGTCCTGACAGTGTATTGTCAAAATATTTAACATATTCAGTTAAAATACAAGAAAGTTTGCATTTTCGGGGTTATAATTATGGATTTTTAGCGAGATATGAATATTTTCATTTCTAACTGGTAGAAAATTACATTTGTGGTATGTGCTCAGGGTCCATAGGCGAACCGAGGCCCGCCCCCTTTAAATTTGGGGAGCAGCACGTGACTCCACGAGGTTTTCCAGTAGGACGGTACCTAGGTTACAACAGCGCCCCTCCCCATTACAGGTTGGAAGTGCGTGGGCCACTTAGGCGCGTCAACCCACCCGGGAGACTACCCATAACCTCGGTTGGGCCCCTGATGATCTGGCACACCATGCTACTAGCTCTCTAGGCTAGTACCGGAGACCTGAGGCGTCTTACTTCCCCGTCTGCTAGTGAGACAGACAGACGTTTCTAATACCTATGGGTTTCGGGACCCACTGCCCCGCCGATACCTACCCAATCGAACAATTCTCCTTCGGGAGGGGCTCAGAAATTTCGGCCCACCGTACTTCTAATAACGGCAGAAGTACCACGGGTGCTATGGTGCCACAGCGCCCGCATCCCGGCAGCTGAGGAGACGGGTACCCTCCCCTACGGAGGATAGAAATTACACAAAAATAAACATGGAGTGCCTGTAAATTTATACTATTAAGCTCACATATCACGGAGATTATATATCAAGCAGTTCGACAATATGGACCCACCTCCGTAGCGCGGGTGGTTGCGTGTCTGCCTTATGTTCAAGGGGTCCCGAGTTCGAATCTCGGTCAGGATGAGTTATCTGGATGTGGCTCTTCCAGGGTTTTTCCTTATCCTGAAAGATAAGTGTCTGGTAATTCTAAGCTATATGGACCCTGGGCTCATTTCAGCTTCATTTCACCCATTTTATTCATCGTTATTACTTAACGTTGCAGAATGGAAGTTAAAAAAATAAATGTTAGACAAAGTACAGCATATGTTGACATTTATATTCGCAAGTAGCAGTAAAGCACTATTCACACCATTGAATCTTGAGGTATTTCTGTGATTCATTCATCAGCGTTACTGATTCGTAAGTTTGCCATACTTCATTTTCTTTCCGGTATTTTCCTTTTATTGCATCAGTTCAATTTTCTGTTTTTAGTGTTAATCTGTAATAGTTTGTTATACCTATATTCCTTTGCATTGCTTTAATGTTTATGGATTTAAAATAATTAGTTTAGGAATTTCTATCTCACCATTAAAAATTTAAAAATGGCATTTCAATTTCACATTAATAATATTTAAAAAAAAACACCTGTTTACAGTATAGTTGCATACTTTTCTATAAAATGCCATGACATGTTAAACGCTACAAAATGCTAAATGAACAAATCAGAATGCTACATATCACCCCCTCTACCTATAATACTGACCTGAAAAACACTGCTCACCTACATCCGCTCCCTTCCTGACCGCGAAAGTGGAAAACTAAAGGGAAAACCAGTTCCACTAATGCGCGTGTGTGTATGTATGTGTACTAGTAAGGAGGAGGAGACTATCCTGTTCACACCTTCAGAGTAATGTTCCCCATGCCTGCTGTAAATTAATGAGTAATGTAGTAGTCACGTAGAGTTACATTCAGTAGCAATGCAATTTAGATCAGATAAAGGCTATCAAACTAGTGTAGTTCGGTAATTAAGGTTACGTCGAAACTGAGAATGCCGTACCGGAGAAAGGCACCAATCTCTTGCACTACTGAAATTTGTGAATGACCAGCAGTGGGAGATTGAGTGAAAATTTGTGCGCATCTATTTTCCAGTAAAAGTGCAAAGAAACAACCATATCCAAAGTTTAATTACGTTTTTGTAGGAGAGCTGTTTGAGAGAAAAAACCTACTAAACTAAAATGGACACATATTAAGGTACCAGTTATCAAACTATCTGTATTTATAGCACTAAACCTGTATGTTATATCCGTTCATTTCATTTGGAACTTAAATCACACTCGGTCCTTTCTTTGAGCCGAATCGTTCGAAATGTGGCAATTAATACGCTGAGCTTCTGCTTCATATGCGTCCATGTAGAAAAAAGGCATTTTCTTGTTTAACGGTTCACGTCATAGGGATGTTACACGCGAACCGCTTCAGTGAGTGAAGGCAAATGACTGGTTATATAAGTATGATATGCGTTGTTTCTACTTGCTGGGTAGGGTAATAGGGAATGTTCCAGCGCATACCCAAATGAGCAAGATGGCGGCCATGCGCAATCTGTATATTTAGCGGATTTAGTCAGTGTTTATGCAGGTAGTCAATCCTCTTAATTTGCTGTAACTTATAATGCTGTGTCTTATGGTATGATCTGAGGCTCTAGGCTTAATAGTTTTCACAGGTGAAGTCTATTGGTCTGGATGGGCGAGAGCTGTAGGATTTAGACGCTAGATCCTGAGGTATGATCTGGGACTCTAGGGTTAAGAGTTGCAGGTTTTTAACAGGTAGGGCTGCAGGTATGGGAGGTTAATAGCTGTAGGATTTAATAGTTAACTCTTGTGGTATGATCTGAGGCTCTAGGGTAAGAGTTTTCACAAGTGAAGTCTGTTGGTCTGGATGGGTAAGAGCTGTAGGATTTAGAGTCTAGGTCTCTATGTATGATCTGGGGGGTTCTAGTGTTTAGAGCTGCAGGTTTTCACAGGTAAAGGTTGCTGGTCTGGGAGGTTAATAACTGTAGGACTTGGGGGGTAGGTCCTGAAGTATGATCTGGGGCTCTAGAGTTAAGAGTTGTAGGGTTGATAGCTAAATGTTGTTGGTCTAGAGGATAAAGGCCGTAGGGTCTTTTAACTATGTTTTATGGGCTGAGGTATGATCTTATGATTTTGAAGTTCAGTTTGCTAGTCCAGCGATTAAAGGCCGTTAATCTTGAGGCAAGTACTACATCTATGCTTTACTATGTCATCCTATTATAAACTAACCTAACATAATATAATCATTCATTTCTACCCTTTTCATCATTCTTTATTGTAACCTAGCTGTGTTGTGCTAGTGGCCTCCTTTGTTGCATCTGTTAACCTAATTGTTCTCTTTCCTTAAGTTCCTCTATTCTACCACTTTAACCTAACCTAATATATCCCTTGTTTTTACCTTCTTGATCATTGTTCAACCTAGTTGATTCTGGTGTTATCATCCGTTCTCTTTTCTTAAGCTGCCCTATTCTTACCTCCTTAACTTATCCTAAGCATGTTTCTTTTCTCCTCTATCTAACCCATATCTTTTAAGCTCAACTATTTTGTCTCATGCTAACTACTTGTATGTATGAAGCAAATGTTTTAGGAATGTCGATGTTAGAGCTATCTTTGTCACTGCAAGAGGTATATTAATGCTGATTACAGATCTTTATACAGTAAATTTAACCCTTTGTGTATCTGCTTCTCTTTTCCTAAAAATTGAGATTCTTTTGTTGCTAGGATTTCTTGTTTTTCGTACCTTCTGTATGCTTTCAGAAACTCTATTATGTTTTGGGGTCTTATGCTTATATCTTAGGCTTTTTGATTAAGCCTTTTGATCTGAAAGGCTATGTATGTTCCTCATCTCTTTTGGTCACATGGTTAGGTCCTGAGGCATGATCTTAGAGCCTGGGGTTTAAAGGATGTAAGTCTCATAGCTTAAGCTCGCAGATCTGAAGGATAAAGGCTGTAGGTTTAGTGGTTAGGTCGTATGGATTGAAGGTTAGATCTCTCGGTCTAGAGTTTAAGGCTGTGGGATCTGGAGGTTACGAGGTGTGATCTGAGGGCTCTAGGGTTAAGAGTTGTAAGCTGCATAGCTAAATGTTGCTGGTCTGAAGGTTAAAGGCTGTAGGTTTATCGGTTAGGTCGTATGGATTCTAAGTTAGATCTCTCGATCTAGAGTTTAAGGCTGTAGGATCTGGAGGTTACGTATTGAGGTATGATCGAAGGGCTCTATGGTTAAGAGTTTTAAGCTTCATAGCTAAAGGTTGCTGGTCAGAAGGTTAAAAGCTGTAGGATCCGGAGGTTAGGTATTGAATTATGATCTCGGAGCTCTAGGATTAAGAGCTATAGGCTTCATAGCTAAACGTTTGCCAGCTAGAGATATCTTCGTTACTGTTAGAGGTATATTTGCAATGGTCTAGGCGTAGAGTTTTCATACGTATTTCATGCAGATTTCATGCATCGTTTTGTAATACGTCGTAACGAAAACCAATGTTCTAATGCTATTTTCAAGCTTTTTCAGATGTTATGAGGTTTATGCGCGTTTCAAGGATTTTTTTAGACCAAGTTCAGATACTTAAATCATTTTATAACTAATTAAAAGGTTTTTCAAGGATAATTCAGATTACGAGATAGTAGTTACTTTTTCAATTTACCTAATTTAGCATTAACTAAAGTGCGTTCAGTTAGGTTATGTGGTGAGGTAGACTCCCTCGTCTTTTCTCTGGACTTGGGACCAGCGTCAGAATTTGTTTTCTGAACGGTAGACTTAACGCCTTCCTCTGCTCTTATTATTCAGTTGTTTTCATGCTTAGGTGTCAGCTACGTTCCATTGTTTGTTGTTTCTCGGAATGAAAATTGTTTTTTTCTGATCTAGGGTTCCTTCTTTCATTCGTCGTTCAAAATATGGTAATGTAGATGGGAATATGTGGATACTCCATTATCTGCAACTATTCTCTTGCCATCATGTGGAGCTAGGGATATTGGTTCACTTCCACTGACGCAACATTATGTTTACGGGTCATAATTAGGTTCATTGGCGTTCTTATGATTTCTCTGCATTTAAGACCCATTTATACAAAAGTCATTCACAATAAACAGGAGATCTCAGGTTAATCCCAAAAAATTCATGGCATATATTTTATCATTAAAATATCGTATACAGGCCACATTTTAATCAAAATATGGAAGACTTCTTCATGTAAATGGTAGTTTAGGATGAGGGAGATTTTCTTTAAAAACTTATTTTGCAAATTCGTAAGATACTGAACTCAATAATAAGTTTGTTATTTATCAACTGTTTCGGTTTCAGAGTAATATGATTCGCACACAAACACAAACACACACACACATACACACACACACGCACACACACACACATGAACACAACCTCCAACGTTTCTCTATAAATGCTTCTTTTATGTTCTGGGGTTAAAACATCTACTTTAGGTGAAATAGGTCAAATTTTTAGACGAAACGTAATATTACTTCACACGTGCAGGGAAAGTAAAAATTAATTCGTAAATTAACTGCCCACTTCTTTATGCAGACATTAGATACTGTTTTGGAAACGAAAACTAAACCCAAGACCCTACCGAATGTGTCTCAGGAGGCTTGCTGTTCAACAAATTGAGACATACTTCCCTATAAAAACAGAATGTGTGACTTGGTTTTAAACAATGAAAGGAGTGCTGAACAGATGGTCGGTTTATAAAGTGTATTCAATGAAAGAGCATTACAAAAACTCGAGGTTTTCAATTTATGCTTTCCTCTGAAAGAAAACACTTCGTGATTTTCCAAACTGTTTTCTTGCCTCGCTAGCAGTCTATCGTCAGAGGATGTTGCTGATTCATTTTTCACTCACCTGAGTCAGGGAAAGCGTTGGAAAATTGATTCATGTCTCTTAATTTGTTTTTCACTTAAAATCCAAAAATTCGGCACCTCTTCGAGCTTTTACCACAGAAATTCACCTTTTGAGTCCCCTGGATCCAAAAAGAGCATTAACTATCAACTAACAAAAACGAAAACATAACATTTAGGCTCAGCATCTTCCAAAGATTCGATAAGGAGATTTTCAACGAATTCCCCATTCAAAGTTACCTACATATTAGAAATTTTTCGTCATTTATTTTTTAAATTTTCGATGTCTACAACGTTAAAATACAAACGCTTAACATATTTGCATGTTATATCTTGAATAGCAATCACACAGTTAAATCGTAAGGAAACAAGATCCAGCAGAAAAAGAGTAAATCTCATTAAAGCACAAAGAGTATAAACAATTTTGGTGTTAAATATTCCCCTTATTACTGCACTGAATTTTCAAAAATGTTTACCTCTTTCAAGTAAAAGTCTTGATTTAAGAACAAATTTTTGGGTAAATACATATTTTTAATGTAATTAAATATTATGCACAATTTAGCTATTACTATATATTTTATGCATTATACCATATTTTATGCATTTTGTGTGTGGCAAACAACATGACATTTTATAAAAAGAGAAGCGTTCTCCTTATCCTATAACCTTAGATTGGATTACGTATTGTCAGCAGCTCGCTACAATAGACACATATACACGAATCTCGCAGGAAAGAGATTTCGATGTCAGAGTATTGCACAATGTACTTGAACTCAACACGACTAGAGTAGCTACAAAATAAGAATGAGCATGGGTTGAGCCAATTACTGTCTTGATGTTACCAGTTCCGCGTCAAGCGGGCGACAGAGATGGAAGATGTTCGTCCCAACCTATACTGGTCGCCAATGTAGAAAATGATTGACATTTCGTACGGAGAGAGAGGCGACGTTGCCGCTTATTGCTGCCAGGTGAAGAGCGCGATAGGATTACGCGTGCGAAGGTGATTCAGTTGCGACTGCAATGGGTATTTTATTATTATTAATTATTTATAATGCTGTACACATAGACAATAGTACAATTGTGGATCTACATGTAAACGCTAGAACATGCAAGAACACATCAATGTAAAGATCACCGTAACATAAGAGGCATACCTGTGACATTTTGATGTATATTGAAGTGGGAAAATGCCGCTTACATAATTTTTTCCGGGAGTTTCTAATTTATACACCAATGTCTAACTTTCTTCTTTAAAATACTTTTCTTACTGATACCTACGCACGTGAAGTCCTATCAAACACCTTAGAGAATGGAATACTAGACTCCCCTTTCAATTTCTGCTCTTCGAAGTATTCTCTCACAGAGCATATTATTTCCCGTGTATGTCCTTTACATGGAATACCTTTACCAAATATAGTTTTATTTGGTTCCCGAGCACGTTCAAGTTCTCGCTTGTCACTATATTTAGACATAATTAAACTTTCATTAAACACAATTGCAAATGATCACAACATGCGCTCAGATACACTGTCTCAGGCACACGTAAACCAAGGCAAATTGCCACAAATAAAGTGCAAAGTAACTTGCCAATACAGGATCTCTAACTATGAGGACATTCTGTTTATACGGCGTTATCAGAATAAAAACAAAAATCTAGGTATTGTATTTACTGCAGTGTTTGCGTAACTCGCTCGCCCGCAAGTCATGCTAAGCACGTGCTAGAATATCGGCAACCCAGGTTTAGCATCCAACTTTGTCATGGAAACGTCTCGATTGTAATTGGTCCCTCTAATCGTTACCATGACAACCGGTATGACGTACTCATCCCCTCCCATTTATTTAGAGCGTTCTTCCATGTGGTTACTGTCAATCACACTCCAGTTTGGCGACCAGTATAGCAAGTATCATACAGATGCCCAGATGTATAGTAATACCAAGCTGAAAGAGAAGTTCGCTTAATATTTCATCATGCGTGTGAGAACATACATAATGATTATCGCGCAATCTGAACCTTAAAACCTTGAACTGGAGAACAGTTCGCTTACATTGCTATCGTTCATATGCACACAAAACAAAATGATTCCAAATAGATGCATTCTACGAACTACGTTGTTTGCTACAGTGAAACAAATTAGTGACATTTCAACGATTTGTGAATATAGTTTCTATCTTAATGATGTCATATTTGTATACTGTATGTAATGGACTTCAAACCCATTTTTGTTTCATTAAAATACTTAATACATACGGAAGATATGAATGTGTATCTATGAAACACTTTTACACCAAAAATCCCCGATACTAATGTTGTGCATTGTGTACAAAAGTTTTAGTCTTGAAGCAATCATATCACTTCTTCCAAGCAGAAATTTGCGAGCATCATTGGTTCTCCTATATTTTAACCAAAGGGATTTCAGAATATTATGCATTGAAGATACAGAATCTGTATATTTTATTTTCCCCCTCATTCAATTGATCATTCTTTTGGCAGTTGGAGATCTAAATAGGAAAACTTCACCTAATTTGGTAAACTGTTTGCCTTCTTTAACAATGTTCCAGAATGAGAACTCACATGAGCAACCCTATGTCATCATTTTTGATATCTATCCAACAGTATCGAATTATTTCCCATCACTTTGAATCTTTGCAAAATCAAACGATTACGCCCGTACTTCAAATCAGACTCCTAACATAAGACACCTCTTGTGCTTTCTGCACTATATGTTTTCTGAACTGCTCTCAATATCGAAGGACTCCACGGTTAATTTGCGCTGCAATGGAAGACCTACAAATACTGAATCTCTGTAGCCGGTAATGGCATTTGATTTGCTGGTTTTATAACGCACGGAGCCAGTTAAAGTAAAGTAATTGAGACAGGGGCCGTGATTTCCAGTAAGACAGAAGCAGTAGAAGTTGAATGCTACCCTTTTTATTTAATTTTAAGTTTTATTTTGGTCGAAATCCTAAATAAGCCTACATTTTAGTTTTGTTGTTTTAATATTAATATATTGGCGACTTATTTTAATAGAATCAAATAAATAGTTCAAAGAAATATAATCTCCCCTGAGGGAGTTTTAAAAAATGGAAATGCAGGTTTTAATATGGCTGAATTTAGCATTGTCATAGTTATAACTTTGGATAAAAATACCTGCACTACTAAAGATAATGCAATTAATTTAAATTTAAAAGTAGGAACAAGTACAGAAAATGCATCATGATTATAAAGACAGTGGTGCAGATATTGTAATTATTAATAATGAACAACATAAAGTAAACAAATTTCATTCCATGCAATTTGTAAGAATGTAGTTTGGGAATATTTTCAAATTAAAAGAAATAATGCCTTTGGTTGTGCATAAATAAGAATTATATCTTTAGTAGTACAAAAATACAAACCATTTTTTAAATTCTGAATTAGGCTCCAAATAACATCTTAATTCATATCGTAACGTATAACTGCATAGAAGAGAAGGAAGTATCAGAGGAGGAAATGTAAAACGACGCTAATAGTGATTGAAATTATGAAATAATATTAGAGGTTTATGGACTTACAAGAAACGTGCAACACAGTCTGAATAATAAGGTAAATCCTTAGTGAGACAGGACTGCTTAATTATAGAGAATCCTAGTCATAAAAAGAGGGGAAGGAAAACTGGAAAACAATGCAAAACGTTTCAATATACCAAAATGATACAAATCAAATCTCTCAAAGCATAAGATGTTTTTCAAACAAGTGTGACTTCGGTTAAAGACAGATCATATCCTGAACTATAATTTTCTGAAAGCTGTAGCTCTGTTCACGCTAACATCAACTGTAAGTAAATAATAAAATAGGTAAATCAAGACACGAGTAATAATGTGTGCGTTAGTTATATGAGATGGAGCAAGTAATCCTTAAGCCTTAGAATAATATCCCTGGACCATTTGAATTAGTTCACTTGCAAATTCTATCTGATGGAATTTTAATTACTCCGATCAAAAAATTTAACTATACGTTTAACTGAGGATAAATACCTTCGGTTTGGAATATAATTTGCATATAACTTCTGTAAAGAGCAAAATAAGTATCTCAACATCCTAAAGGTTATAAACCAATAATTATTTAGTGTCTTCAGAGAGGTTTTTGAAAAGAGAGTAAATATAATTGCATTCTTCTTAAGGTGGTATGCGATACGACCTATATACAATATGGTTTTAGGAAGAAATTCATGCAAAATCAGCATTTAGCTATTTTAATCGCAGAAATGCATACCAGCCTCTTGAAACATCATTGATAGTTTAAATTCTGTACAAAAGCAGAGCTTAGGATTAAATGTTAAGGATTCTGATTAATTGATTACAGAAAATATAAAGTCCCCAAAACTGATAAAAATCATTGCTGACTTAATGATGGATAGAGAAAACAAGTTATATCCCAGATGTAATAGCTCAGACGAAACTATTTCAAGCTTGAGATTACCACAAGGTGCTTCTTTGTGTCCAGATTTGTATATAATATACACATTCAAATTAGTTAGATTTTTCTCAACAGAGTTGCAAAGCCTTGCTTTTACAGATGATTCACTCATATATACATCTTGCAAAACTGAGAATATCGACAATATTATTAAAATTTTAGAATAGAGTGTTCTTAGGATGATAAGGGTCTTTGAAGAAAAAGCTGGCATAAATTATGAAAGAGTAACTGGATGATTTTTAGAAGGGGAAGCAAATAATCAGTAACACAAAGAGTATCTTCAGTAACCAGAAATTGCAATTAGTATTAGTAAGTAGACACTAAATAAAGACATAGTATATTGAAGAGTGTTATTAAAAACAACGTGTAAGAAGAAGAGGTGAATTTAGCTCGTCATTCGCATTTAAAATAATAGGTGAAACGGCGGGTAATTAGTAATTTATAAGCTTAAACAGTGGAACAGTGTATCATACTTTTAAGGGTAGTTACAGCATTCTATATGTATCAAACGTTTACCATGAAGACCTATAATATCTCTGAGGGAAGCAAAGCTTACTCTATGCCCACATATAGAAACAGCAATATCGATGGGACCAGAGAGTAAATATATGTTGACGGCAGAAACTCATATTATCAATATAGTTAGCCCGTCGTTGTTATTTATATATCCTTAACAACCACTAAAAGTCTAAACATGACTGCATAAGCTTTACTGAAATTTTAGTTTCCGCCTATTATTTCATCATAATGGCAGTACTGCTCTCTTCAGATATATAACTAAATAAATAAGTGAGCTATGGAGCTCCGAAAACAACAGATATATTGCGTAATCAGAACTTCATAAAGATGTGATCTGTTTTAACCATAACTGGCCTAAGTGGAGACAACATGAGCGACCAACAGAAGCAGCTTTACAAAATATCGAAAGTTGAAACATCTAAAGGTTTGTATATTCAGTATATATTACGTGCAGCTTTGAGGTAGAATTAATGCTCGGCTAGGCAGATAGGCTTTAGTGCGCACAACTGCATTGGTCATTATCACGCTCGGCTATAACGGTAACAGCTGGACCAATATATTTTAAACAAGCAGACCATGAACACGACAATTTATTTTGTAATTTACGTCCTCCAACGTTAAGTCATATCGGACGGTGAATGAATTGGATGAAATGATGCTCAAATGAGTCCAGGGTCCATGGAGCTCAGAGTTACCCCACATTCGTCTTGAAGGATAAGCGAAAACTCCGGAAAAAACCTTATATGGGTAACTCACCGTGACCAAGATTCGAAGTCGGGACCTCTTGAACGTGAGGCAGACATGCTACCATCTACGCTACCGAGGCCGGCTGACAAAATACTGTTGGAATGAATAACCTTGTATTTCTTGGACAATCGTTTACTAAGCGTAAAAACTGCTCCAAATGACGCAAGGAAAGGCTAAGAAAAATAGCTCCAAGTTAAAAACAATCAAGAACTCAATGAAGAGAGATGGAGTGGAATAGAATTTCATGGAGAAATGATGAGAAAGGGCTGCTGCATATTGTGACTTTGGCGGATTCATAGGTTAGAAATCCAACTTGCAGAAATTCAGATCGTTCTTTATTCCCGTAGAAATACGCTTCGTGCACCTCTGATAACTCACACACGTTCGCTAGCACTGCCCCACTCTCTTACAGCTTCCTGCCAATAAAAAGGAAGGAAAAAAAAACTGATTCCTCTAATCCAATGCATCACTTATACAGAAACCAATTGCAGATCTAGAAGTTTCGCGGCTTAACGAATCTTCCTGGTTTTTCCAGAAGTCAATGGGGGCGGGGGGGAAAGGACGGTATAGTGACTTGTGGTACTTTTCTCCCACCCCCTCAGCGAGCGCCAACCTGCCACATGGGTGGGCGCAGCCAGCCCTTCCCGTCTTCCACCCTACCCGGGCCTTCAGTTATTCGGGTGACACTGCTCTAAATAGATCTAAATAGGAAAACTTCTCCTAATTTGGTAAACTGTATGCCTTCTGTAACAATGTTCGTCACAGAATAAGCACTCACTTGACAAGCTTATAACATTAAATCTCGACTCTGTGGGAAAATTTTACTTTGGAGAATGCCTTTGACATCTGTTTGAAAAAGGAGTGCGCATTAACAAGAATATTTGCAGCCTATTTATGTAAAACCTTATGAGTTGTTTCGCAGTTACTACTAGACGCACCAGTACTAGGCTTGCTAAGCGCTATATTTACTAACTTTGAAAAACATGTGTGCGCTCTTAAAAGATCACCACTTTGCTATATGCAGGGTACAAAATGCAACTGCAACATAGCACGTTTGTACTTTTCTTCACTGACAGTTAATAATTCTTTTGTTTTTAGTCAGGTGCCTTATCGTTTCATATCTCCGAAAGCAGATGTGCTACAAACATGGGGTTTGGACAGTAATCCTCAGAAATATAGTTCTGTAACATGGGAAAAACCAAGTTATTTTTAATTGGTATCTTTAGAGTGCAAAAATTATGATACAGAGCGCAAGTACTACACTGATTGAGTAGCACCTCTTACGGGTCGAACAACTTTTAATAACTATTTATGAATATGACAAGCACTTCTAAGTGCTAAAGCTCAAATATGGCGCAAGCGAATCGATGGAAGGTTGGTTCTGATTGTAGTGAATGCTGAAAGCAAAGCGCTTCTAGCGAAATCCATGTGGAATGTGAAGAACAAGAGATTCTTGTCTGGGAGAACTTGAAGGATTCTCTTGAAATTCTTGGTCGGATTGTACCTGCGGGTTCGAGAGAGTAGTCAATGATTTAGAAGTATTGGTATAAATGTCTTACCACAGCAGATCAAAGGGTGACATAAGAGATTTAGCGCTTTTCTTACAGAAGGTACCAACATCCGACACTGTTGCCAGATGCGACAAAATATCCGTTCTAGAAATACTGCTGTTAAATTATTAACAAATTCATAAAAACTTCTAATCATTCCTTTACTATAATTATGTTTTAAGAATTAAAATTAGTGCACTAATTAACAGAGGTAGCAAAGAGATGCAGATTAGAGTCAGTGATGCTGTACCCTCAAGTAACACAATGCCAGTACGGCATAGTTTTGAGACCATCGTTCAACATTTGCAAAGGAAGAGCTACCCTAATGTCATCACCTTGTTATCTATCCAACAGTGTCGAATTATTTCCCATCACTTTGAATCTTTGCAAAATCAAACGATTACGCCCGTACTTCAAATCAGACTCCTAACATAAGAGACCTCTTTACTCATGGGCCTTCTGCACTATATGTTGTCTGAACTGCTCTCAACATCGAAGGACTGTACGGTTAATTCGAGCTGCAATGGAAGACCTACAAATACTGAATCTCTGTAGCCGGTAGTGGCATTTGATTTGCTGGTTTCATAACGCACGGAGCCAGTTAAAGTAAAGTAATTGAGACAGGGGCCATGATTTCCAGTAAGACAGAAGCAGTAGAAGTTGAATGCTACGCTTTTTATTTACTTTTGATTATTATTTTAGTTGAAATCTTAAATTACACTATGTTTTAGTTTTTTTGCTTTTAATATTGATATATTGGCGACTTATTTTAATATAATCAAATAAATAGTTTAAAGAAATAAAATACACCCTAAGGGTGTTCTAAAAATGGAGATGCAGGTCCTAATATGGCAGAATTTAGCACTGTCATAGTTATAACTTTGGATAAAAATACCTGCACTACTAAAGATAATGCAATTAATTTAAATTTAAAGGTAGAAACAAGTACAGAAAATGCATCATGATTATAAAGACAGTGGTGCAGATATTGTAATTATTAACAATGAACATGACGTAAACAAAATTCAATCCATACAATTTGTAAGAATGTAGTTTGGGAAGATTTTCAAATTAAAAGAAATAATGCATTTGGTTGTACATAAATAAGAAGTATATCTTGAGTACTGCAAAGATACAAACAATTTTTTAAATTCTGAATTAGGCTCCAAATGACATCTTAATTCATATCATACCGTATAACTGCATAGTAGAAGTGAAGGAAGTATCAGAGGAGGAAAAGTAAAAAGACGCTACTAGTGATTGAAATGATGAAAAAAATATTGGAGGTACATAGATTTACAAGAAATGTGCAAGAGAGTGAGAATAATATAATAAAGTAAATCCTTAGCGAGACAGGACTGCTTAATTTTAGAGAATCCTAGTCATAAAAAGAGGGGAAGGAAAAACTGGAAAACAATGCACACTTTTCTGTCTGCCAAAATGATACAAATCAAATCTGTCAAAGCATAAGATATTTTTCAAACAAGTGTGACTTTGGTTGAAGATAGATCATATCCTGAACTATAATTTTCTGAAAGCAGTAGCTCTGTTCACACTAACATCAACTGTAAGTAAATAATAAAATAGGTAAATCAAGACACGAGTAATAATGTGTGCGTTAGTTATATGATATGGAGCAAATAATCCTTAACCCTTAGAATAATATTCATGGATTATTTGAATTAGTTCACTTGCAAAATCTATCTGATGGAATTTTAGTTACTCTTATCAGAACATTTAACTATTCATTTAACTGAAGATAAATACCTTCAGTTTGGAGTATAATTTGCATATAACATCTGTAAAGAGCAAAATAAATATCTGAAACTCCTAGAGGTTATAAACCAATAATAATTATCTAGTGTCCTCAAAGAGGTTTTTGAAAAGACAGTAAATATAATTGCATTCTTCATAGGGTGGTATGGGATATGACCTATATACAATATGTTTCTAGGAAGAATTTCATGCAAAATCAACATTTAGCTATTTTAATCGCAGAAATGCATGCTAACCTCTTGAAAACACATTGATAGTTGAAGGTTTGTACAATAGCAGAGCTTATGATTCAATGATAAGGATTCTGATTAATTGATTACAGGAAATCTAAAGTCCCCGAAACTGATAAAAATCATTGCTAACTTAATGATGGATAGAGAAAACAAGTTATATCCCAGCTGTAATAGCTCAGACAAAACGATTTCAAGCTTGAGATTACCACAAGGTGCTTCTTTGAGTCCAGATTTGTAAATAATATACACATTGAATTTAGCTAGATTTTTCTCAGCAGAGTTGCAAAGCCTTGCTTTCACAGATGATTCACTCATATATACATCTTGCAAAACTGAGAATAATGACAATATTATTGAAACTTTAGAAGAGAGTATTCTTAGGTTGATAAGGGTCTTGGAAGAAAAAGCTGGCATAAATTATGAAAGAGCAACTGGATGATTTTTAGAAAGGGAAGAAAATAATCAGTAAAACAAAGACTATCCACAGTAAGGAGAATTTTCAGTTAGTATTAGAAAGTAGACACTAAATAAAGACATAGTATATTGAAGAGTGTTATTAAAAACTACGTGTGAAAAGAAGAGGTGATTATAGCTCGTCATTCGCATTTAAAATAATACGTGAAACTTTGGGTAATTAGTAATTTATAAGCTTAAACTGTGGAACAGTGTATCATACTTATAAGGGTAGTTACAGCATTCTATCTGTATCAAAGTTTTACCATGAAGACCTATAATAGATAGCAAACTGCACATATCTCCGAGGGAAGCAAAGAGTACTCTATGCCCACATAGAGAAACAGCAATGTCGTTGTGACCAGAGAGTAAATATACGTTGACGGCAAAGACCCATATTATCAATATAGTTAGCCCGTCGTTGTTATTTTTATATCCTTGACAACCGTCAAAAGTCTAAACATGACTGCATAAGATTTACTTAAATTTTAGTTTCCGCCTATGATTTCATCATATGGCAATGGGCGTCTATTACTACTTTCTTCGGACATATAACTAAATTCATAAGTGAGATATGGAGCTCCGTTTTCAACAGACATTCCATACTCAGTGCTTCACAAAGATGTGATTTGTTTTAACGAAAACTGGCCGAAGTGGAAACATGAGCGATCAACAGAAGCAGCTTTACAAAATTTCGCAAGTTGAAACATCAAAAGGTTTGTTTATTCAGTATATATTACGTGCAGCTTTGAGGTAGAATTAACGTTCGGCTAGGCAGATAGGCTTTAGTGCGCACAACTGCATTGGTCATTAACACGCTCGGCTATAACGGTAACAGCTGACCAATATATTTTAAACAAGCAGACCATGAACACGACAATTTATTTTGTAAATTACGTCCTCCAACGTTAAGTCATATCGGACGGTGAATAAATTGGATGAAATGATACTCAAATATGTCCGGGGTCCATGGAGCTCAGAGTTAGCTGACATTCGTCTTGAAGGATAAGGGAAAACCCCGGAAAAACCTTATCCAGGTAATTCGCCCTGACCGAGATTCGAACTCGGGACCTCTTGAGCGTGAGGCAGACATGCTACCGTCTACGCTACCGAGGCGGGCTGAAAATACTGTTGGAATGAATAACCTTGTATTTCTTGAACAATCGTGTACTAAGCGTAAAAACTGATCCAAATGACGGAAGGAAAGGCTAAGAAAAATAGCTCCAAGTTGAAAACAATCAAGAACTCAATGAAGAGATATGGAGTGGAATAGATGTCATGGAGAAATGATGAGAAAGGGCTGATGGGTAATTAGTTAACATTGCTCCAGTCATGATTCCCTTATAGTTATGCTTGATTTTATATGCATACAGCTTGTATTTGTACAAAGGTCGTTTAGCTTGTTTCTTGCTTCAGAATTTGTAAGTAGATACATATGTAGGCACATGTTCAGATGGCGGATTCATAGGTTATAAATCCAACTTGCAGAAATTCAGTTTGTTCTTTATTCCCGTAGAAATACGCTTCGTGCACCTCTGATAACTCACACACGTTCGCTAGCACTGCACCCTTCTCTTACAGCTTCCTGCCAAAGAAACTGATTCCTCTAGTCCAAAGCATCACTTATACATACACCAATTGCAGATATAGAAATTTCGCGGCTCAACGAATCTTTATGGTTTTCCAGGAGTCAATGGGAGGGGGGAAGGGACCGGCTAGTGACCTGTGGTACTTTTCTCCCATCCCCTAGCGAGCGCCAGTCTACCACATGGGTAGGCAGGAGACGGGAAGCGCTCAGCCTACGCTCAGACGAACGATTTCAAGCTTGAGATTATCACAAGGTGCTTCTTTGAGTCCAGATTTGTATAGAATATACACATTGAATTTAGCTAGATTTTTCTCAGCAGAGTTGCAAAGCCTTGCATTCACAGATGATTCACTCATATATACATCTTGCTAAACTGAGAATATTGACAATATTATTGAAACTTTAGAAGAGAGTATTCTTAGGTTGATAAGGGTCTTTGAAGAAAACGCTGGCATAAATTTTAAAAGAGCAACTGGATGATTTTTAGAAAGGGAAGAAAATAATCACTAAAATAAAGAGTATCTTCAGCAAGGAGAATATTCAATTAGTATTAGAAAGTAGACACTAAAGAAAGACATAGTATATTGAAGAGTGTTATTAAACATTACGTGTAAGAAGAAGAGGAGAATATAGCTCGTCATTCGCATTTAAAATAATGCGTGAAACGTCGGGTAATTAGTAATTTATAAGTTAAAACTGTGGAACAGTGTATCATTCTTTTAAGGGTAGTTATAGCATTCTATCTATCAAATTTTAGCAGGAAGACCTATAATAGATACCAAGCTGCACATATCTCCGAGGGAAGCAAAGAGTACTCTATGCCCACATAGAGAAACAGCAATGTGGATGTGACCAGAGAGTAAATATATTAATGGCCATTGTTGACGGCAGAGACTCATATTTTGAATATAGTTAGCCCATCGTTGTTATTTATCTAGCCTTGACAACAGCTAAAAGTCTCAACATGATTGCATAAGATTTACTTAAATTCTAGTTTCCGCCTATGATTTCATCATATGGCAATGGGCGTCTATTACTACTTTCTTCGGACATATAACTAAATTCATAAGTGAGATATGGAGCTCCGTTTTCAACAGATATTCCATACTCAGGACTTCACAAAGATGTGATCTGTTTTAACGAAAACTGGCCGAAGTGGAAACAACATGAGCGACCAACAGAAGCAGTTTTACAAAATATCGCAAGTTGAAACATCAAAAGGTTTGTTTATTCAGTATATATTACGTGCAGCTTTGAGGTAGAATTAACACTCGGCTAGGCAGATAGACTTTAGTGCGCACAACTGCATTGGTCATTAACACGCTCGGCTATAACGGTAACAGCTGGACCAATATATTTTAAACAAGCAGACCATGAACACGACAATTTATTTTGTAATTTACGTCCTCCAACGTTAAGTCATATCGGACGGTGAATGAATTGGATGAAATGATGCTAAAATGAGTCCAGGGCCCTTGGAGCTCAGAGTTACCCGACATTCGTCTTGAAGGATAAGGGAAAACCCCGGAAAAACCTTATCCAGGTAACTCACCCTGACCGAGATTCGAACTCGGGACCTCTTGAGCGTGAGGCAGACATGCTACCATCTACGCTACCGAGGCGGGCTGACAAAATACTGTTGGAATGAATAACCTTGTATTTCTTGAACAATCGTGTACTAAGCGTAAAAACTGATGCAAATTTCGAAGGAAAGGCTAAGAAAAATAGCTCCAAGTTAAAAACAATCAAGAACCCAATGAAGAGATGTGGAGTGGAATAGATGTCATGGAGAAATGATGAGAAAGGGCTGTTAGATTATTAGTTAACATTGCTCCAGTCATGATTCCCTTATAGTTATGCTTGATTTTATATGCATACAGCTTGTATTTGTACAAAAGGTCGTTTAGCTTGTTTCTTGCTTCAGAATTTGTAAGTAGATACATATGTAGGTACATGTTCGGCTATTGGACAGTGCAGTATTAGATACACATCATGCTGCATATTGTGACGGGTGGATCCTGTACTCACTGCCTAAACGACAATGAGGAAATGGCAGGAAAAATCTGCTGAAAGCCATAGTCCTGCCAAAAAAGAAAAGGAACAAATTGGTTCGACCACCACTGGGCAGGTAGCTTTTGTCATGGGAAGTTGATATTGAAAGCATCATTTTTTTTTTTTTTGCATTTTGGTATTTATTTGGTACTTATTGCTTTTAATTGTTTTTACCCATTTGGGCTTATTTGTTTTTTTTTTTGTCATTTGGTTTAGGTTGGTCTGTTTTTAAAATGTTGAATAATTTATATCTGGGTATTGCCATGAATTAGTTTTTTGTAAGGGCGCTGATGACCACTGCAGTTGAGCGCACTTATACACATATCATCATCATCATCATCATCATCATCATCATCATCATCATCATCATCATCATCATCATCATCATCATCATCATCATCATCATCATCATCATCATCATCATCATCATCATCATCATCATCATCATCATCATCATCATCATCATCATCATCATCATCATCATCATCATCATCATCATCATCATCATCATCATCATCATCATCATCATCATCATCATCATCATCATCATCATCATCATCATCATCATCATCATCATCATCATCATCATCCCGGTGGAAATAAAGAAGCTTTAAGGTGAATTCTTTTTTCGTCTTTTGTCTCAGACTTTAAATTGGTTTTTGAAATGTAATTATATAATAGAAAATGTTGCTTGCGTTTACTTTTTTGCGTTTATTTGTTAGTTGTATATCTGCAAAATAGCGTGTCAAATTGTATTTTTAGTTTGTAAATAAATTTAATAGATAATTTATTAATATTTAGTTATTTAAATATTTGGAATGTGTACCAGAATTTACGAATTAGTTACTGAGGTACACAATTAGAGTTAGGAAGACATTCAACAAGAGTTAAAATTGTCTCAAGGGTATTGAAATATCTATACAGAGTTTCCAATTTGGAGGAAAACATTATTATCAAGGAATGTTTTCTTTTGAGATGAGAAGCAAATGGGGAGAGTCCTGGGCGCAAAAAGTAAGGGAACTAATGGAACAGATAGGTATGGGACATATTTGGAGAAACGAGGAGTATTATTATAGGGGCTTTTGGAAAGAGGTAGAATTAAGGTTGGAAGATTTAGATAGCCAAGTTATATTTACCAGTGTAGGGGAGAAAATATCATTGATGACATATAGGGAAATAAAGACTGTGGGGGAGGGACAAGTACATAGATGTGTGCAATAAGTCAGGGCGAGAAGGATTTGCCTGGGCAAGGACAGGAGTTAGAAATTTGAAAGGTATTAGATATGAAAAGGATGCAGGATAATTCCTAATGTGTGGAGAAGAGGATACAGATTGGCATAGTATACTTTATTGCAAACAAAGATATGGAGAGAACAAATTTGGCAACAAAAATGGGACAGTTTTAGGGATGGGGGGAGGTATTAATAGTAAAGTAAATGTTATTGGTAAAAGGAGAAATGGATGTAAGAAATATAGGTGAAAATCTGCGGAAAGTTAGAGGGAAGTGGTTAAGATTGAGGAAGAATCAGTAACAATTAAGGGCTGGAAAACTAGAACGCAGGATACAAGGGAGAGGAGGGTCATCAGTACACGGAAAATTATGGGTAATGTGTATTTAGACCGAGACTTGGGGTAGGCAGGTAGAAACGGTATGTTAGATGTGAATAAGTCATTTTGTTATTGTGTGAAAGAAATGTTACAAATATCAATATATCAATGAAATTGTATGTAGAAGAAAGATGAGAAATAAATACAAAAATACTGAGGAAAATACGACAGATTTTAACTTTTGATTCGTCTATGAGGTCCGACTGTGAGAAACTCTTAGCAAATAACGAGTTAACCAAAGTCAAAGGCATTGTTCCCTTCTAATGTCAATTGTTTTAATGCATGATAAGATGAAATAGTTTTGTGCAATATTTATATACCAAAACTACATGATGTATATAATGTCTCCTTATGTATTTTTTCTTCCTTTCTTTTCCTTTGCTATGTGCATATTTTACAAGTATTGACCATGTTGGAAACAAATTCTCAAACTCCCTTACTTGCTGCTGTCTTTCAAAATCGAAAGGACACGGTCCCAGATTTAACATAAGCAATCCCCGAATTTCCTGTCCCTCCATATCATCTCTATTATCATTTGACATCATCTCTCCTCTGGTAATCTCTTTCAGGGTAGAAGTTTTTGCGGGGATATCGGCGCTGCATGACAAGATAATATGTTCTTGGTAAACATTTTCCTCTTTGGTAGGACGGAGTCAGGTCTTCAGACCGACCTAGAGGGCCATATCAGGACTACAGTAGGTGGGACGCCGGTTGTACTGGGCTGCAGGAGGAGTTTCCAACTGGTTAACTGCAGGGACCATACCTTCTGCATTGTCGTGACTCATTTTAGCGGCCGCCTTCTGTCTCCTCTCGCCTCACCTTTCTGCGGATGCTCCACTTGGGGCACAGGCATAATAGATCTAGTGGTTGAGTAAATTATGCATTCTGTTTAGTTAGGCCAAGAAATATCTTTAAAATCACACTTCATTGAAGAATGAATAAGTGAATGAAAATAAATGGGTTGAGCCCTTCAGATCCCTTGCACGTAGGCCACATATTGGGCCCATTGTGCCCCTCTTTCTGGAGTGCTTATTCAAGTCCCGTGGCCTCCAAAAAGGACAGGATAAGGCTTGAATGAGCACTCCTTATATCATCTGGTTTCAGTCTGTCTGAGCCCAGAATAAAGTGCCTAAGTGCAGCAAGTGCTTCACATTCACACAAAATATGTAGATAAGACTCATCCTCTCCATCACAATTCCTGCATGTGGAATCTGCACTAAGCTTCGTCACATGCAGGTGCCTCTTTAGGGTGTTGTGCCCTGTCAACAGGCCAAAACCACTTCTAAGTTGTACCCCTTGAAGGTTAGCAGAATCCTGCTGTTCTTCTTGCTAGGTTCCTCTATCATAGATCGAGCCTGCCTAGCCGTGGTAAGATTACGCCATGAAGTGCCATGATGAAGTGCTACCCAATCAAGGATCTCACATCTGGCCCCCCTAGCATAATACCAAAACAGGTTCTGGACCAATAAACGTGTTGGCCGAGCCAACATGAAGAAATGTGATTAAGAGTCCAAATAATGAAATGTAGAAAATAATTAAATGTAAGACTGTTCAAACCCTTAAATTGCATACACAAATGCTGAAGTACCCTAACTGTATGGAAGAATGATAACAAATCTGAACTTTTACCTGGCACTTTCCCAAATTACAATGAACTTGTTTGTGTATGAAAATTTTATACTAGATTCAAAATATCTAATTTCAATATCCGCAAATGCTAAAGTAGAATTACGCAAGAGTTCAATCCTACATATTACAGTACTTCGATGAATGAATGAAGGGGAAGAGGGAGGGGTAGTAGAAGAATAAACTGTTATATTATCACTAGGGTCTAGAAGTTTAGCCAGAAATTCGAGGAGTTAGTTGAGCACGAGATATAGATCATCAGCTGAGTTAGTCATCTCGTGCTATTGGTGGAAGATCGCGCGCATTGGCTACGCCAAGCTGAGACGGAATGCTTCTAGAGGTGCGCAGGATCTAAAATGCCTTCTCCAGAAAAATATAGGATATTCCACTCTGTGTAAAACTCGAAATGAACTACAAGGTTCTAGAGTAAATTATAATGCACAAAAAGGAAAGAGTACCACTTTCTTTTGGTTCAATTTAGTCCCAGTCACATCATTCGATTAGGGAGAAGCTTTTCTCCATACAGCATGTCTGATGGAGAACAGAAAATCGCTTTCGTTTAAAACCTTCAAAATATATATTGTGGTTCATTGTAAGAAGTCATGCACAGACATAACGTAGTATCGTCACCACGAATTAGCTTTTCATTTACTGTGAACTTTGTAAATATGAATTATTCTTTTATTTACAATCACATATTTGGAAAAGAAAATTTTGTTTTGTATAATTTACGAATAAATGTGCAACATATTGTGACTTTGTGGGTTCGTGAAATGAAAAGTCCAATTACACCACTCAAAAATGTTCTTTATTTCCACCGACTTACAGTTCAACACTTGCCAATTACACAGAATTACTCGTAATGCACACAATTACAATTCACCAGTTCGTCCGTTACAATTTCACTTGTACTCGCGATTACATAAACTCCGATGCACATACCAGTTACGTACAGTCTTCCGTTGCACAATCTTCTCGTTCATTAACACGTCACTGACTAAGTCTTACACCAAGAACTGCGTCTGTCTCCTCACTAACCAACCAACTGACTGACTGACTGACTGACTGACTGACTAGCTGCAGCCCTTTTATAGGCATCTCGCCGTCTTCTCGACGTTTCCAGATGATGAACGATCCCGTAATTTCTGGAACGCAGGTGGAAGAGAAACAGACCGCACAATTATGTTTCTTTCCCCAGCCGTCCCTGTCACCACTATAAGACAAACGAGGGGAGGGCGTAGCTAACACGGACCTCCCTCGTCTCCCGCTCTCAGCTGCTTTCATAGGGTGTTCCAACGCTCGTGTGACAATATTCTATGACACTGTGTCCATCCTGTGACTACCTTTGCTAGACTACCGTTACCCGTGACCTTGGTTGTATGAGTACGTGCGCGACTGCATGGCATTCAAACTCCTCCCCTATATTTACGAGACGCAGGTAGCGTACTACATGGCAAAGCGAGAAAGCGTATCGGAAAAAATCGCAACATAGATGTTCACCTGAGCTTATCGCACATACACGGCGAGTCCAGTGTATGTGTACTCTATTCAGGTATAATCATGTCTTCTGGACAGCAATGTGTCATACATCGGCAGGCTCGAGGAAACATATCATATAGACAGACGCAGCTTCCAATCGCCCTATTTTTGTTTAGTAACTTACTGTACATCAACTTAATAATATTTCACTCCAGTAATCGACCAGATAAGGCCTGATACGGACCGATCACAGAACGATGGTAACCTTAAGGTCAAGCCTCAACGCTCTGTCGAGTAATATATACCCGCCACTACTAACCTACTGTATTGCTTTTTTCTGTACTTTTTTTTATTAAACTTCTGGGCCCTAATTATTACTGTAACTGTGGTGGAACAAAAATCTTCTGAAATTTAAACTGTTGTAATTATTTGTTTTGAACTTAAACATTGGTCGTAGCTAATATTATCATCGTTTAACACATTAAAAATAGTTATTTTCCTTTGCTTCCACCTCTTCAATCACTATTTTACCTTCAATTGTTCTTTTTAATCTCATTCCCTTTCTACTACAATTTTAATACGTTCCTCCATATCAAAGAAAAAAACTGCCAATGATGTTGACAGTTTTATAATATAATTTACGTTCTCTTTATGTTTCCTCATCCCTATCGACGTTCAGTGTTTTCAAGTTGTGTTTTAAGATATGTCATAATAAGTGTATGTTACTGAAGATATTATTCTGGTTTCCAGAGAAACTTTACATTATAAATACATACTATAGCTGAAATTAATTTCCTTTAATTCTTTTACAGAGTTGGTGGTACAGACATCAAATTTTTCTCTCGTCAGCAGAGATACCACAACAACAATATTCAAATCACCATGTAATGCCACTAACAGCTCAACTCCCAGCACACAGATACAGATGATACAGACCCTTTCGGATTCCGCTGCTTCTCCACAGTGTGGGCCAGTGACATATACCTTCCGGATAGTTCCAGGGCATTCGTATGACAATTCTCCAGTAACACCGTCAAATCCTGCTCTAAGTGGTATTCCATGCATGTGTGCAACACCAGTGGAACATGAGCCAAGGGATGAGAAGGAAGTGAAAGACACCACCACATCCATTAGCGACTTTACAGAATGTCCAAAACATATGTACGGTGTGGGTACTCAGACATCAGCAGATATATGCACGTCCACCAGTGATCTATCTGCTGCAACTCCCTTCTCAGAAAAAAGCCTACCTGTGATAGAAGAACAGAAACTAATAGAGGGTCTAACTTCTACCTCTCGCACGCAACATTGGGAGCCGTTTTATCTAACAGAAGCAACGGCGCTAGAAACTAATAAGAATTCTGGGAACAACTGTATTTCGAGATGTCCAGCAAGAGCTACAGAAAGCTCTAGAAGAAGGACATTTGTGTGTCCAATTTGTAAGAAAAGTAATACAGAAGATCAATAGGAGAGAGGTGCGGGAATGCAAAATAGGTCACAGCACTGTTCCACTACAAAATGCGTTAGTGTAATGCATGTGAATTCGAGCAGATAGTCATCTATTTAAATTGAAACTGAAAGACAAATAGTATAAAAATAACGATATAAAGGTTTGCAATTTACCAAAAGAAAAGTCACTGTAAAGAAAATAGCTTTATTATGAACACCAAAAACATGGATATGGAAACTCTATTTAGCTCTTATGCAGTAATGTTTATTCAATACATGTGCAATAAATAAAATTTCACACTGTACTAGTACTGATTTTTTTTACAAGTGCCCCTTATTTAATATAAACTCGTGTGGTCAGAGGAAGATTTGGTAAGCTAAGTATTGTACCACGCAAAGGTTAGCTGTATACTTATATTCTTACATCATCCATTTTATGTATTATGTGCTTGGAATAGTTAACACTTTCACCTTTCCCCAACGTGGCCCGGTTCATTTCAGTGGCTGCAGATAAGATGTCTGGGGGATGAAAGAGGTACTCATATTTCTCCTGTCAGCTCTATTATCATAGTCATTCTATTATGTGTTTCAAATGGGAAGGTGTTTATCCTTGAACGCTACTAGGTCAGCAACCAATCCGAGTCCGGCTGTGTTGTCATATTGCATTCCCGCTAAGTGGTGTTTGAGGAGCGCCAGCCTAATCAATCTGTATGAAATACTATTCGCGCTAAGACAAAATTTCAGATTTTGCCAAAACTGATCCATGTGGAAGGTAGAGAGTAAGATATCTAAAATAACCATGAAAACTACATAGTTTTAGCTCAAATAGTTTTTCTAATACAAATAAATAAACCACTATTACCTATATTATGACAATAATCGCGACGTAACCACTGTATGAATACCATTACTGGTTGGCACGTATGCGTGTACGTATATTTGTAATTACTCAGAACTGAAACGTAAATGTTTGACATGACGTGATAAAAGAATTACTTTGAATAAGCCAATTTGAGCGAGAGGAAACAATAAATTCCCTTCTGTCCTGGTAGAAGGTGTCTGGTCACATTATATCTTTCTTTATGAATGATTCGTAATCTCTATTTTCTCTAGAGAGGTCAAAGAGGTTGGTGTGTATGTATATACATATACTTTTAATTACTCAGAACTGAAATTTAAACTACTGCATGACGTGATAAAATCATTAGTGTGAATATGTCAAGGTGTTAAATTCGAGAAAGAGCAAACACTTCATTTCCTGTTAGCCTGGGGAAAGCTGTATGCTTGTGTTTATGAATGAATGTTGGAGAGGAAGCGTTTATTTACTCTGGAGAGTTCAGATCAATATCATCCAGTTCTTTACACAACAGTAGAGTAAGAGTTAAATAGTGCAATTGCTTCTTGCAGTGAATTTAGTGGCGAGTCAGAAAGGCAGGTATTGCGAAGTCAGGCTCGAAGTATTATTTTAAGGTGTACACGCTCTTCAAATAATTGAGCGATGAGGAATATAAAATCAGCTCTGTTTCACAAGTGCTCAACGGCTTACTGCTGAAGCGTGTGGTGTAGGTAAAACAAGTGTGTCCCCCATTTGTGGGGGGGGGCAAGAAAATTTGATTCCACTGGTGCCCAGGTGTTTGTGTCGCCCAGGAAACATGTTGGTCCTCCGAAGAGGGTTACAAATTTAAGTGACTTTGACAAGGACGTTGTACGTAGAACCGTGTTCGAGTTTTATGACCAATGTGCGCTCTTAGAACCAAAATTTCGTACATTGGGTCAACAACATCGACTTTCAGAATTTTGAGGGGATTAGGGTTCAGATACAGAAAGAAAAATGATGGGCGTCAATTTTTAATGGAGAGAAGTGACACTGTTACAGTAAGATTAAAATTCTTACGCAAAATGCATAAAATTAGATATTCTTGTGATGCGAGACCTATTTTTTACTTAGATGAGACATGGGTAAATAAAAACAGCACTCAAAAGTCAATCTGGCAAGACTCCTCACAAAAGGGTGGCCTGAAGGTATCTGTTGGAAAAGGCAGTCGGCTCATCATTTGTCATATTGGATATGCTAAGACAAGGTTCCTGCCAGAGAGAAAGTGGGTTGTTCTCTCCAAAAATACCTCAGACTATCACGAAGAGATGACAGCTGATACATTTAAAGAATGGTTTCCTAACAGATTCTTAAATTATTTAGAAGAGGGAAGCGTTATTATAATGAAAAATGCACCGTCTCATTCGGTTATTGCAAATAAAATACCAAATTCGGACAGCAGAAAAAACGAAATTTTTGAATGGTTACAAAAGAGCGGAGTTGAATTTTCGGAAACAGAAACTAAAAATCAGTTATTGCAAAGAGTACTTCCGTTGAAGAACACGGGAAAAGTGTATCAGCGGGATCAACTTGCAATTGAGATGGGACACGAGGAAGTACGCCTCCCGCGATACCACTGCCTATATAATCCAAGTTGGTGTGGGCTCAAATAAAAAGGGGGGTTGCAAACAGACACAATACTTTTAAACTGACTGACGTTGAACGACTTGTTCACGAAGAAATTGACAAAGTAACACAAAAGGACTGGGAAAGCTGCGTAAGGCATGCAGAAAACCCTCAATAAGACGATTTTAAGAAAGAGCACGTGGCGAGATTTTGGAACCTATAATCATAAACTTGCAAGACAGACGATGAAGACAGGGATAATGACGAATTGTCTCTTAACGGAAGTGACATTGACAGCGATATGGATGAGCCACTGGCAGTTCCTTTGGAATAAAAAACAGGTAATTCATAAATTATAATTATAATTATAGTATTTAAAAATATGCATAATTTGCGAAAATGCATTTTCCAATTTTGATTTTGGCAACTGCATCATTGTAAAAGTTTGTAAAATATAATTTGCTTATCCTTAAATCTGCGCCAAGCAGATCTGCATGTTGTATGAGTGTGCGAGAGAGAGAGGGAAATATAAAAGGAGTGAGGTAACAAGCTGGCAACGCTGAGTGTGATACGGCATCTGATTAGCTGGACTCCAGAACCCTTCCCATTTGAAACATAATAGTTCCCACAATCATCTTATCATTAATTATAGCCCAATCTCTCCAGGTAACGTATACAGACTGAATGGAATTCATCACTGCCCCTAGCTCCTTCACTAGAAACTTCAACATCCAAGGCACATCGATATTATTGTGCGTGAAAACATTCATACTCAATTCTGTATCTAGATGATGACTGAGGGAAATTATTCAGCAATCCCAATTAAAGGCATCTGAACTTTGAATAAGCATTCGATAGGTGTAAGTCATAGGTATGTGACCATCTTAGCCCGTTCTCTTGATTTAACACTCTTGTTGCAGTTCTCATTACTATGGTTCATTTGTGGAAGATATTTATTTAGAGCAGTTGCATAGTTAAAATAGGCAACATTTGACTACCGTTTTAAAATACAAAGAATTGCAATCCGTGTATTTTCATCCTTATAAAACAAAAGTATTCCTTTATCATCGGAAGTGTCATACAGGTTTCATACGAGTCAAGCTGTACCTGGGGTCTCTTCATCAGTATACTAGAATTTAATGTGCATAAGCTCGATGCATTTTGTTATATATTTGGGTATGTGGTTCGCATAAATCACCCATTATGTTTTAATGATTTTCTTGGGGTTACAATGAGAACAGACGCAACATACCCCTATCATAGCCCGCCTCGGTAGCGTAGATGGTAGCATGTCTGCCTCACGTTCAAGAGTTCCCGAGTTAGAACCTCGGTCAAGATGAGTTACCTAGATAGGTCTTTTTCCAGGGTTTTCCCTTATCCTGAAAGACAAATGCTGGGTAACTCTAAGCTCTATGGACCCTGGGCTCATTTGAGCATCATTTCATCGTCATCACTTCTTTCACTGTCCCATATGACAACGTTGGAGAACGTAAAATTAAAACAAAATAGCTGCATAATTTAGCATTGTATTTATAATGCAATATTTGATATACCACTCATTCTACCCACAAGATACATGGTTTTACATCGGCTAGATGTTCACATGGTAAGTGTTCTGTGAATTCCAATTAGCTCTATTATTACCCTATGAATCGATGACAGAGACGTCAGTTTCTCTTCCTATTCGAATAATTATGTCACTGTAGATGGCAGTGCAGGCATTATTTGCTCTTCTAGAAACAAAAATATAGCCTTAGAAGCTTAAAATGTAATTAATTACTCTATAGATCACTAGAAAAATATTATATAAGTGTAACTAACTTTCACAACAATAGCTTCATGTTCTTCATCTTATTAAACATAAGTTCTAATTTTCAGCATTACAACTCCTTAAGGTAGCCAGCTCTCCTTACTGCTCAGTCGGAAACATGCATCCTTGTGCTGCATTTTGTTACAAATACTATTTTCCAACTATAACTAAATAATTCTGCTGAAGAATAACAGCAATTTAAATTTAATTACTTTTTGAGCGTATACATAAATAAGAGCATATAAAATCTAAAATGTTAATAATCTTTTCTGACCCTTTTTCAACTCTTTAATCAAAAATTGTAATAACTGTTTTAAAAGTTTAAATACCAATTGTTTGCAATATTTACCGTGCAGTACCAATAATAAAAAATGGAGTTACATGGTAAAATGCTAGGAGAATGTTTTTACTCTGGCATAGTTCTACTTTTTTCTAATTTATGTCCTCCAACGTTAAGTTATATCAGACAATTAATGAAATGGGTGAAATGATGCTCAAATAAGCCCAGGGTCCATGGAGCTTAGAGTTACCCCATATTCGTCTTTCAGGACAAGGGAAAACCCCGGAAAAAACCTTATCCAGGTAACTCACCCTGACCGAGATTCGAACTCAGGACCTCTTGAACGTGAGGCAGACATACTACCACCACGCTACCGAGGCGGGCATAGTCCTACTTGGCGATGTATTAAAGTGGTAAAACAGATAGTTAGGATGTAGTAAATACTTTCTTACAGCTCTGGTGAAAACAGATGTTTGTATTTCGAAAGCCTGGAACCCATCCACCCGACTATCCTTTGTGGTAGATTTGTTTATGGGGGAACTATCGTGTAAGAACAGCAAACAGGACCATTTTACTGCTACATAGATCTCTCAGTGGGTAGTACCTAAGAATAATAGCTTTTCTTTATTTTTGCACGTGTTTTATATATTTTATAACGTTTTAATTAACTCACTTCCTTGTCCACCTGTCTGTCCGATATTAAGTTCATAATGGATTTTAAATTAACCTTCCGTTCGAACTGAGACTTCGAAATTTCAAACATATCTCAGAGCTGGATTACAATGAAGTATTAACTGACCTTTAAATAAAGAACCCCAAACAACAGTTTATTTAGAAAAATATTAGAAAACTTTCATTTTAATTAAACTGAGCTTTTCATGAGCTAGCAACTTGAAACTTTAAAATTAGCTCAGTTGGATGCAACCCAATATTAACTCACTTTCCAGAAAATACACCACCCTCAACTAATCTTTACATAGAAGCATTTTCGAAAATGCGATTTTAATTGAACAAAAATCTCGATGAGCTTAAGATTTTAAAATTTAAACATAGCTCAGAACTGGATAATAACGCAATATTAACTCAATTTACACAAAATCCCCCACTCCAAACAGCCCTTTAAAAACAAAACTTCTCAAAAAATATATATTTTAATTAAACAAAAATCTCGATGAGCTAGAGGCTTAGCTCATAACTGAATTAATAATGTCATATGAACTCACTTTCAAGAGAATCCCCCGCCTCAAACAATTCTGACATACAAAAATTTTCGAAATATTCTATTTTGATTAAATAAATTTCTAATTGGAGACTAAATTCAGAACTGAATCACAACGCAATATTAAATTACTTCCACGAAAATCCTCTACGTTGAACTACTCTTTACGTAAAAACATTTTCAAAAATTTCAATTTTAATTAAAAACTAAAATCCCGATGAGCTGGAGACTTAGCTCAGAACTGGATGATAATGCAATATTAACTCGCTTTCAGGAACATCTCTCTGCCCCAAACCATTTTTAAGTGGAAAAAATTTCAAAAATGATCATTTTGTAACGATTTTGATTAAACTATTTATGTTAAATATATTTTGACAATAAATGAAATGTATATGTTTTATGGCCTGAAAACAACCTATGTAGACCTTTAAAACCTTAAAAATAGCTCAGATGAATGAAAAATATACAGAAAGGTAAGTGTCTTTAGTTTTAATTATAAAAATAAAAATATAGTATAGCACTTCTTCAAACGGACTAAAAGCATAAAATAGCTTATCCCAGCCCCACAGAGATTTATTAAACCCAAACAGATTTCTATCCCCAAAAAGATTCACCCCCCTCACGCCTGGCATTACTTCCAATTAAGGGGACCCTACTGTATTTAGTTGCTAGAAACGACAAAATGTGATTATCCATATGCAAATAGCAGAAAAAAGAAATTAATTTAATCTCAGTTTGAGGTTTACAAGTCACCTGCGCAACGTCAGGTTAAGCAATCAATAAATTCTAATCAGTTATATGTGACCTCTGAACTTATTCTCTCTATTTAAAGCAGAAGTTTAAATGGAACGAACTATATGTCTGTAATATTATATATATATATATATATATATACTATATATCTGCTAATGTTTCGTTAATTTACTAATCAAACTTTGATCAAGAATGACAGAAATCGCGTCAATGTAACCCGAAGTCATAGGATATCAGCGCGTGTTAGAGGGCCACATTAAAATGTCACAAACATGTTGTTTGTGAATGATATGTGACTCCGACAACCCAGTTCCTCTTAGGTCATTTGCGGTCATCTGTCATTAATTGATTTGTATTGCTTCTTCCTCGGTTCAAAGAACTGTTTCCAAATACGAATTAGACCGTGTCATTTAAGCGAAAAAATTTCATTTGCAACATTTTTTTTCATTATTTTAATAGCTGTTCTATAAATGAGATATAAAGCTATGCAGCCGCATTTAATGACCACAAAGATTCACCAATTTCTAATATGTTGTTATTGCCTCATCTAGATGACAGTCTGAAACGTTATTGTACAATATTAACACTTTCCGACGAGAAACAAAAGAAGGGCACACTAAATTAAAATTGTTTTTGCCCGCCTCGGTAGCGTAGATGGGAGCGTGTCTGCCTCACGTTCAAGAGGTCCCGAGTTCGAATCTCGGTCAGGGTGAGTTACCTGGATAAGGTTTCTTTCCGGAGTTTTCCCTTATCCTGAAAGGCGAATGTCGGGTAACTCTAAGGTCTATGGACGCTGGGCTTATTTGAGCATCATTTCACACGTTCATTCATCGTCCGATATGACTTAACGTTGGAGGACGTAATTTACAAAAAAATTGTTGCTCAAAATATTGAAACAATTCAAATCAACTCCAGAAAACTGTTTGGGAACAAATAACGCTACAAAAATTTACTTTAGAAAAATTATATAGTTTGAAAGGTTATACATTCTTCTGTATCAATTCCTAGCTATATAAAATTCAATGAGGGCAAAGTAGACTTTTCGGGATTCACAAAAAATTCAATATATGCAGTTTAGAGTGCAGATACCTCATATATGTGCCAAAAGAGACAGAGAGAGAGACAGAGAGAATGAGAGCGACTTTCTTAATGCAAAGTTAAATGGTAATTTGGATGGATAACATTTTCTAAAAACCTTCTTGTTATACCTTTGAAAGAATTTTTTTTTGTATACATCTGATTTGGTTTTTAGTTATGTTACAGATACAGAATTGAGTATGAAAGTTTTCACGCACAATAATATCGATGTATAGAGCACTCACTTGTGCCTTGGATGTTGAAGTTTCTAGTGATGGAGTTAGGGGCAGTGATGAATTCCATTCAGTTTGTATACGCTACCTGGAGAGATTCGGCTATAATTAATGATAAGATGATTGTGGGAACTATTATGTTTCAAATGGGAAGGGTTCTGGAGTCCAGCTAATCAGCGTTGCCAGCGTTGCCAGCTTGTTACCTCACTCCTTTTATATTTCCCTCTCTCTCTCTCTCTCGCACACTCATACAACATGCAGATCTGCTTGGCGCAGATTTAAGGATAAGCAAATTATATTTTACAAACTTTTACAATGATGCAGTTGCCAAAATCAAAATTGGAAAATACATTTTCGCATATTATGTATATTTTTAAATAAACCCTTTTCTGTAAAACGATTTCATTATTTCAGGCATGGTCGTTACTCCAAAATACTTATTAATTCTACGTATCTTTATCAATGTGATGAACTAAACGAAGGCGGGCTAGTAATGAACTTTACTCCAGGTAGTGAAGGATGCAGTCGCGCGTATTCGGATTCTGTTGCAGTCGTCGTGGGTAGAGTCTGTCTGATGAACGCGAGTGCAGTTTGCCTCTCAAAGGGAACTCAACCTCCCGCCCACTAATGACCGTCATAAATCTATCTCCACACTTCAGAAATGGAACACTGTCGTTGAGGACCAATCGAAACCCTGATTTTCTCGAAGTGACAGTCGCATGTCTACTCCACGTGGAGTCTCAGTTGCTAAAGTTCCCACTTCCAGATGATCTGTTTCATTACGTCCAGAAATTCGTTGTGTGTCACGATGTTGAGACCGTGGGAAGGAAATGCAGTGGTAAATGCAAATGAAGTAGTAGATAGCTTTCAGTCAAGTGAAAATAATCAAAGTGATGACAATAGTGTGAATAACTGGGCCGAGTTATGTTACTGGAAAAGCCTCAAAACAAAGTTATAACGAGAACTGTTTCTAAGAAAATTCAAGCACTTGTTTTGAACACATATGAATGTATGCTGACACATAATCTTGGTAAGCCGTCGTGCGATGAACCTGATGATAAATTCTGGGTATTCACAGAAATACAGTTAGAAATATTGTGACGAAAGGAATACCACAGACGCCGATCAAGTGTAAAACAAAAGGAAACGTTTCTCTAAAGTAGATAATTACACATGCGATTTTATTCGTTGAGAAATTTATAGATTATATGCAAAAGGCAGAGCGCCCACCTTAGACGAATTGGTTGCACATTTGCAAGAAATTTGTGATTTTCCTTATGGGCACTGCACTTTGCGCGGTCTCCTAAAGGAGCTGGGTTTCAAATACCGCACTTTGAATAATTTAAGGGTTATTATGGAATCCAGTGGAATCGCAGCTTGGCATGACTTATCGAGAAAGGTAGCAACCTTGCAGAAAGGTCTGGGAGGAGGGCCAGGGTTATAAAACGATTATAAGGGTTCGTCAAAGGCAGGGGCCGACCTGCACATGAGTTAACTAAACAGACTGTACAAGAGCTAAGTGATAACATAGTATTTAAAATTGGGTGGATATGTAAACGCTTTGAAGTTCTATTCTTTGCATGATCAACAGGAAAGATTGAATAGCGACTTAGCAATTTAAAAAGTATAAAATATTTGAATATTCTAACAATAAAAAATAAAACTGTCGGAATTTACTTCCCGTGAAAAAATGTATTTTACATAAGATGCGTGTATTAAGGATATCTACGTTTGAATATAGTACGGCTCTTTCTTATGATTTACCAATTACACAGTTCTACAAAAGTCATTCCGAGTTTTAGATTCAGAGACCACAAAACGTGAATTTTAAGTGGAATCTTGATATTTAATTGTTGTATTGTATACAATCTCTCCGTTTTGCTAAAGGTAGGTAGTACAGAAAATAAAAGTGATACAATCAATAGATAAGTAGTTAATTTGGAATAAACCGCTGCTGCTGGACACATGAATTCCGCTGCTGGAAGAAGTAGCGCTTGTCATTCGGAGCAGTGTGTGATAGTGCTGTTACTCGCGTTGTCATGACATTATACCTCCAATCTTCTCGCCAAGAAATAACAAATCTTGAACCGGCTAGATCTTTAACAGATCTTTGAAACTACTGTTATCTTAGTAAACTTTGCTCTGCAAAGTAACACCTTTTTCGTAGCAAGCAAACTCGTTTGATTAAATTTTAATTAGGTTTAAATGGCATATTTCTCAGAATAATTTGGGATTTAAAATATGAGTATTTACAACTCTGATGCACTTTCTTCAAAACTTAATTTACTAAAGTAAGAAGCATTACGTTTTATTAACGTGCATGATCACTTAAGCACTTCCTTCTTCTTCTTCTTCTTCTTCTTCTTCTTCTTCTCTTCTTCCTTCTTCTTCTTCTTCTTCTTCTTCTTCTTCTTCTTTTCTTCTTCTTCTTCTTCTTCTTCTTCTTCTTCTTCTTCTTCTTCTTCTTCTTCTTCTTCTTCTTCTTCTTCCTTCTTCTTCTTCTTCTTCTTCTTCTTCTTCTTCTTCTTCTTCTTCTTCTTCTTCTTCTTCTTCTTCTTCTTCTCTTCTTCTTCTTCTTCTTCTTCTTCTTCTTCTTCTTCTTCTTCTTCTTCTTCTTCTTCTTCTTCTTCTTCTTCTCTTCTTCTTCTTCTTCTTCTTCTTCTTCTTCTTCTTCTTCTTCTTCTTCCTTCTTCTTCTTCTTCTTCTTCTCTTCTTCTCTTCTTCTTCTTTTCTTCTTCTTCTTCTTCTTCTTCTTCTTCTTCTTTTCTTCTTCTTCTTCTTCTTCTTCTTCTTCTTCTTCTTCTTCTTCTTCTCTCTTCTTCTTCTTCTCTTCTTCTTCTTCTTCTTCTTCTTCTTCTTCTTCTTCTTCTTCCTTCTTCTTCTTCTTCTTCTTCTTCTTCCTCTTCCTCCTCTCCCTCCTCTCCCTCCTCTCCCTCCTCTCCCTCCTCTTCCTCCTCTCCCTCCTCTTCCTCCTCTTCCTCCTCTCCCTCTTCTTCCTCCTCTTCCTTCCTCCTCCTCTTCCTCCTCTTTCTTCTCTTCTTCCTCTTCTTCCGCTTCTCTTCCTCTTCTTCCTCTTCTTCCTCTTCTTCCTCTTCTTCTTCTTCTTCTTCTTCTTCTTCTTCTTCTTCTTCTTCTTCTTCTTCTTCTTTCTTCTTCATCCTCTTCCTCTTCCTCTTCTCTTCCTCTTTTTCTTCTTCTTCTTCTTCCTCTTTTCTT
>JAUKNK010000261.1:402500-646968 GCA_030765055.1 Mantis religiosa
CTCTTCTTCCTCTTCTTCTTCTCTTCTTCTTCTTCTTCTTCTTCTTCTTCTTCTTCTTCTTCTTCTTCTTCTTCTCTTCTTCTTCTTCTTCTTCTTCTTCTTCTTCTTCTTCTTCTTCTTCTTCTTCCTTCTTCTCTTCTTCTTCTTCTTCTTCTTCTTCTTCTTCTTCTTCTTCTTCTTCTTCTTCTTCTTCTTCTTCTCTTCCTCTCTTTAATCGACTACTTAATATACATATGTAAGTACAAACTTAAAACTGTCATGATAACTTATAGACAGTAATTAAACATAAAAGCAGTATTCAGAAGAGGAAATCTGAAAGAATTTGGAATAGTACTGAAAAGTAATTTGAGAGGGTGCTATTTCGCTATTCCTTAACGAAACAAGATTATAGGGGCGAATTTTTATATTTACTTCGTAATCGAAATATGGAATATGCTTTATTTTTAGGTTATGCAGCATCATATATTTATTTATCTTTTCTTTTTCTTTTTCTGATGGTCATAATGCTGTCATCAGAAGAAACAATATGGAAGAACAGCAATTTGTTCTCAAAACTAATACTACAGGGAGCTACATGGTCGTTCGTAAACAAAACAGAACCACAGCGAAAATTTTTGATGTTCAATAGACATTCGAAAATTAGGTCACTATGCAACATCATATTTCGTTCTATTGATTTGTTTACTCCCGAGATAGAAATAAGTGAAACGCAATTAAACCTCTTTGTACGACGCCAAAATGGTTCAAATCTCTTTGCCCGTTTTTAATCTTTACTTTCGCGATCTCCAATTACTTATACTCGTAATGCAATGCCGCCAATAAGACGAAGTGTTTAGCTTGTATAAATCGCAGTGCCACAAGCCAAACGACTTTTTGATATTATTTTTATTTTGCTTCTTCCTTTTCCTAACTATACATATTTAACATTCATATATACATATAATTTAAAGCTATCGTGATAACTAACATTAATATCCAACATTAATCAGGAAAAAATATCTGAAAAAATAAGGAATATTACTCCAAACTAATTCCAGAAGGCACCACTTCGCCATTCGTACTTGAATCGAGATCATAACAGTAAATGCTGATATATTCATTCATTCATTTTTTTTATTTACTTCTATCTTTTCTTGTTTATTTATTAATTATTTATTTACTTCTTTATTTGTTTATTTATTTATTTAACTACTTATTTATTTATTCATTAATTTATTTGTTTATCTATCTGATATTTATTAATCTAATTATTTATCTATTGATCTATTTATGTATTGATGTATATTTCTGTCTTTTTCATTTATTTATACATTTACTTTATGTTTATAATTGTTTTTTTATTTATGTTTTTATTTCTCTTTTTATTTATGTATTTATCTATTTACTTATCTGTTTGTTTATTTGGTTGTTTGTTCGTTCTTTCGTTCTTTCATTCTTTCGCTCGTTTGTTTGTTTGTTTGTTTATTTATCTACATATTTATTTGGTTGTTTATTATGCTAACTAGATAGAAATAAATGAAGCGCATCATCCATTTTGCTACTTCCCCCAAATGATTTAGATCTCTTTGCACATTTTTATTCAAAACTTCCGCGAAATTCAAATGTTTCTTGTCCGTTGAATTTTGGCTGTGTTTTAGCTACTTTATTATCATTCACAGTTTGTGTATGATTTGCTTTTCTGTTAACCCATTTTCCCTTTTATGTACCTTCATTATTTTCCCTCTTCCTTTCTTACTTTCCACTCAACAACAATTCTACAAATATGGCAAAAATATTCAATATTCAATTTTTTTGATAGCCGAATTAGTATCTTATAGAAAGAAACATTGTAAAAGTTTCCCGGACACGCCTAAATTCTGGAAATTCTGAACGTGTGTTTTGTGTAGGAATTTTATCTACGAGGGCTGTTCAATAAAGAATGATCATAATTTTTACGGTCATAATTTTTCGTACTAAAATTCAATCTTATTATACTCTGTTAGCATGTGAAACAAACAATCCGTAGTAGTTTCCTTGTTGGTACTCCTAGTTCCCGCCTGTGAGAAGTTCAGACATGTTTAGTATCGCCTACCACTGCAATGGAGGCAACATACAGTTAAAGGCGATGTTAGAGGAAGATCCGGAGTTTCTTTCAAACGCAATCACTGCTGATGAGACTTACCTACATCATTTTGATCCTGAGAGCAAACAGCAAAGATCAGTGTGGAAGTCTACTTTATCACAAACCCCCCAAAAAGCAAAAGTGGTTGCTTCTGCTGGGAAAGACATGGTGATCTCATTTGTTGATATTCATGGAATGGTTTATCAGCATGTTGTAACTGCACACAAATCAGTAACTGGACAATACTACAGGTATCTCCTGAAAACATTGCCATTCTATATAAGGCGCAAAAGACCACATTTCCGTGAAGCAGGCTGGATGTTGTACCACTACAATGCGCGGTCATATATTGCCAATGTTGTTGCTGAATATTTTACAAAAGTCAATGTGAAGTGCATTCCCTACCCTCCCTATAGTCCGGATTTAGCCCCATGCGACTCTTTTTCTATTCCCTAACTTGAAGAAACGCCTTCGTGGGAGGCATTATCCATCATCAGAAGCATTGGTGAAGGCTGCGGAGGCAATTTTGAAGGATCTCGCAATAAATGGTTTCCAGTATGTCTTTGAAGACTGGCTAAAACGCTGGGACAAGTGCATGGCTTCAGGGGAGACTATTTTCAGAAGGGCATCAAAATTATGAGGACGAGTAAAGATACGTTGTAAAAATATTTTGATCATTCTTTATTGAACAGCCCTCGTAAATTTTAGATGTAACTGACGACTCAAACGATAAATATGGGTAATTCCTTTTCGTTTCTTTGTTTATAGTGATGATACGTAATCAGAAGAAACAATCTGGTAGAATGAGAAATAGTAATCACGACTAATTCTAGAAGATGCTACTTCAACATAGGTAAAGGAAGCAAAATCATCCCAGTAAATTTTGATATTTAATTAATATTAGAAGTTATGTTTATGTTATGCAACATTATGTACGTTTTTATTTATTTATTTACTTATTTATTCCTTTATTTAATTGTTATCTATCAAGACAGGTATAAGTGAAGCGTAATAAAGCATCTTTGCTAAGAGTCGCAAAGGATGCAAAGCACTTTGCACTTTTTTATTGTTTTCTTTTGCAATATTCAATTGTTTCTAGCAGCAATGCAATGCCGCCAATAAGACATAGCGTTTATCTTGTAGAATTTGCAGTGCTATAAAATAAACGAATAAACGATGTTATATTTATTTCGCTTCATCTTTTTTCCTTTCTATTCGTATGCTTAGTATTCATGTTTAATTTAAACTTATCATGACGACCATTTTATATCAAATTAATTACCGTTTCCCAATTTTGTTTAAAACGTTTTCTAAATGAGATATTGTAATGTGTATATGTGTTAGAATTTGCACCTGCGCATTCATCTTCTACATTCGTATTCAGGTTTTCTTCTCCAAATGCTTCAGTGTTTGTCTTTAGATTTGATATATTAATATTTATAATTATACATTATAATCATTCACAGTTTGTGTCCCTTTTTAATTTTATATTTGTCTGATTAGCACTATTGCTGTACAAACCATTGATAAATTTCATAAGTACTACATACAAATTAACTGAGGAGTTACTGTTCTCTAAGTTATACAATAGGTGATAAATTTATAATATAAACAAACAGAAAACAATTAAGAATACAGTTAAATTAAAGATAATAAAAGAGATAGCATATAACAAGATAACTAACAGATATAATAACATTAAAATAAGATGGATAACAATTGAAAAGTGAGGTTAGATATGCGAGTTTAGATTATGATCAGTAGTGTTATGAGAAAAATAGAGGATATACTTGGAATTAGTGAGAAAAGTCGCTAACTTCTGAATCAGTGAGCAGGATGTCTTGAGGCAGTTTTATTTTCAGTCTGGTACTTTCGAATTTTCGTCGTCCAGTGCCATAGGTTACAGCGCTTGGTACTTCGGATAATCTAATGAAGAATGTCTTTGATATCAATTTGAAGTACAGATATATGTATTGTTATGGAATAACTATATTGTGGTGTGAAATATTGCGTTTTATTATTCTGGATACTCCTCCGGAAGCAGTGTGGGCAACTCTGTCTTTTCGGTATATTTTATATCCGGGGAGAGAGAAAGTTTCATTTGGTAAGAAATGTGTTTCGGTGACACATATTATATCAATGTTGTGAGCTGAAAGAAAGGCAATAAGAGAAGCTCTTTTGCGACGAATACCATTAGCGTTCCAATTTAGAAGTGATAATGTGAAGTAATGAATGAGACGATATTAGGTAAAAATTTATATAGAAAATTGGTAAGGAATGAGCTGGATGAACATGATTCCTCTGGTTGTTGGTTTAGTCTGGAGTTGTTCACAAAGTCCGCAAAGGTGCAATGATATGTGCGTGGAGATTTTCGAGACGGTGAGCTAACTTATGCCTGTTTCGGTGCTGAAAATGATGGATCATTTGAGTGTTGAGAAAGAGGTGGAAAATCTGAAAGTTTAGGAACAGATGGTCCAGTTATGTTCTGAGGCTGCTTTCGCTGCAGATTATGTGAATGGGAGGAGCGTTCCTTTAAACCTAATAGTGAGAACATCCTCTGAGATTTGCAGGATGTTGTTCATTAAAGTTCACATATTTTGGGGTAGTAGTTTTAGAAAGTTTGCAGTCAGAGTAAAGATGGGATTCAAGATAACTGACGCACCTTGGTTCAAGTTGGCAATAAATTTTGGTATGCCTATAGCTTTGACAGTCAATTCATTGTGCAATAACAGTTGATTTCCTTCTAGGTACTACCTTGATTACACTGTATAGTAGACTGGTAAGATTTAGGATAGACTTCGCTTCATCGCAGTCAGTGAGCTCAAATGCACAGAGAGGAATGGGTTGTTTATTTTTTCCTTGTAGCCTTGCAACTTTGCCAACAGGATACTTTAGTTCTCGTAGTGCATTGAATGCAGTGTGGGATAACAGTTGATTTTCTTCTAGGTCTACCTTGACTACATTATAGAGTAGACGGGTGAGATTTAGGATAGATTTACCTTCATCGCCGTCAGTGAGTTCATATGCACAGAGAGGAATGGGTTTACTTTTCCTTGTAGCCTTACAACTTTCTAAAACAGGATACTTTAGTTCTTGTGCTCTTAAAATTCCTTCATTACTATGGGAGCAGGGTAGATTACTAATGATTACAGAGAAAATGTTATCTTCAGTATTCCTATATGTGAAGCATTTTTGTTTTATAGAAGCAAAATAAGCTCTCAGAGCACGAAACTCATAAGCTATAGCAGTGAAAACAGTAGTATGGAAATGAGAGCATCAGCACAGTTTACATATGATGCTGAACTCTCCTCTGTGTTAATATATGAGTGATGTAGAATGCTCATTGATTTAGAACTCTCCTATGTGAATATCGAGGTGTAAAAGAAGGGGAGTGTTGGCGTAGTGCCGTTCTCCCCTGTGCAGTGAGATGTGTTTGAAGGGGTGATGATGATGATGATGATGATGATGATGTGTGTGTGTGATGTGTGATGGGTGTGTAGGTAACGGGGTTCCGGGGGTGTTTGAATTAAATGTGGTGATAATAATTCTTTTCGATGTGTGTGCTTAAACTCTCATGTATGAATATCGAGTCTAGGGTTCGATATGGGGTTCGGCGGGGGATGTTTGAATTAAATGTGTTGATAGTAATTCTTCGATGTCTGTGCTTTAACTCTCATGTATGAATATCGAGTCTAGGGTTTGATATCTATTACGTTTAGTGTATGATATATGATGCAGTATCGTTATTCTTTAGATAAAAGAATATCGAGAGAATGATTAGGTAGGTGTACTGGGAGAGATTTATGAAATAAATGTAATAAGACATTCTGGTAAGGGGTGTTCCCTAACCAGAATCCAACCTTGAGCTAGGTATCTCAGAGCGATGTAAGGTTATGAAAAAGGTTAAATTCCATTCCCACATCGAGGTATGAGAAAATATAAATCTGTTCCACATTGAAGTATAAGAATGGAAATGTAAATCTATGTGAAAGGGTTTCATGACAAAGGAATGTTCCCTCTAAGCATGATAAAAGTGGAACATAGCAAATGCAAATAAAATAAAAGCACTACCCATCTCTTTAAGAATGACAAAAAAAATATTGAGAGAAAAGTATAAGAATGGAAATGTAAATCTGTGTGAAAGGGTTTCATGACAAAGGGATGCTCCCTCTAAGCACTATAAAAGTGGAACATAACAGTGACAGAATATTTGTAAGGAGATTATTAAAATATTACCTCTAAGCATGATAAAAGTGGAACATAACATCGAAAATAAAATAAAAGCACTAACCATCTATTTAAAAATGATTAAGATAACGAGAGAAAAGTATCTCGTCTTTAAGTATATATGAGTAATACAAACTGATCAATCAATATGATAATATATATATACGCAAGTAGGGATCTATGGTGTAGATATCCTAACTATCCAGGGCAAGATATCATCCTCCATATAAAAAAATGTCTAGAATATCTCCCCTCAGTATTACAAATACTCCACTGAACTTCACCCCTCTCGGAATGCGGGCCAGAGGAAAAAAAGTTAATCTCTCCAGACTGGTGACAGGGGTGGTCAAAACACTGTTGTTGCTGTAGCGTAGTCTAATTTTTTCAAATAACGCTAGGAAAAAAAGAATATATTTTAAAATTAAACTAATGAATCTGTATATTTGTATGAATGATGAAACAATACTATGAATGTGTTAGTATACCAAATGTAAAAAAATCAAATGTTCAGAAAAATATATTTTGTACAAGTATGTGTGTAAAGAAATGTGTAACTATATCCCCCCTCCAAGATGTAGGGAACGAATCACAGTTAGTGTGCGCACGCAACATGGTGTTTGGGAAGGAGAGATACGGTGGGGGGGTGTAAAAAATGATGAATCTATATAAAGTTTAAACTATGATAATAAAGTTACTAGTTATAACTTTTAACTCATAACGTAGTCACTAGTAACAACTTTAAACTCATAGCGTAATATGTAGATAGTAACAGCTCTCCCGGAAGGAGGGGCGGAGCCTCTCTCAATAAATACCCCGGTACGGATGAATGAGGAGGCAGTCAATTCTCTGGAAATATGGATCCTACAGGCAAGATAGAAAAGTTGTATATTGTATTTCTTTTTTTATCTCTGTTTACGAAGAGTGTTGAAGTAATACTGATTCGTTTGTGCTTATATGTTTGTTTCAGATCATGAGATGCTCCAGCTAAATCAACTAGCTGAAGGTGGAACACATCTTCCCACAAAGAAACTACGTGAATTAGATCAGTCCGTTCAACACATCATTCGATCCGTCAAAACCGTGAAGACCAGATATTTTGAACGGGTTGTCGTCGAAACATCAGAATTCCAAGTCTTCCTCCCGGAGAGATTCAAACACATGACCGCAGCGTAGAAAGATCTACTAAACTGTGGTGACTGCATACTCCAATACCATGGCGAGGAAACTCTAGAAAGTGGTTTCAAACGACATAAATTGTCTTTTTTAAGCAGCCCGTAATGTCGTCAAAAGGTGAGCATAATTATTGAATAAAATTTCATAAAAAAAAAGTGATAATGTAGTGACTTGCATGTAAATGTGAAATCGTACATGTTGTATTAGAAATTAAAGTGTTAATTATCGCACGTCATGTAGTATTAGTAATTGAGAGTGAACGTTGTAGGGTTAATTTTCATGTGTAATATTCACGTACATGTGAATATCGTAATTCAGTTACGTTATTTCACAGGCATGTTAGTTACGTTTTGTTTGTTACACGTAAAAGTAACGTTGTAGGTGAAAAAAACGTTAATGTATATGTGTAAAACGTACATGTGAATATCGTAGTTCAGTTACGGTATTTTACATGTATATGGTTTACGTTGTGTGTTTTATCATTTATGTAAGGGAGAGAGCATTACGTAAAACAGTTACATACTATCTGAATATTGTAGTTACGTGATGATAGCAAAGGTTGAAATCTATGTGTAAAATACATAATCATTACGTAAATATTTTCATATGTAAAAGTTACATGCATGTTACGTTCCATGTAAAGTATAGAGTTTACGTAAAATTGAGATTCACGCATGTAAAAGTTATTAACATGTATGATATTTCTGTTACCACCTTACATACATGTAAATCAATGTTCCCGTATGTAAAGTTAATCGAATGTTGTAATTGCTTTTCAGAAACGGCGACAAGATGCTCCGATAGTGCCACTGGACAACCCTCGATTCAGCAAGATGAAACCCGTCCGATCGTGATCCATCCGGAACGATTACAATGTATTCACAGTGAGTCTGCCTTCAAAAACAGATTATGTACCTACGAAATTCACAACTGTGTTAATATACTTGACCCCGTCATATTCTTATCAGAATGCAAACGTTTAATTTTGAATGAAATTGATAAGGGCTTAAACATGTATAAATCAGGTCTTAAGATAGGATCCTGTTTATCCTGTCAATATGTCATAATATCACAAGAGAGCGATAATATTCATACATTTAGCTTTAATAGTAAACTTGAGGTGATATTGCAATCTACAGATAAATCTATATGGTATGAAGAGAAGATTGTACAACTTATACTAGATCATATGGATAATTTTGAATCGCGTACCAGTTCAAAAGCTTTATACAGTATTGAGAAATTAACAATATGTGTGACACAATACGATTCATTGAATGCCGGGATGTATACTGAATTACCCGACTTTATAAAATCGAAGAGAGCTGTTATTAACATTCGTAATACCGCTAAATATTGCTTTGCATACTGTCTGTTAGCATCCAAATACCCTGTAGAACGTAACAAGAATCGACCCACATCCTATAAAAGATATGATTTTCTTAAAGAATTTAACTTTGAGAATATAACATTCCCCGTGTCATTGAAAGATGTAGAAAAATTCGAGAATCAAAATTCAAATATTTCATTAAAGATATACGGTGTTGAAAATAAATCGATTATTCTCTTATATCAACCAAGAGAGATAAAATCACATCATGTTAATCTTTTGATGTATAAAAGACATTATTGTCTGATAACAGACTTATCACGTTTGCTAGGAAAGCGGCTAACTAAACATAATGTGTGAAAATGGTTATGTAACAATTGTAACTTGTACTTCACATCAGAATCACGTTTAAATAGTCATAAAAAGCGGTGTATGATGAATCAAATTATCAGAATGCCCGAGGCTGGTAAAACAGATCTCGTTGAATTTAACGCATATTCGAAATGTCTAACAGTTCCATTCGTGGTTTATGCAGACATAGAATGTATCTTACGTAAGGTAGATTCGTGTCAAGATGTATCGAGCAAAAGTTTGACACGTACCACCCATAAACATGAAGCGTATGCAATTGCATTACATTTGGTTTGTAGTTATGATAAAAATTTAACACGTTTCAAATCATTTGAAGGTCCATATGCAATTGAAAATGTTCTTAAAGAATTAACGTTAATTGCAAATCAGTTCATTAATATATATGCTAATAAAATTGAAATAAGTATGAGAGATGTGGATGAGCTAGAATATCAAAATGCAACACGATGTCACATATGCAAACGTGAATTTCTTAACTCGTGTATAAAGGTTCGTGATCATTGTCATTTGACTGGAAGTTACGTTGGCCCAGCCCATAAGCATTGCAATTTAAATAGGAAAATGCCAGGATTCATACCAATATTCTTTCATTGCATGTCAAAATACGATGCTCATTTCCTAGTCAAAAAACTAGGTTACGATACGGAACCTATCAACTGTATTGCACAAACTTCTGAAAATTACTTATCCTTTAGCAAAAGATATACAAATTCGAATGGAATGAGTATATATCTAAGATTTCTGGATAGCTATAGTTTTTGGATTCGAAACTTAGTAAGCTTTCGGATATGTTAGAACCAGATGATTTTCATTATACCATTAATACGTATACGAATCCTTTGCGTAGACAACTGATGAAACGCAAAGGTGTCTTCCCGTACACGTATGTGGATTCTATAGAAAAACTATACGAGAATAGTCTACCATCTAAACATCATTTTGATCATGTAAGCGATGAGGATTATAGTCATGCTAGAACGGTATAGAATGAATTCAATGTTAAAAATCTGGGTGAATATTTAAATATATATCTTAAGAGTGATACGCTAATTTTAACGGACGTGTTTGAACGCTTCCGTGAATTAAGTATCGGTTTGTACGGACTCGACCCGTGTCAGTATTACACACTTCCCGGATTAGCTTATGATGCAATGTTAAGAACGACTGGTGTACAGATTTCATTATTAACAGATAAGACTATGTAAGATTGCTTCGAAAAAGGAATGCGAGGTGGAATTTGCACTGTATCCAAACGGTATGCAAAGGCAAATAACAGATACATGACTAGCTATGATAACACTCAACCAACTAATTATTTAATGTACGTAGACTGCAATTCTTTATATGGATATACAATGAGAATAATAGCTTACCATACACTGATATAAGGTGGCTAACTGATGCTGAAATTAAATCAATAGATTTTATGTCTATTACAAGTGATTCTGACGTGGGATATGTGTTGGAAGTAGACTTTAAATATCCACAGGAACTTTATGATATACAAAATGATTTGCCATTATGCCCTTTGAATGAAATCGCGCCAGGTGATAAGTATACAAAATTGCTAACAACATTGAACGATAAAAATAAATACGTATTACATTTTCTCAATTTTCAACAATGTGTTAAACTTGGTTTGATTGCATCACGTATACATAGAGTAATAGGTTATAAACAATCTAACTGGATAAATCCTTACATTGAACTCAACGCTCGTAAACGTATTGAAGATAAAACGAAATTTGGCCAAAATCTATGGAAGTTAATGAATAATTGTGTTTATGGAAAATTTATAGAGAATGTAAAACGTTATAATTCATTTCATTTAGCTACCAGCTGGAAACGAGCGCGTAAATTGTTAGCTCGACAGACGTGTATAAGGTATGTGATTTTTGATGAAAATGTAATAGGTATAGAATTGGTCAGAGATGAAATATTGATGAATAAGCCAATATACATAGGACAAGCAATCCTGGATCTATCCAAACATAAAATGTATGATTTTCATTATGAAATTCTGAAGAAAACATTGAAAGATGTAACTTTAATCTATACGGACACGGATGCTTCTCTCTTTGAATCTAGTTGCGATATATAAGAATTTATTAAAACCAATATACATTTATTCGATACATCGAATTATCCAATGGATAATGTGTGTGGTATTCCGTTAGCAAATAAGAAAATTTCAGGATTATTCAAGGATGAGCTAGCCGGTAGAGTGATGACTGAATATGTGGGATTGAAATCGAAATTATATTGTTATCGATATGATACTGAAGTGATTAAAAAATCAAAAGGTGTAACAAAAGATTCGATGAGATTCAAAATCTTTGAACAATATCTCTCATGTATTACACATCCTGACACGATACATCGAAGCATGCAGACATGTTTCAGAAGTTATAAACATAATGTTCATACCATTGAATCTAATAAGATAGCTTTAAGTGGTTTCGATACAAAACGATACATTCCCGATAATTTATTTTCAACATTAGCATGGGGACATTATGCTATAGAAAATTGTCAAGTGTAATTTTTTTATTTTCTCAATAAAGCAAAGATTCAACTGAGTTAAAAGGTATTACTAGGCACATGATAATAACATATTACTGTATTTCAAAAAACAAAATAATTGAGTTTCAAGTATAATTGTAAAGTGTGTTACAACTGAGTTAAAAGGTATTACTAGGCACATGATAATATCATATTACTGTATTTCAAAAAACAAAATAATTGAGTTTCAAGTATAATTGTAAAGTGTGTTACTAATTACATGATAATAACATATTTACTTCATTTGAAAGATAACGTGTTTCTTTTTTTTATGTTTAAGTTAGGGGGGAAGGAATATTTTTTCCTATTCGTGTCGTTTTTAAATGTTAGATAGCAGGAATCAATGTAACCTTATTGATCTCTACAATTAAATGTTAATTCAACTATAATCATGTATGATTTTTTATTAAAATATATTTACTAATTATATCAAAATGTTATTAACATGTCTCCGTTAAGGGGCGAGGGGGGGATTTATATATAATCAATGTGAACTAGCATGTACATTATGTTAAAAGCTCTTATTTCAACTATAATCATGTATGATATTTGTTTAACGTATATTACTAATTACATCAAATTGTAATTATCATGTTTATGTTAAGGGGAGGTGAATTTATATATGCTCAATGTGAACTAGCATGTGTGTTATGTTAAAATCTCTACAATTAAATGTTAATTCAACTATAATCATGTATGATTTTTTTAAGTATAAAAATGTTATTATCATGTTTAAGTTAAGGAGATGTGAATTTACATATAATCAATGTGAAATAGCATGAACGTTATGTTACAGAAGATATCAGGAATCAATGTGAACAAAAAAATAAAACACAATATATCATTAAAATTATACTTCTTTATTGAGTTGGGTGTGTTTTATTTATACAATATCCACCTCATTAATCCATTCACGGGTTGGAAATCCTAACCATTTCACCAGAATCCTATCACCACGTCGTCTGATAATCCTTTCAACTAAATACGTGGATGGATATTGAGTTTTGTGTAATTCATAACCGTAGAATGCTCCTTCAATCAGTTTACCCTCCAGATCCTCCATGAGATAAGTCAATGGATGTGTCCTTTGCACTGTAGGTATCCTAAAGATTTCAACACTCCAATTTGGTAGACAACCTTTCTCCATAACACCTTTATGCTTAGAAATCCTCACGTAGTCACCAACACGATGAAGTCTAGATCTTCGCTTCTCACGCAGACTTCTATCATATTTGTATACACTGAAGAGGAGAGAATTATCACGAACTTCTACAGGCTTCATACGAATCGTTCGATGGTAAGTATTATTGTATGTATGAATAATTCTAGGTAGTACGTTTATCCATTGATATGAGCCTTGAACAATACATTCCATATGCAAATTCATTTTGATCGTTCTTATTAAGCGTTCCACTGCAGCAGCCTTAACGTGAGTGAATGTACTGTAATGATTAATATTATTACGATTCATTAGTTCGCGGAAATGTTTATTGTAAAACTCCCTTCCATTATCATATTGAACATTCTTCGGAAACGATTCCATTTCATTCAATATCTCCTCCATAGCAGTCGAAACGTTAATACCACTTTTATCACGTTATGGTCGTGCATAAGCCATCTTGGAATAAAAATTGCATGCATAATTAGACATGTCCATATGATCTATTTGTACTAAATCGTTCATTCCTTTGCTTATGATCTTAGGACGCAAAAATCGTCTTCTAGCTGGTGCATGTAACTCGGTTGGAATGCGACGTTTTATCATGCTATAATTTTTGATGTTTTAAGTTCTGTAATAATTTCTTCTAACTCGGGTGAGTGATTCAAATTACCTGCATCCCTCGACGCAACTAATAATCTTAATCTGTTTATTATTTCATTCGGATCGTTCCAGTAGACGTAATCTAATTTTCTCTGCGGTATATGTTCTTTCCAACGTAAACCAAATCCAGTTCGATTACTAACAAGGTCACGAATGATATGACGATACTTGAACCCTCGATTTGCTCTTAAACGTCCATCTCTTGAGTACCCGTGTCTGTAAACTTGAGTATTCTGTAAGATTTGTGAATACACGTCTAAATCATCATCTGTGTACGATGTCTTGCGAGGTAAACGTTTAAATAATAATTCATATAAGCCTGCTGTGGGTTCATACGTTTCTGTCCCTATGTGAATACCATCAGATTTAAACACAACAGTCTTGTTACCCAATTTATACTAATTATCCTCGTAACGTATGCCGTAATTATTGTCCATATCACTCGAACTAGCAGTTCGAACCTTGTGTAGATACTTTGACACGAGATCAGATCCGTTAGCATCATCTGTAGTTTCGTCGTCGTCGTCTTGGTGTGCTTTCGCTATTTCTTTCAATGGTTCGGTTACAGGTTGAAGAACTTCAGACATGACTCGTTGCGTTTCGAATTTCATTCCTTTGAGAGAACGTAACTTTTCTCTTATTGCCCTACTGTGACGGGCAATGGATTCCTTAAGTCTTATAGCTTCAGCATCCATATCGAAATGAATGTATAATTAATCAGCTACTGCTAATTTATATGAAACTATCAGTTCTATACTTAATATATGACCATCTTTAGCACGTCCGGCTGGCGCTGTAAACGATAGAATATCGCCAGTTTCAACTTTTACAGGATATCTTTCAACTAATCTTCCGTTTATTGCAAACAATGTATCATTTACAGCATGCGGATGTACCGATGATACAATAGAACACGAGAAAACACTTCCATTTCCAGGAACTTTATAGTGTTCGAGTCCCGATGTTAACGTATACCTTAAAGAGAGACCTCGAAACGGACGTGTTTGCAATGAAATTATGAGTTGTGCTTTCAATTGTTGTAACATAGTGTTTACAACATTTCCCATTCGTGTTTTCATAGTATGAATATCGTTATTTATAGTGATTAGTTTATTATCAAGTTCCGTTTGTCATGCGGTTAATTCTTTCAATTCTTTTTCTACAGCTGTGGTAACAGTCTCGCTAGCGGTGGTGATTGTTCTAGTTAACTGACCTTGTAATTCATTCTGTTTCCGTGTAATAGTATCGGCAATGTTTGTTATAGTCTCAGTTAAACCCGTTTGCAATTCGTTGTGTTTCTATATAAAGAAATGATTAACATAACTCATGGTGACTGCATCACTATCATCTATCGGATGGGCTAAATCCTTCAATCTCTTCATTCGAAATGATAGTTTCATTAGAGTCGTGAATTGGAATCCTGTCATCTACATATTTTTTATTAGGGACGTCGTGTTCGTGAAGGGGTTCCAACAGCGTTTTCATTCTTATACTATCTATAATGACATTATTTTCGGAATCACGTTTAAATGCATATTTACTTAAGTACTCCATTAAATTGTTGTATTGGATGTCGGGCGATTTTTGTATGTGAACCCTAAGCATAGCTTCAAACTCACCCATACGCTGATACGATATCTGCTCGCTGAAGATCTGCATTCGATTCTCGACGTCAGCCGTATGCGTATCCACATAACGTTTAGTCCATGCATCGTCACTTTCTTCAGGGTCGTGAATATTGCACAATCGCTTTCCCTTGAATCGATAGTTTCCCGATCCATCTCTATTTAAAATATATCGATTGAACACACCCTTAGAGGGCATGATTCTTCGGGAGCCGAACCTGTCGATACTCATTGCTTAAGTGATGGATTATTCTATTTATTCATTCTGATAAAGCGATCAAGACCGTGACGGTAGCGTCCCTCGTTCAATGGATATTCTGGTACTATAACAACAAAGGATCGTTCATCACTCTCCCATATATGTTTACACATATCCTTAAATTCATCATAGGACATATCGGTATTTACATAATCTTCGTATATATGTTTTAAATTGAGATTATCCTGTCTAAAGAATATAATCATATTTGCACTATCTCTAATTAAATGTTTAGGTACTTTAGCATATGATTGTGCTAAATATATAGCATCGACATTACGATGTCTACCCATACTGTAATATGAAGCTATCTTACCCTGTTTTTCATTTATCACATCATCAAATACGAATATCGAATTTTCTCTAACATCCGACGTTTGAATCACTTTCTCACCATCATCGAACGTAAATACACCTATATCGGGTATAGCTTTCAGTAACCTGAGTAAATATCGACATTTAGGTTGTTGCAACGATTTCGAGTATATGTAGAGGTTTTCGAATCTCAGACCATTCTCGTGAATAAGCAGGTTGAGTAAAACGTTCGTTTTTCCAGCATTTGAACTGCCCAGTATGAGCTCTCTAACGTTACTCGGAAACAACGTACCGTGTCGTCCTTTGCGAATGTCATCCTCGAAATCTAACACCTGTATGGGTAGTGTACACTTTTGCTTTACTATCTCCATATCGCGACTAATACTTATAAAGCATAAGTTTGGCCTTTTATTTCGTTCGTGATAAGGGCAATCTATGTATTTACTGGATTTAGTCAATCGTCATAGGCATCGTATACTTATAAAGCGCACGTTTTGCCTTTTTTATTTCATAGTGAGACATGCGCTCTACGCGTGCACGCAAAGGTTCGGGAATTCTTAATTCCTTGATTAATTCATTACCATTTGAGGCACCTTTACCGGGTTATCGTTTCTGCGGTCCCGGAACGAAACTACATGAACGTTTGCAGAGAGGTGACTTACCGGTGAACGGGTTAGATTCAGCGTGTCTCGATCACGATCGGGCTTACGCAGAGAGTACTGATACAGAATCTCGTCGTCTAGGCGATAAGGTGTTGGTAGAGAAAGCTTGGAGACGTGTAAAGTCTGCCGACGCTTCTTTGGGCGAACGACTTGCAGCTCGACTTGTGACTACACTTATGAAGGGTAAATTGGCAGCATGCGCTGGTATGCGTAAACGTCGCAACAAGAGAGGTGGTTTCTTACCTTTGCTACCACTTTTAGCAGCTCTAGGTGCAGCAGGTGGTCTAGCTGGAGGTGCTGCTCAGATTGCTACGGCTGTCAATAAGAAACGTTCGGATGCAAAGCAACTTGCGGAATTAACACGTCACAACGAGCGTATGGAATCTTTGGCACAGGGCAAAGGTCTTCGCCGTAAGAGACGTCGTAAGGGTAGAGGATTGCGTCTTCCATCAAAAAACTCGGGGCGAGGCCTATGTTTATCCCGGAAAAAGCCCTGAGTGCTACCGAGATTGATTCGTATGCACGACGTCTACACATTCCACATTTTAGAGGTGTCTACATGATCGATAAACTCCCTCCACGTCCTCGATACTATGAGAGAATAGTAGTGAATCTGGATACATCAAATAATCCTGGTACACATTGGATTGCTGTACGTAAGGATGGTGACGTTGCCTACCACTTTGACAGTTTCGGCGATCTGAGACCTCCGGAAGAGATAGAAACATACCTTTCGGGTGTCAAGCTCCTATATAATACGACGAGATCTCAAGAATTCGATTCTGTGATTTGCGGTTACTTGTGCCTTCAGTTTCTCCTCGATGAGTTACACGATCACCGTGAGTGGTAGTGATACCAGCCTCTCTACATTTTTAAATCCACCATTATATCTGGATCCTAACGGACATTACGAGATAGCTCTATTGAATTTTGAGACTTTTTACTCGATTCCTAATGTGGACGAGAGTAATAATCTATTCCATTAAGTTCGCGATGGAAAAGTCGAACGTATAGTAATTCCACCGGGTACTTATGAATTGGATGATATCGCCAGATTGATCAAGGATATTCTCGACATCGGTGACGACTTTATTCTACGTGCTAATAATAACACCATGAAATCAGAAATTCAATCTCCCTATATTATCGACTTTAGTCGTGAGAGATCTAATTCTCCTCTTCTCGGTTTCACCTCTAAACAGAGGGTACCGTCGAACGTGCTGACCGAGTCTAATGATTTGATTAACATATTCAAGGTCAGCATCATACGTATCGAGTGTAGTCATGCAACGGGATCTTTCATCAATGGTAAAAGTGGTCATTCTCTTGTCGAATTTTTCCCATCGGTACCTTCAGGTTATCATATCTCGCAGGAACCATCAAGTCCTATATGTTTACCAATCATCGATACGAATCTCATTGATCATCTCGACATTAGAGTGGTAGACCAGAACGGCGATAAGTTAGATTTCAGGAACGAAACCATCACTGTACGATTGCACATACGTCGTAATGGGTATAAGTTTTAAGAGACGATTCTATATTAAAAAAGCATCTCTCGAGATTGAACTCTACTCGAACATCGACCCGCAAGCTAATCACATCGTCTAATCGAAAATTTCTCGCTAACTTAGGCTTCAAGGTTCTATGATGGATGTGTTGGACGTGACCGGGATTCCGACCTTTGATGATAAGATCAGTAAGGAGGAAGAACACGTATTCCTACCGTACAATACGTCAGCTCTCGATGTGAACGATGAAATTAGAATTCCATGTCAAGCTGAAGATTTGTACACGCTTCCTAGTAGAAGTTATCTCTACATTGAGGGGACTCTCACTAAACCCGACGGCACCATCGCCACATCGAAATTGAGTAACAATGCTATGGCATTCCTATTCGATGAGATTCGTCTGTATATGAATGGAACGACTATTGATAGAACTAGGAATCCGGGCATTTCATCAACGATGCGTAACTATGCCGCACTGAATGAACTGGAATCGAATCGTTTACTAAATGCTGGATGGATCTATCCAGGAGGTGTGGTAGACATCGTGAATACATCGAATGGTATCTTCAATGCTATCGTTCCTCTTTCGATGTTGCTGGGTTTCGCCGACGATCACAAGGAGGTCATACTTAATAGCAAGTTTGAACTTATTCTCATTAGATCTAAGGATTCTAATAATTGTATCATTGGAAACGATCCTACAACCATACAACTAACTAGACTCGAATGGAGGATGCCTGTACTTCGACTTTCAGATTCTGAACGAGTTGATAAACTTAAACTCGTCAAATCGGATAAACCTCTACACGTCGCATTTTGAACCTTGGACCTTCACACTCAACCTGCTGTACCTCAAACTAAAGCGTTCACATGGAACATTGCAACCACGACTAAACTTGAAAAACCACGTTTCGTCATAGTCGGTGCACAATTGGATAGATTGAATCATCTCGCTAAGGATGCTTCTCTATTTGATAATTGTAATATCACCAATCTGAAACTTTATCTCAACAGTGAATCTTACCCCAATTACGATATGAATTTGGATTTCACCAATTCGAAATTTGCATCTCTGTATGATCAGTATTCCAAATTTCAATCATCCTACTATGGAAAGGAGAATTACCCTCTTTTGAAAAGGAACGACTTTCTGAAATATGCACCGCTATTCGTGATCGATTGCTCTCATCAACCTGAGGATACTGTGACGGGGGCAGTGAATGTCAGATTGGAAGTTCAAGCATCGTCAAATTTTCCTGCACAAACTTCATTATTCTGTTTAATTATTCATGATAAATGATTCACTTATAAACCATTAACTCATGTTGTACAATCTATCATATAGGTGTAATAAATAAAACATTGCAAATTCAAATTATCTTTTTATTGACTTTAACATACATCTCCAATATCCTCTTCCTTGCACTCCTGCTTTTTGCATCATATGAACATAATGATTTATGAATATCATATAACTGATATAAATTTCTTTCAATATATGGAATTAGTCTTTTAAGTCCATTGAATGCAGTACTATTCAGATTTATACTGCCCACATTTAAACATGTATTCACAAACGTTATTTCTTTCATCTTATTCATGCATAACATTATATTAAAGGCATATATATCATATTTTCACTGTACGGTGCACATGGATGCTTACCATCTTTCAGATACGTATCCAAAACACACAAATTTGGCATTATTATCTCCCAATCCTCTTTTGTAATATACACAAACGTATCGTCATGTATGGCTTTAATGTAAAGTGATGGGAGTTCGTTGTATAATCCTATGTTCACACGAAAGTCAATGCTGATGGGGATGTCGTTATCGTTCATGCACACACTATTTACCATCACTCGCAACTTCTTCCTCTACTTCCTCTGCGAAGGGTGTGAAGGGTTCGAACATCATTATGATGAAACTGTCTTGATCGAACGTCTTCTTGGCTTTGACGATTCTCGGTTTGCAGTTCGTCTTCTTCTTTTTCTTGTCTCCTTTCTTACTGGATCTGCGGACATACACGAACTATGTCTCAACATCGTGAATATTTAATACACTTGTTAACGTAAAACGCTTATTATTTTATACTCACTTTTCTATGACTTCCTCCTCAGATTTCGATGTACGGATATCCTTAAACGGACGATCATTGTACGGACCGCACACATCTTCACCTTGATCCTGTTCGGACTGGCATGCCACATCTTCACTTTGGGCTTTACTGAAATAAACATATTTATCATTAGTTATCTAACACATAACAACACTTTCACGTTAACACTCAATTATAATTCTACTTACCCGAGATACACTTTACAATTCTTTCCGCATTGAGCATAAGATGTGATCGAATCATGATGGGAAGGATTCTTGCAAATCACTTGATGCATCTTCCCATCACACGTTTCATCGTGATGCTCAACCCAATGCTTTTGCAAATCTTCGAAATTGCGTAGATTCTCCCAGAATCTGGTATCACTTTCAATGATAGGAGTTGTTATTCTACTCATCTTGACGTTGCGATGTGAAGTGAGAATGCATTCGTTCCCGAGTGAGCAGATGGGTGATGAAACGTGATCATAACTGTATCCCCCCTCCCCATCCTCTCGTCGATTGTACTTAACGTATGGAGGGTTTGTGTGAAGTGAGGACGCCTTCGTTCCCGAGCTAGCGGAGACAGGATGAAACCTGTTAAATCTAATTTACTATAATACCGTTTTATCACGTTCCCCCCCTTCCACCCTCTCGTCGCTTTTACTGGAGGAGGACTAGTGTTTATCCTCGCGTACATGAATGGGTAGCGAACCGATGACTCTATATTCATATATATGAATCCTCCCGAGAGAACTCAATTTTCATAACTGAATATTTATACGCCCACACATACACACATATGCACAAATCTTGGGGGATGACAACACGTCATCACCCTTATACTTCAATGTGGAACAGATTTATATTTTCTCATACCTCGATGTGGGAATGGAATTTAACCTTTTTCTTAACCTTACATCGCTCTTAGATACCTAGCTCAAGGTTGGATTCTGGTTAGGGAAAACCCCTTACCAGAATGTCTTATTACATTTACTTCATAAATCTCTCCCAGTACACCTACCTAATCATTCTCTCGATATTCTTTTATCTAAAGAATAACGTTACTGCATCATATATCATACACTAAACCTAATAGATATCAAACCCTAGACTCGATATTCATACATGAGAGTTTAAGCACAGACATCGAAGAATTACTATCAACACATTTAATTCAAACATCCCCCGCCGAACCCCATATCGAACCCTAGACTCGATATTCATACATGAGAGTTTAAGCACACACATCGAAAAGAATTATTATCAACACATTTAATTCAAACACCCCGGAACCCCGTTACCCACACACCCATCACACATCACACACACACACACACACACACACATCATCATCATCATCATCACCCCTTCAAACACATCTCACTGCACAGGGGAGAACGGCACTACGCCAACACCCCCCTTCTTTTACACCTCGATATTCACATAGGAGAGTTCTAAATCAATGAGCATTCTACATCACTCATATATTAACACAGAGGAGAGTTCAGCATCATATCTACACTGTGCTGATTCTCTCATTTCCATACTACTGAAAACGTTTAATGATTTTGCCTTTTGGTGCAGTATGAAGTTCTGTTTTCACTTAACTGCGTATAGTGTGAATAAATAGTTGATAGTTTTCAATACCAGTTAAGCAGATGGGAGGAATTTTCTTGTTGGTAGTCTCAACTTCAGCATCTGAGTTAATGTCATCTAAGTTATCATCTAGTAAATGATATTTATTTTGTGTAGGAATGGTAGCAAAATATGCATTTGACGCGCTGTTATCTGCTTGAAATTGCTGAATGGTTTGCGTGGTGTTTGTTGAAGGTACTGGAAATGCTCATAAAGCATTTGGATTCAAGGGTTTGTTAGACGGGTTTAAAGATAACTTTGACTGTTTGGCAGACTTCTTTGTTTGATCTTTAGTTGCTTTTCGTACCTTCGATTGTTTCGTTGCTTTACAACTTTTATTAGAAAATGACTTATTTATATCCGAGTCACAGGCATTCATAGGTTTAACATATTGTGCACTACTTACAGTTTAGGTGAAATCATCTTCTTCCATTGCGGGGGAGTGAACATTTAAAATTTCTCATGTTTTATCTCGCGCTCTGTTAACATTGTGAGTGTCCAAGCCCAAGAAGTAGAGCAATCGCACAAATTAAAGCGAATTTATGTAATCACACCAAGTTAGCAACAAAAAACGCTAATTTGTAATATTCAGATGTTAACGCACTTGGAGGTATAGAAAGATCTCCTCACCGAAGCAATTTACCATCAATATAAGGATAAAATAAGCAGCTCGATCTAAACATTACTATCCAGTCGCGATGCTCAACTTTTTCCCCAGTTTGTGTCTGATTTTATTTTTTTTTCTCTCTTTCTTTGTTTCTTTCTTGGAGTTAGCGCTTCGGAAATACTCCAGGTTCTGTATTTATATCTCCAATATGTTCACCAGGTTTCAAATATTTAAGTACATGTTTCACATAAAATAATGCAGGGTAAAACATGCTATACCAAGGCAAAAGTCACAAAAAGCTGCTGTTTTACTTAATCACTTTAAAAAAAAACGCTCCTTCTCCCATACTAGAATATTCAGCAATAAACAAGTACCTTAAAGCATCAGAAAAAGAAGAAAGCAATGAAGCTATTGTGCCTTTAGACAACAAATATAAATAATGTTTACTCTCTACTGATAGATAATATGTAGAGGAAGTATGAGTATCAGATATTTCAAAGTTTTCCTTGCAGTCAATGTCAGAATATTCTAAATTAATTTAAACCACCCTTATCCTAATAAACCTGTTTTAGTTGCTGCTGGTTGTCCCTTTAGATTTTGCACTTCACTATCAAACAATTTTGGGTACATGGCTTTTCGTAAACAATATCTTGTATTTTGGAAACATATTTTTGGGCCCATATAGCAATTAGTGGTCCTGGGCTGATATGATCCTGAAACATTTCAAAATTTTGAGATGGTCCTTTTCCATCTTTATATGTTCATGGAGTACAGCTTTAGTCGTGCATGGATCAAATTCAATGTTTTATCTGGGAGGCATAACTGCATTTCTGATATGAGGGATGTCTTGTTTGATTCTGCAGATATGTAGACACTGTTCGAAGGTGCATTTGGCAGTAATAGGTTAACAAACCGATCCTAAACGTCTTGTAGTGCATTTGTTCATGACAGTACTTGGTAGACTTCGATTTAAAACTCACCAAGACGCTGGGAATAGAGCCACCTCAGAAATCTTATGCAAAATTGTAAAGCGTTAGTCTTTTGTTACGGGCGTCTAAAGAGCGAAATCAAGTTCATCTTCTTTACTTTTAGCATGGCTCTATTAATCGAAGCCTCAACCTGTAAACAATTGCACCTCAATTGTTTCATTGATATCACAAATTGAAATAGGCAAATGGGTTTGGAACAGCATAGAGACTTTCATTAATAGATTTCCTCTGTTAGTATTTTTCACAAATTTGAAATTTATTTTCCTACAAACTTTCCTTAGCAAAGTTACTCTTCCATGGAACATATTGTTTTCTTTTAATGTCTTACTTATATCTTCTAATCTAGTTAGAAAATCAGTGCTGTAAAATGGATACATCATTCTTCTCATCGTCCAGGCACCAAATAACACGATCAATGATAGTCCATTGGGACATTATTTCCCCCGGGATGTCCATAAGGCTGTCATTTGATTACTCTTTAGTTTGTTCTTCTAAATTCACTTTAACAGAGCAAGAAGATAGAAGTTTGGTTAAATCGTCAGGGTATTAAAAGTCCTCTACACATTTCGATGATAAAGTAGGAGCATTATACAAATAAAAAAATATAATTTGAAAATCTACGTCCGGGTTCCTAATTTATTACATCGGGACATCTTTTCAGATTATAGAACAAAATTTAAAATCATTTAAAATAAAATAATTCAAATAAACTACCAATTTACATATAATACCTACAATATTGATTTCCAGTAAACATTTAACCTATAGCCATTTAAATTATAAAACTAAAAGGTCCAAAATTTGAAAAACAGCGGAAAATTACATTTCAACAGATTACAAATTTTGAAAATACGAGGGTTCTTCAATATGGAATGATCACATTTTCTTTGACAACTTACCTTTACTCATAATTTTGATGGTCCTTCTCAAAATAGTCGCCCCTAAATGCCATTCACTTGTCCCAGCGCTTCTGTCAGTCTTCAAAGACATGCTCGAAACCCTTTTATGAGAGATCCTTCAAAATCCCCTCCGCAGTCTTCACCGCTGCTTCTGATGATGGATAATGCCCCCCACGAAGGCTTTTCTTCAAAATAAGGAATAGAAAAACGTCACAAGGGACTAAATCAGGACTATAGGGAGGGTAAGTGATGCACATCACGTTGATTATTACAAGATATTCGTCAACAACTTTGGCAATATGCGGCCGCGCATTATCGTGGTGTAGCATCAAGCCTATTTCATGGAAATGTGGTCTTTTGCTCCTAATAGTGACTTGAAATATTTTCAGGACATCCCTGTAGTATTGTCCAGCTATTGATGTGTGTGCTGCTACAACATGCTGATAAAACATTCCATCAATATCAAAAAATGAGATGACCATAACTTTCCCAGCAGAAGCATCCACTTTTGCCTTTTGGGAGTTGGTGATGAAGGAGATTTCCACACTGAGCTTTGCTGTTTTCTCTCAGGATCAAAATGATGTAGCCAAGTTTCATCAGCAGTGATTACGTTTGAAAGAAACTCCGGATCTTCCTATAACATCAACTGTAACTGCATGTTATCTCCATTGCAGCCTTAGGAGATACTGAACGTGTCTGAACTTGCCTGGTTCTTACAGGCGGCAAACAGCAGTACCAACTAAGCTAAATAAAAATGCAAAAGGAAGCTAAATATTAAATGTATAACTTAAACTATTCTCCACCACTACTTTCCATAGTTCCTAATAACTTAAATATTAAAAAAACAGAAGGCTACAAATGTTTGGGAGTTACTGTACATTCAACGCTAAAACTGGAATAAAAACAAATAAAACAATAGCAGAAAATGTACAGTAAAGACTACCAATGCTCACAAGAATGGCAGGCAGCAAATGGGGCTACTCAAAGAGTACCTTAAGTATAACATATAAATTGAATACAATTCTAGAGTGATGCATCTGTGAAATTTGACCAGAGAAATTGAAAACTTGAAAAATTATGTTTTTGCATGTTAAATTAGTATGGACCTCAAACTTTGTGAAAATTCATTACACTTTGCATTTGAGGCATTTAAACTCTGAGATATGTGACAATTTAAATGCCCGTGCGCATGGTTCGCACCTTCCACGCCCACAGAAACATGTGCTTTTGAAATTGCTATGATCATATACTTTGCCAAGTTTGAATTTAGGGCCCTTCAGTGACAGGAAAGTTCTTTTTGTATATCCTGTGTTGGCTAGAATGCTCAATAAGGAATTTTTAGTACAATTGAGTACAGTTTACCACCTATTTTGTGTTTTCTTCTAAGAAAGTACATAAACGTGATTCTATTGATTCTGGGAAATATCGTTTTCTTTTGCTATTACGGCGCGTTTTTATCTGTTTCTGATTCTTTTAGTGTTACAAGACTCTACAACTAATGTGCTCCATTACAAATAAGAGCCTTTAAAAGATAGAGTCAACATGAAAAATTCTATGCCATGGCCGGGATTTGAACCGCGGATCTCCTGGTTTCCATCCAGTAGCTATAAACCATTGAACTATCATTTTCAACGTGCCGTCCTTACGTTAAATTCTCCAATGGACTAATATATTTCCCCGTTAAACCACTAGGGGCTCTTGTATTCGAGATACACCGTTTGTGGCGACTTACTATTGTAAGTACTTGAGTCCCAGGCTTCACCATTTAACTCTTATTATTTTAGTTAATTGATGTAAATTAATCATTACTTCACACTAGTCGTATATAGGCTAAGGTTGTTGATAAAGTCAACATGAAAAATCAATGCCATGGCCGGGATATGAACCACGGATCTCCTGGTTTCCGTCCAGTCGCTCTAACCTATTGAGCTACCATGGCCGACGTGCCGTCACGACGTTTAATTCTCAATTTGACTCCTATATTTCGCCGGTAAACCACTATAACTATAACTATACGAGTCACATGAAGAAATTAATGCCAGGACTGTCTTTTACTGTGCTGCGTAAATATATAATGTTCATTATAATTTAGCTACTTTATTATCCTTCATAGTTTCTTTCTGGTTTGCTATTCTTTTATACCTTTTTATTTTGTGCTTTCGTTCCTTAATCTCTGTCTTTCTTTGTTTCCTTTCTCTTAAGGACTGATTCGGCAATAGAGTTTTGTTTTAAAACGTTTGAATGAAATGTTTCGACGAATTAGATTTTTATGAAAATGTTTAAATTCGGAGATTTTGAACGTATTTTTCCCTCTAGAACTCCGCTTTAGACCTAGCTCATACTAAAACAACACATATATGTAATTCCTTTTGTTGTTTGAGTATGATGATGATGCAGTACTCAGAAGAAGAAGTCTAGAAGAATAGGAAATATTACTCCAAACTGATTCTAGAGGCTGCTACTTCACCATTTAAACGAAACGAGGTCATCGCAGTAAATTTTGGTATAGAAATGATACAGCCATTTTTTTGTCAATTATGTCCTCCAACGCTAAGTCATATCGGACGGTGAATGAAATGGGTGAAATGATGATCAAATGAGTCTAGGGTCTATTGAGCTTATTACACGACATGCGTCTTGAAGGATAAGGGAAAACCCCGGAAAAACCTTATCCTCCAGATAACCCACCCTGACCGAAATTCGAACTCGGGACCTCTTGAACGTGAGGCAGTCACGCTACCATCTACCATTTTATTGTTGCAGTTCAGTATTTATGTTATGCATATTATCAACGTTTTTACTTATTTATTTACTTATTTATTCATTTATTTATATGTTAACTCCCGAGAGAGAAATAAATGAAGGTCAATCAACCCTCTTTGCTAAGAGGCACAAATGATAACATTTCTTTGCCTTTTTTTAAATATATTTCTTCGTGATATTCAATTGTTTCTATTCCCAATGCAATGTCGCCAGTAAGACGAAGCTTTTCCTCGCAGATATTAAATGAAAGAATGATAGTGGTTTAGGGCGCTCTTCAGCGCGGTCATCAGCGACCCTAGAAAACTAATCATAATAAAACTAGATTAAAAGATTTAAGTTGTGTCCAGCCTAAATAAAACACACACATCTCGTGCGTCAAAACTAAAACAGACTCAAAAACATGCAACAGTTAAAACGGATAAAAACAAAAATGCTAAGATCTAAAATTGAGAGTGAAAAAAAATTAAAAACTTTGGTCACCGCTTTTTGGTCGTCCGCCAATGCCTCTGGCAAGTTGGCCGGCAGCTGGAGGGACCGGCGAAGTCGAGCCAGGTTAAAACAGTTTATCAAAACATGGCGGACCGAGAGGGCATTCCCGCAGAACGAGCAAACTGGAGCAGGGTCCTTCTTAAAACGATAACAATGCGTGAAAAGACAGTGGCCTATGCGCAACCAAGCCAACTGCAGTTCTTCTCGACGGGATGGACGGCAGGAGGTTATTCAACACACTGGGTCATCCTTCACAATGCGGAGCTTATTTCCGCGTAGAGCGGACCACTCTGCATGCCAGGAGGACAACACAGCTCTCCGCATCACAAAACGGAAGTCCTCCGAAGAGACGAATGGTATGGTGACCTTGGACTCAACGGCTGCCGACTTTGCCGCCGAATCCGCCAGTTCATTCCCTGGTAAGCCAACGTATCCAGACACCCATGCACACATCACGCTAACACCAGAGGTGTCTAAAACGTGGAGGCCGTCCTGGATTCGCTGTACAATGGGTTGGTAACTGTACAACTGCGCAGAGCTTGAAGCGCTACAAACTAAACGAATTTACGGTATTTATTTCTTCTTCTTCTTTTTATTCGACTGCTTAATATGCATATTTAGCACAACTTAAAACTATCACGATAACTTTTAGGCAGTAATGAAACAGAAAAAGCGGTATTCAGAAGAGGAAATCTGAAAGAATTTGGAATAGTACTCAAAACTAATTCTAGAGGGCGCTACTTCACTATTCATTAACGAAACAAGATCATAGGGGCGAATTTTTGTATTTACTTAAAGCGGGAGTATTTGGGATGATTGTGTTTGCAGATTAATTTCTTAACTTTGGTGATGATTTTGAAGAAATTTAGAAGTTTCTCCTGCAACTCTGGATAATTAGGCGCATCTGTCATTGTTGATCAGTGAGATCTTTTTCTTTCCTAGGTCGCAGTATCTGGGCTGATTAAGATAGTATTACTACTTTTAAAGAAGAAATATTTCTTCTCTTTTTCAAAGATGGAAATTCAATTTCTCATAAACATTTTAAATTCCTTGATGCAATTGCAAATATTGTTAATGTTATCTTTCTACAACCAGCGGTAGATTCCACGGTGAACTATTTCTTTTCTTGCCGACACGCTCCTAATGCATCTTTTATGTTCACACAAAATAGTCTCTGGCTGGCCCCGTAGCTCAGCCGTAGAGCACCTGTCTGCCGTGCTAGGGGTCCCTGGTTCGATTTCCGGCGGTGGGGGTAGGGATTTTTCTCCGTCCAAGATAATTCCTCATCTTCCCCAGAGTCTGGAAGTATGAATGAGAGTCCGAATGTGTGCGTGATGTAATGATTAAAAAACCAACCGAACAAGGGTTAACAGCTTCGATTAATTCCAAAGGAGAACGGACGCCGATATGACCATTAGAGTTAAAGGCCAGGTATAAATGGAACCAAAAAAATTGTTTCCGCGCACACTCCGGGAGACAAATACACGTCTTACCCCTAAGACTTTCATAAGCAAAAGAGTGAAATATCTTAAAACATTTAACAACTTATGTTACGTTGTCATCGTTACACCTCTACCTACTTTACATTACTTCTTTATTTTATTATAAATACTACTCCTAAAAAAACATGAAATATAACTAAAATAACTGCTACATACTTCATATAAGTTATGATGTATCATATATTTATTGTTTATTTCTTGTTTCTTGGTGATGGTCAAAATGCGTCAATAGGAGAAATAATCTGGAGGAACAGGAAGTGGTTCTCGAAACTAATACTACAGGGCACTACCTGGACATTCGTAAACAAAACAAGATCATCGCGGTAAATTTCTATGTTTAATTGACATTCGAAAATTTGGTTGCTACATTGTTGACGTTATGCAACATTTTACTTCCTTAGAAATAAGTGAAACGCAATAAAAAATTTTGTATGACACCAAAATGGTTCAAATCTGTTTGCCTTTTGTTAAGTCTTTCCTTTCCCGGTCTTCAGTTGTTTATACTCATAGTTGTTTACCTGGTAGCATTCGCAGTGCTAAAGGCCAAACGAATTTTCTATGTTATTTTCAATTTGCTTCTTCCTTTTTCTACCTATATATATTTAACATTTATATTTACATACATTTTAACATTATCGTGATAATTTTAAGCACTAGTGAAGGAGATCAAACATTAATCAGGAAAAAATATCTGGAAAAATGAGGACTATTACTCCAAACTAATTCTAGAAGGCAACACTTCGCCATTCGTAATCGAATAGAGATCATAACAGTAATTGCTGATATATTCATTCGTTTATTCATTTATTTGTTTATTTATTTTTCTATTTATTTTTATTTATTTATTTGTTTATTATTATTATTATTATTATTATTATTATTATTATTATTATTATTATTATTATTATTATTATTATTATTATTATTATTATTAATAATAATAATAATAATAATAATAATAATAATAATAATAATAATAATAATAATAATAATAATAATAATAATAATAATAATAATAATAATAATAATAATAATAATAATAATAATAATAATAATAATAATAATAATAATAATAATAATAATAATAATAATAATAATAATAATAATAATAATAATAATAATAATAATAATAATAATAATAATAATAATAATAATAATAATAATAATAATAATAATAATAATAATAATAATAATAATAATAATAATAATAATAATAATAATAATAATAATAATAATAATAATAATAATAATAATAATAATAATAATAATAATAATAATAATAATAATAATAATAATAATAATAATAATAATAATAATAATAATAATAATAATAATAATAATAATAATAATAATAATAACAATAATAACAATAACAATAATAACAATAACAACAATAACAATAATAACAATAATAATAATAATAATAATAATAATAATAATAATAATAATAATAATAATAATAATAATAATAATAATAATAATAATAATAATAATAATAATAATAATAATAATAATAATAATAATAATAATAATAATAATAATAATAATAATAATAATAAAAAAATAATAATAATAATAATAATAATAATAATAATAATAATAATAATAATAATAATAATAATAATAATAATAATAATAATAATAATAATAATAATAATAATAATAATAATAATAATAATAATAATAATAATAATAATAATAATAATAATAATAATAATAATAATAATAATAATAATAATAATAATAATAATAATAATAATAATAATAATAATAATAATAATAATAATAATAATAATAATAATAATAATAATAATAATAATAATAATAATAATAATAATAATAATAATAATAATAATAATAATAATAATAATAATAATAATAATAATAATAATAATAATAATAATAATAATAATAATAATAATAATAATAATAATAATAATAATAATAATAATAATAATAATAATAATAATAATAATAATAATAATAATAATAATAATAATAATAATAATAATAATAATAATAATAATAATAATAATAATAATAATAATAATAATAATAATAATAATAATAATAATAATAATAATAATAATAATAACAACAATAATAATCGGTCAGGGTGAGTTACCTGGATAAGGTTTTTCCTGTGTTTTCCCTTATCCTAAAAGACGAATATCGGGTAACTCTAAGCTCCATGGAACCTAGGTCCATATGAGCATCCTTTCAGTCCTTCTATTCATGGTCCGATATGGCCTTAAAGAAAATTAGAGTATATAAATTACACACACGCACACACACACACACACACACATATATATATATATATATGAGTGTTCTTCGTTTGAGATGTAGGTAAATTGTTTTGCAAGATCTTGGTTTAAACTTTGAAGGCAACAGTTGTAATATTTTCAGTAGAATGGACTTAGAAATTAAGCGTACAGAAAACTGGTCGAGAAATCTAAGGTTATTTCGATCTATGGCTAATTTAGGTATTTAATTCTATTCTCATCTTAACTTTAAATTTTCAAAATCTCATGTGTGCCGCCATATAACTTTCCCAACTCTTGTAAGAAGTTGTTTATGTTACTGTCAATAAATTAATTATGTTTAAGATAAATGGCTTGACTTCCAAACCAAATGTTTTACAAAACATCCAATGTGCACACTGTGTTGATGACTTCGGAATCTGGAATTTAGTACCACAGAAGGAAAAGAAAATACAAATATTTAGGAGTTACTGTAGTTTCAGAGCTTACATGGAAGAATCATATAAAAGAATTACAGAAAACGTAAAACAAAAGACTAGCAATGCTCAAAAGAATGACAGGCAGCAAATGGGGCTTCTTTCATCCGAAACGCAAGCATTAACAACAGAGCCATCTAGTGTTCTTAGATCATACCATCTGGTGCAAATATTGAACTGTTTATGCCCGCAACATATGTCAGTATATTTATTAGTTGACTACCTTTTGAAAAATGAAGCAGTAAGAAAGCATTTGTTGAGAAATGTTAATAGATTTATACATTTTTTATTTGAATTTTCATTTTTCAAAAGAATAGCAGCCTTCTCTACCTATAGGAATTGTTAATATTTTGTAAATAAAAGTCATCTTATCTTTGTAACCTGTCACGTAGGACTGGATATTTTCGAATAAATTGTTTTTTTTTAATTTATCCATTAGACTTTTCAAGTTCGTTGTTGTACACCGTCGTATCCAAGCAAAGTCATATTTTGTTGTGAATTAAATAAATATCTAAACAATAATTCTCTTGGAATTGCATTTTGCTGTGGAATACTAACATTCCCAGACGGTCTGTCTGAGTTGGAGTGCTATCCTGATGACATTATAAGATGACTTAAGACGTGTACAAATTATTAGACTCAATGGTGAGTAACATATACCGTTTAATTTGTATTTATTTAACAGAAATGATATTACAAAATTCATTTTTTCAACTCTTAGTAATTTTTATGCTTTAGCCTTTATTACCATTTTGATGTGTTTAGGCATGCTCTCTACAAGCGTGGAGCACTTTTCCTTCATTTCTTCATCTCTGTGCCAAATGCTTATCGGGCCCTCAATAAGCTTACCTTTTGTTGCTATTTTCAATTTTTTCAGTCTCTGTTTTTCAATACCCCACAGATTCGCTATCGGATTTAAATCAGCGCTATTCGCCGGCCATTATAGTACTTTTACATTGTTTTCTTTGAGGAACTGGGTTACAGATTTTGCTCTATGACAGGGAGCACTGTCATGCATGAACACAAAATCACCATTTGGAAATCATTCTATGCTTTGCGGAAATAGTCTTGTTTCTAATGCACTTTTATACTGTTTCTGCTCCATAGATCCCACAACTGTCCATGGATAAACATACAGCACCAGACCATTTGATTTTGGGTGCTTTACTCTTTGATCGACACACTGAGGGGAAAGTGCTTCTATATCTGTCCTTCTCACATATTGGCTGCTCTCTTCACATACATCAAACATGGATTCATCTGAGAAAATTGCCTGAAACAACAAAAATCTCCATTTATATTAAACAGTTTTAAAATTGCTCAAAGATAGTATAACAAAACCAGCAATGAGAGAAACAAAGTTGTTTATTTCATTTCCGTAAAATTTACAGGTACATACTTTCATTTTATGCTACATACAATTGTCATACTATTTACCTTTCTCCAAAATTTCACTGCATCTTTTTGGCCCATTCTAAACTTTGTTTGCCATTTCAGGTGTCAGTTTAGCCTTTTTACGAGGCCTGGGTGCTGGTAAACCTACTTCACATAATCTTTTGTGAAGTATTGAAGCTGATATTTCTGTAGCGTACTGCTTTAGTTGATTACTGAGGTCAATGCTGGTTGCTCTTCTATTTTGCTTTGCCACCTGAACAAGTTTTCTTTGCATCATTGGCGATAGCCTTCTTTTCCTCCCGCATTTTCCATCCCTTTGTGAGGTCAACGTCTCACCGAATGTTAAAGCTTGATTAATGCGACTAACAGATTTTTGTGAAATATACAATTTCTTAGCTATTTCACGTTGTGAATAAAGAGTTTCTTTCAAAAGACTCTCAGTTACAGCTACTTTACTTGGGGATAAGCCAGCAGTTTTACCCATAGCCTCACTTTTGAATCAATGTGAATGCTAAGGATATGATACACGATGTTACCTGGCTTGAGATCAATTAATAATAAATACTGAGGATATATTAACCATAAAACACAATAAAGGCAAATATTAAAAATCTTCAGTTACTACATTCACCAAATGAAAGCAATATCACCAAACAGTTGGATAAACAGACATGAGGAAAAATGGCTAGTCTTAATTCAGAGTTACCCCATATTACTATAAGTAAAAGAAAAATCCCCCAGCTATTATTAAGAGAGAAATTTCATTGAATATGCTTCATATTACGGCAAGGAAAAGAATTACGACAAATTGAAATAGGTTACGGCGGTAAGTAACTATTATTTTGAAGCAATGTAAAAAAAAAAAAAAAAAAAAAAAAAAAACCATGAATGAGTTTAATAATTTGCACACGTCTGTATACCTGTCTTTGCTGGTATTAATGCACATACAGGCTGTAAGTAAATAAGTAATAAATAAACGCAATAAATGCGTAAATCGGCGATTTTGTAAGTGGCCACAGCTGAAACTCATTTAATGCTATTCTCATCTTAACTTTATACTTTCAAAATCTCATGTGTGCCGTCATATGACTTTCTCAACTCTTGTAAGAAGTTTTTTATGTTATTGTCAGTAAATTAATGATGCTAAAGATAAATGGCTTGACTTCCAAAACAAATGAGTTACAAATAATCTAATGAGCACACTGTTTTGATGACTTCGGAATCTTGAAATCAGTAGCACAGAAGGAAAAGAAAATACAAATATTTAGGAGTTACTGTAGATTCAAAGACTAGCAATGCTCATGAGAATGACAGGCAGAAAACGGGGCCTCTTCCATCCGAAACAGAAGCATTAACAACACAGCCATCTAGCCACGGCACCCAAGGCCTGGCCTATGAACCTCACGCCAAAGCAAATGCGTTCGCTGACTACCTTGAACGTACCTTGTGTCCAAGAGACGACACCCAGGACCACATCTTTTCCGAACGTGTCCGTCGAGAGGTGCGACGTTTCTTACGTCGTCCTCCTGAGGATGCGGAAACACTCCCTACCATCCGACCCAGTGAAGTTCAAGGCGCACTCCAGGGTCTCAAACCAAAAAAGGCGGGGGGGGGGGGGGGGGGCTGACGGACTGACACCCCTCATGCTCCGCTATCTTCTTTCGACGCGGTTCTCTTCCTAACTAGGGTCTTTAATATGTGCCTCACCTTTGGGTACTTTCCACGCGAGTGGAGGGGGGCCCGGATGATATGCATATTGAAACCTGGGAAGAATCCGGTACAGCCTTCCAGCTACCGTTCCATCAGTCTCCTTACCACTCTCTCGAAAGTGGTCAAGAGATTGATTCTTTCCCGCTTGTCCCCTATTCTGGGAGACATTCAAGTCATTCCCGACCATCAGTTTGGATTTCGTCCGGGACACTCGACAGTCCAGCAGTTTCTGCGTGTGGTGGAGGCCGCCGCCCTGGGTTTCCAGGAAGGCGCCTTCACGGCTGCGGTTTCGCTGGATGTCGAGAAGGCCTTCTCTACGGTATGGCATGCCGGGCTACTGTATAAGTTGATCCAACTGGGGCTCCCAACACAGATGATCAACATGCTACACAGCTTCCCACGACACCCCACCTTTAAAGTCACAGTCGCGGGGAAAACATCAACACTTAGACCAGTGAGAGGTGGAATCCCCGAAGGCTCTGTTATATCTCCCACCTGATTGAACGTCTTTATTGCAGATCTCCCCACAGAACCACGAGTCGTAATGGCAAAATACGCTGACGACGTGCTTCTGTTCTGCAAAGACAGACACATACTCAGAGCCTTCAACCCCATACAGAGAAACCTCCATCTCACACAGCAGTGGTGTCGGCGTTGGCCGATGTCCGTAAATCCGGACAAAAGCCACGCCATATTTTTGACTAAGCGCCACACCCCCGCAGACTGCCTCAAATTCAGCTTCCGAGGTCGAAGGATAGAGTGGACTAACTCTGTCCGATATCTTGGAGTAACATTGGATAGAGGCCTAACCTTTCACCAACACATCAGAGACCTAGCGGCAAGGGTACAGGGAGCTACCACTTTCCTGTATCCTATGCTGGGGTCGAGCTCGATGCCGTGGCCAGAGGTTATAGCTCTTCCGAGCGCTGGTAATCCCCGTGATGCTATATGCCTGCGAGATCTGGGGCATGGCCGCAGATAGCTGGTTGGCATGGCTTCAACGTGCACAGAATAGAGGGCTACGGTCTATCTATTCTGTGGGTCGCTATTTTCCTACCAGGTTGCTTCACGAAGCCTCGGGACTTCCATATGTGGAGGACGAAGTTAGGCGCCGGGCATTAAAATTCTACGAAACTTTATCAACTAACAGAAGCGCCCTTGTTAGATCACTGGGAGATTATGACCCCACTAGACGCCGTGCTAGACTACATCGGGTCCCCCGCATGGCATGCGGGCACCCAAGATAACACAGGAGCTAATCCTAACAGCAGCTAAAGCTGAGCTCCACATAATTTCCTAAGTTGTTTGGCAACAAAACCCTCCCCAACCCAAAACTAAATTAAAAACACCAGGGTGCAGGGAATTGCATCCTGTCCTTTCATCCCGAAGGTACAAATTGTAACATCACAAAATTCTTCAAATCTCAAAACCTACACCATATCCATCCTACAAAATTCCGTTCAAATACCTTACCTGCGGTAAAACCCTTAACGGGTGGGCATGCAGAAAAAACCTTCTGGCTGTATACAGCCAGCCAGCACGTCATGGTGATGGTTATGGAATGAATGAATATATCCATTGAACCTTCGAAATTCATTCTTGAAATGTTCTTATCCAAGCAAAGTTATATTTTGTTGTGATTTAATAAATATCTGAACAATAATTCTCTTGGATTTGCATTTTGCTGTGTAATACTGGCATTCCCAGACGGTCTGTCTGAGCTGGGGTGGTCTCCTGATGATATTATAAGATGACTTACATCTGTCTTTGCTGCCATTAATATACATCCAGGCTGTACGTAAATAAGTAATCAAATAACGTAATAAATGCGTAAATCGGCGATATTTTGTAAGTGTCAACACCTCAAACTTATTTAAGGCTATTCTCATCTTAAGTTCATAATTTCAAAATCTCATGTGTCCCGTCATATATGAGGGTGGGTCAAAAAGTAATGCCTCCTATATTTTTTCTCTTTTAATTGTCAAGAAAATTGAATCCAACTACAACATTGATGATTAATTTGTCACTATTCAATATAATCATCGTCATTTTCCACAGTTTTGGTCCACTTTTTAACTAGGGCATGTCTTCCAGTGTGGTAAAACACACATTCTTGCTTCCTAAGCCATTGATGCACGGACGTTTTCACAGCCTCCCCATCTTCAAAATGAATCCCACGATGAGCTTCCTTTAGTGGCCCGAACAGATGGAAGTCTCATGGTGCCAGGTTAGTGAGTTAAGACTTTCCATCCCAATTTCTCAATTTCTTCAGTGGTGTAACGGCTGGTGTGTGGTCTTGCACTGTCATGCAAAAAAAGGACATCCGCCATAGTTTTTGTTGGGCGAACTCGGCGAAGACGTGCTTTCACCTTTTTGAGAGTTCTGACGTATTCAACGGAGTTCATTGTACATCCCTGCTCCAAAAATCAATCATAAGCACACCCTCTGCATCCTAAAGCACTGTCGCCATAACTTTCCCTGCCGACCGCTGAATTTTAAATCCTTTTTCTTCGGTGACAATGTGTGATGCCATTCCATTGACTGCCTCTTTGATTAAGGTTCACAAAAATGAACCCACGTTATGTCTCCAGTAAACATTTTTTTCCAGAAACTCCTCTCCCTCCAAATTGAAGCACTGCAAGTGTTCGGAAGCTATTGTTTTCCTTGTTTCTTTGTTTTAGGCGGTTAACATTCTTGGTACCCAACGTAAACAAACTTTCGAGTAACTCAGTTTTTGAATGATTGTCATCACACTGCCCTTACTGAGGAAGGTAATGCGACACAATTCACCTGTTGTTACCCGGCGATCACCACGAATGATGTCATCGACTCGCAGTATGTTGCATGGAGTCACTGCAGTCACCGGCTTTGCTTTTCATCTGCCAATGTTGTTTGGCTTTCAGCTTCGTTACAGCGAAAAACCCATCGTCTAACAGTGCTGACATCCACCGTTGCATCAACATGCACATTTTTTAGCCTTTCGTAAATGCGAAATGGCGTTTCACCTTCCCCAGTCAAAAATTCAATCACAGAACGCTGACTAATACGAATGTCGATGTCAGACATTTTGCAAGAGGATGCAGTGCTGCCACCTGATGACTTAGGAAGTTACTACTGCAGGGGATTGCACAAGAAGGTTTGAAGAATTGCGCCAAATTCAAAGTTTTCACATAACTTACTTATTTAAGGGAAAAAAGGAGGAATTACTTTTTGACCCACCCTCGTAACCTCAACTCGTGTAAGAAGTTGCTTATGTTATTGTCAATAAATTAATAATGTGAATGATAAATGGCTTGACTTCCAAACCAAATGAACTACAAAACATCCAATTTGCACACTATGTTGATGGCTTCTGAATCTGGAAATCAGTACCACAGAGGGAAAAGGGAATACAAATATTTAGGAGTTACTCTAGATTCAGTGTTAACATGGAAAAATAATATAAAAAGTTGCAAAAACCTAAAGCAAGACTAGAAATGCTCAAAAGAATGACAGGAAGCAAATGGGGCTACTCAAAATGCACCTTAAACGTAACATATAAATTGTACGAAGCGTGTCCGTAAAATAAGGTCTTCAAGGTGCTGGAGTCATAGGAACGCTATTACGTGAGATCCGGCAACACTGGGGTGTAGCTTGGTTTCACCCCTTCAAATCCCCACCACAACAAACCCGTTGCAACCATTAGTCTTAGCCGGGCAGTCGTTTGCGATGGAGCTTCCTATCACTTCTGCCGCCAAGTGCGAGTTGCGTGCAGTGATTCGTTTTTTGAGTGCCTAGGGCACTACTCCCACTGAAATTCATCGTCAGTTATGCGAAGTCTATAGCCCACGGTATATGGAAGTCAAAAATGAGCGAAAATGGGTCAAAGAGTTCAAAGACGGACATACAGACGTCCATGACGAACAGCTTTCTAGTTGGCCTTCGGTTTCAGCCGAAAAAATTGCAAAAGTGCAGCAAGAAATGCTTAAAGATCGGCGTGTGACAGTTCGCGAGCTCTGCGAACTTATCCCTGAAGTCAGTAAGACTACGATTGACAAGATTTTGACTAAAAATTTGCATTATCGCAAAGTATGTGCGAGCTGGATTTCCAAAATGCTCACAGAAGACCATAAACGACAACGTGTTAAAGTGGCCCACCGATTCCTGGAGAACTATGCAGAACAGGGCGATGAATTGTTGGATTCAATTGTCACTGGCGATGAAACCTGGGCGTACTACACAACGCCAGAGACTAAAGAACGTTCTCGTCAGTGGCGGCATTCGAATTCGCCGAAGCCGCGAAAATTCAAACAGACGCTCTCTGCCGGCTAAGTGATGGCCAGTGTGTTCTGCGAGAGCAAAGGTGTATTGTTGTGTGAGATTATGTCTACCCGCACAATGAACGCCGCTAGCTACTTAAGACTTAAAAAATTGCAACTTGCGATTCAAAATCAACGGAGGAGAATGCTGACGAAGGGAGTGATTTTTCATCACGAAAACGCTCGTCCCCATACTGACACGCAACGGCTGATCTCCTGGCCCATTTCGGATGGGACATCCTCACCCATCCCCCCTACATTCCAGACTTAGCACCTAGTAATTATCATCTATTTCCTGAGTTGAAGTCACCCTGGGTGGAACACATTTCCAGACCGACGATGAATTGAAAAACGAGGTTGAGCGCTACCTGCGCAACTTGGCGGGAGAGTGCTATGACATGGGTATACAAAAACTGCCACAGCGCATGCAAAAGTGCATCGATCGCAATGGTGATTACTTTGAAAAATAGCTGTAAGTGTCCCCTTTCCATCAATGTAACATTCATAGACAATAAACATGTTTTGTATATTAAATAAAATTGGAGACCTTATTTTACGGACACGACTCGTATATAAAACTAGCCGACCTGGCAAACTTCGTACCACCAATAAAAGTTGTCTGGAGTTATCTATATTGTCGCCAGGTTTTATCTTGTTGTTGGCCCGTGCGTAGGCCAACGCCGTGAGAGAGAGAGGGAAGCGGGGAAGAAAGAGACAGAAAGTGCCACAAGCCTCGCCCACGGGCGCGCTAACGCTGAACACTTGCCGAGAGGTAAAGAGACGGAGAAAGTCTGGAATTTCTCACTATGCCTCGAAAGGCCATGAAGCGTCCACAAGTTTCTGGAAACAATGAGTAGAGGTATAAAAGAGCCGCGGCCAGCCATTCAACTAGTGGAGAACTGACAGTTGTAGTCTGCAGCTGTGTGTACATTTGAAGTGTAACGCAGTGGTTAATTGTGTGTGCGGCTGTTCAAGTGTACCGCAGAGAGCTCATTTGTTTGCTTACGTGTGGTGAAGCAACGGGAGACTGCGCTGGTGTATGTCACGTCATTTTTAGTGCCTGTAAGGGGTGTACAAAGTTTATTTCTACTGAAATAAAGAGAATTTTCAATTTCATCAAACCAGGCTTTTAATTCTACAAACCCACAAAGTCACAATATAAATAAAACAAACTCGCATTACTTATTTATTCTGCAAATGGGAGTGAAATTTAAATACAATACATTCTGAGGCGGTACTTGACCGTTAAATACCTCGTTGAGCCCTCCCTACACTCAACACTTCATGTGATAGGATTTGTGACGGGTGAGGGCTACGGATGGGAGGTTTACTACAGGTCGGGGTTTTTAATATGGTAGCTCTGTATGGTTTCTCTCTTTTGGGTTTCAGGGAGTGGGTACGTCCGGACAGTGTATGGGTATTATCTCATAGAAGATACCACGACCGTTGAATGGCAAGTTTATTAACACAAGTCGCCCTCTCCACTCGTCACCGTTGTGTTGGTGTAACTCGCACATTAGGCACGAGATTTAGGATTTGCCCGATGCTGTGCGCGTGACATGACGGCTAGTTTGAATCACAGTCGCGAGTGAAGTTGTAAATTTCTAGGACGCGCGGAGTGATGTATGTAGCCGTGCACGCATTGTCGTTTCTGGACGTCGTGAGAGCATTACTTCGCGCAATAGAGTATTTCCGGAGGATTATACAACAACAGAGGTTGGTGAAATCTTAATTATATTGTAATGTGTGCTGTTTCTTTCACTCGCTAACACAGAATGTTCGATAATCACATGATATGTGTTGCTCCATCCATTCCTGAACTCAGACTTTGATGAACTTTTAGTACGTGTTCTTCCTTTCACTCGCCAAAACAGAGTGTTTTTCCTAGAAGATATGAAACGTCGCCATTACACAAATTACCCCTTCCTTTCGCCGAATTTTGAACATTTTAGAGGTCACGTGACCGGTTACACTCTCCTTATAGGTTGTGTTTCATCTCTACTCTTAAATTTCATCGCAATTTAGAGTTTCTGAGACATGTATTCCACAAAAGTTTAACTTCCCCACGGTCTAGGTAATTAATGCAAATGCACGCTTGCAAAAGTGTAGCTTAAATCCCCGGGGTCTATTCTCTCATCACGTCTCATGTGCAAATCAAAGCATCGACGGACGACTCGTTGTCGCTTAGGTCTACCCTTGGGTGATTCTCGAACAATGCCCCTTTGTCGGCTCAACACAGGGAACAATCCTATGAGGGTAAGTGTTTATTTTCCCGGCTCGCTTTACACGTTGAATTCTCGAGCTTGCAATAAAATATGTATTGGGATTCCCTGTTTGATTTCAGCACCTGTATATTAGACATTTGCTATAATTTAGCTTAACTCGTATTGTGGTATCTGTCCGCCCTTAATAATGCATTTAATATGACTTTCGCGGTTATTATGCCAGTGTTATGCCTAACAGGGACGATATCAATTTACAATTAAGTAAATCAACTTAATGCTTTCGGATCAACAAATTTTTTGTGTGTGTTTTACTGTGGTGCGTGAATATATAAAGATGATGGTTTTTCCGATGGTATTGGCTTCCTTATTCCATTCTCTTTGCATGGCCAAAACATAAATAGCGAATACCTACTTCCCATTTTAGAAAAGTATAAGTAAGGGAAAGCTTAAACCAGTTACAAGGAGCATCAAACAACAAACATCGCTAGTCCAATACGTAATTTTATCCATTACCAAGAAAATATCAACTTGATCTTATAAGTTTTTCTTCACCTTTATCGCGTCTACTGAAGGGTAGAGAATAGTCCAAATAAAGGTAAACCCCACAATCCCTTTAGACCCAACTCACGATTCCAAAAATACATGTGCGTAATTCCTTTTCCTTATTATTTATGGTCATGAGGCAGTAATCGGAAGAAAAAGCCTATAAGAGTAGGGAATATTCCAGAAAACTAGTACTAGAGGGCTCCGCTTCGACACTCGTAATCGAATTACACTGGCAAGCTCCAATCGCAGTGCAATGCCGCTAGTAAGACAAAGCGTATAGCTCGCAGAATTCGCAGTGTTAAAACTAAAAGAATTTTCAATTATATTTTTAGTTTGCTTCTTCCTTTTCCTACAGAATTATTCAAGTGTGCGGTAGATGCTCTTGATGAATCTTGATACTTGAACTGTGTTGAAGTGAATGTTCAGAACCACGGGTAGAGGGGCCGAACATAAAACGTCTGGTCGATCTTTTGAGAAACTACTGCACTCTGTCATCAAATGCAGAGCCGTCTGTGGGTGTTTTTCAGTGCAGTTACATAATGGCGAGGCTCTTATTTTCATTTTATAAAGGTAGGCCTGAAAACGGACGTGATTTGTGAGGAATCGTGTGGTTATGTGTTTGGGTCATAGAGATCAGGACAGACGGTGTTGTATGTTGGGAATGAAAGGTTTGGCATGAAAGGCATTGTTGGATCTGGTGTATATGGAGTAGTGTAGTATTCGGTTAGCAGCTGCTTGTCACGAGTTATGGGAATTGATTTGTAGTCTAAGGTGGTCTTGTTACTAGCAGCAATCCTAGCGAGGTTATCAGCTCTTTCATTCCCCCGTAGACCTGTATGACCTTTGACCCAGTGAAGAGTGACTTTGTGTGCCTTGTTTAGGGTGATGATCCTTTCTCTGAGCTGAACGGCCAAGGGGTGGGTTGTTCTTCTGTGTGCAATGGGGAGGAGAGCGGCCATTGAGTCAACATGTATGACGAAAGTTGTGCTACCGGTGTTCTGTTGTTCTATCCCCTCCACAGCTGCTTTAATACCTAGAAATTCAGCCTGGAATACTGAGTTTACTAGGTCTAATCTTTTAACTCCTATGTAGATCACTTTGGAGGTCATACCTTTACTCATCCTCATAATTCTGATGGTCCTGCTCAAAATGTACTCCCCTGAATGCGATGCATTTCTCCCAGCCTTTCTGCCAGTCTTCAAAGACATGCTGGAAACCATCTTTTGAGAGATCCTTCAAAATCGCCTCCGCAGCCTTCGCCTCTGCTTCTGATGATGGATAATGCCTCCCACGAAGGCGCTTATTCAAGTTAGTGAATAGAAAAAAGTCACATGCGGCAAAATCCGGACTATAGGCAGGGTGAGGGATGCACTTCACGTTGATTTTTGCAAGATATTCAGCAACAACATTGGCAATATGCGGCCGCTCATTATTGTGGTGCAGCATCCAGCCTGCTTCACTGAAATGTGGCACTCAGTGATATGTTAAGTATTTCAGAAGGTGATCTTAAGGTAATTCCTCGATCCTCTCTGACAATGGCAGCAGCAGTGTTGATGGTTTCCTTCGCAAGAGCAGTAACTGGAGCACCGGGTCCACCTTCCTTTGAAATTGATTGTCTCTCCTCTTTAAACATTTTAAACCACCTTCGAGCTCTGCTGTAAGGAAGAACAGACTCTTCATAGGCCTCCTGTAACATTGTATAAGCCTCAACTGAAGATTTGTTGAGACGAAAGAAGAATTTGAAAGCTGCATATTGTTCCTCCCATGTTGCAGCGGTAGGCGATACTGAACATGTCTGAACTTACCTGTTTCTCACAGGCGGGAACCAGTTGTACCAACAATGAAACTACTACGGCGTGTTCGTTTCACATTAAGATAACAAAATATAATAAGGTTGAAGTTTAGTGCGAAAAATTATGACCGTAAAAATTATCATTCTTTATTGAATAGCCTCGTATTTATATGCACTGTAAAATTATCGTGATAATTTAAAGTAGTAGTGGAGCAGATGAATCAGAAAATGCAGCACTAATCTGTAAAGAACACCTGGAAGAATGGGGAATTTTATTCAAACTAATTCCAGATCCCGCTACTTCGTCATTCCCAAATGAAGCGAGATCATCGCAGTAAATTTTGGTAATTAAATGATACTCGACATTTTGTTTGGTGCCCATTGTTTACATTATACAACATTATATATGTTTTTATTCATTTATTTGATATTTCTCGAGATAGGAATAACTGAAGAGCAATCAAATAACTTTGCTGCGAGGTCAAAATGTTAAAATCTCTACCTTTTTTTAATCTATTCTTTCGTGAAACTCAATTGTTTCAAGTCCCAATGCAATGCCGCCAATAAGAAGAAGCGTTTACATCGCAGAATTTGCTGTGCTACAAACTAAACGAATTTCGGTCTTAATATCAATTTATTTCTTCTTCTTCTTCTTCTTCTTCTTCTTCTTCTTCTTCTTCTTCTTCTTCTTCTTCTTCTTCTTCTTCTTCTTCTTCTTCTTCTTCTTCTTCTTCTTCTTCTTCTTCTTCTTCTTCTCTTCTTCTTCTTCTTCTTCTCTTCTTCTTCTTCTTCTTCTTCTTCTTCTTCTTCTCTCTTCTTCTTCTTCTTCTTCTTCTTCTTCTTCTTCTTCTTCTTCTTCTTCTTCTTCTTCTTCTTCTCTTCTTCTTCTTCTTCTTCTTCTTCTTCTTCTTCTTCTTCTTCTTCTTTCTTCTTCTTCTTCTTCTTCTTCTTCTTCTTCTTCTTCTTCTTCTTCTTCTTCTTCTTCTTCTTCTTCTTCTTCTTCTTCTTCTTCTTCTTCTTCTTCTTCTTCTTCTTCTTCTTCTTCTTCTTCTTCTTCTTCTTCTTCTTCTTCTTCTTCTTCTTCTTCTTCTTCTTCTTCTTCTTCTTCTTCTTCTTCTTCTTCTTCTTCTTCTTCTTCTTCTTCTTCTTCTTCTTCTTCTTCTTCTTCTTCTTCTTCTTCTTCTTCTTCTTCTTCTTCTTCTTCTTCTTCTTCTTCTTCTTCTTCTTCTTCTTCTTCTTCTTCTTCTTCTTCTTCTTCTTCTTCTTCTTCTTCTTCTTCTTCTTCTTCTTCTTCTTCTTCTTCTTCTTCTTCTTCTTCTTCTTCTTCTTCTTCTTCTTCTTCTTCTTCTTCTTCTTCTTCTTCTTCTTCTTCTTCTTCTTCTTCTTCTTCTTCTTCTTCTTCTTCTTCTTCTTCTTCTTCTTCTTCTTCTTCTTCTTCTTCTTCTTCTTCTTCTTCCTCTTCCTCTCTTCTTCTTCTTCTTCCTCTTCTTCTTCTTCTTCTTCTTCTTCTTCTTCTTCCTCTTCTTCTTCTTCTTCTTCTTCTTCTCCTCCTTCTTCTTCTCCATGTTCTTCTTCTTCGTCTTCTTCTTCGTCTTCTTCTTCTTGTTCTTCTTCTGCTTCTCCTTATTCGACCTTTTGGTGTACATATTTAAGTAAAACTTAAAACAATCGTGAAGAATTTCAGGGATTAGTGAACCAGATGAAGTAGTAGTCAGAAGAGGAAGTTACTTATAGTACTCAATACTCATTCTAGAGGGCGCTACGTCACTATTCTTAAACGAAACAAGATCATCGCGGTGAATGTCCCTATTTATTTGATATTCCACATTATGTATGCAGTTTAAATCTTTGGGTCTGCAAAATAATATGTTTATTTATTATTTATATGTTGTTTTGTTTATCGTTATGATAATGTCAAAAGAAACAATCTACACGAGGAGGCAGTAGTAATGAAAACTAATTCTAGAGGGCGCTACTTCGCCATTCGTAAACAAAACAACATAATTACGGTATATTCTGATATTTAATTGACATTGGACACTTTGATTGATCACTGTTCACGCTAACCAACATTTTACTTCATTCTATTTTTATATCTGGCTGCTTGCTGGCTGCTTGCTGTCTACTTGCTGGCTACTTGCTGCCTACTTGCTGGAATGTTGGCCCCTTGGCCGGCTGGCGGGCTGGCCGGCTGCCTGGCTAGCTGGTTGGCTTGCCGGCTTGCTGGCAACTTGCTGGCTTGCTGGCTACTTGCTGGCCTGCTGGCTACTTGCTGGCTCGCTGGCTACTTCCGGGCTTGCTGGCTACCTGCTGGCTACTTGCTCGCTAATTGAGGGCTACTTGCGGGCTACTTGCTGGCTACTTGCGGGCCACTTGCCGGCTACTTGCTGGCTACTTGCTGGCTACTACTAGGCTTGCTGGCTTGCTGGTGGCTGGCTGGCTTTGCTGGCTACTTGCTGGCTTGCTGGCTACTTGCTGGCTCACTGGCTACTTGCTGGCTTGCTTGCTACTTGCTGGCTTGCTGGCTACTTGCTATTTGCTGGCTATTGCTGGCTACTTGCTGACTAATTGCTGGCTATTTGCAGGCTACTTGCAGGCTACTTGCAGGCTACTTGCTGGCTAATTGCTGGCTTACTGGCTTGCTGGCGTGCTGACCTGCTGGCCTGCTGGCCTGCTGGCTTGCTGGCTAACATGCTGGTTGCTTGCTGGCTACATGCTGGCTACTTGATGGCCTGCTGGCTTGCAGGCCTGCTGGCTTGCTGGCTACTTGCTGGCTTGCTGGCTACTTGCTTGCTTCTGGCTAGCTTGCTGGCTTGCTGGCTGGCTGGCCTGCTCGCTGCTTGCTGGCTACTTGCTGGCTACCTGCTGGACTGCTGGCACTGACCGGCTGGCGGAGTGGCCGGCCGGCTGGCTGGCTGGCCACTTGCTGGTTACTTGCTGGCTACTTGCTCGCTACTTGCTAGTTACTTGCTGGCTACTTGCTGGCTACCTGCAGGCCACTTGCTGGCTACTTGCTGGGTACCTGCTGGCTACTTGCTGTCTTCCTGGCTTGCTGGCTTTGTGGCTAGCTGGCTGGCTGGCCGGCTGGCTGACTGGTCTTCTGGTCTGCTGGCCTGCTGGCTGCTTCCTGGCTGCTGGCTGGCTACTTGCTGGCTACTTGCTGGCTACGTGATGGCTTGCTGGCTTGCTGGCCTGCTGACCTGCTGGCCTGCTTACTTCCCTGGCTTGCTGGCTAATTGCTGGCTTGCTGGCTAATTGCTGGCTAATTGCTGGCCTGCTGGCCTGCTGACGGGCTGGCCGGCTGGCGGGCTCTCCGGCTGGCTTGCTGGATACTTGCTGGCTTGCTGGCTAAAAATGGCTTGCTGGCTACTTACTGGCTTGCTGTCTACTTGGCTGGCTACTTGCGGCTACTTGCTGGATAATTGCTGGCTACTTGCTGGCTATTTGCTGGCTACTTGCGTGCTTTCTGGCTTGCTGGCTTGCTTGGTTTGCTGGCTTGCTGGCTGGCTGCTTCTGGTGTGCTGGCCCGCTGGCTGCTTCCTGGCTGCTTGCTGTCTATTTGCAGGCTACTTGCTGGCTACTTGCTGGCTACTGGCTGGCTTGCTGGATTGCTGGCCTGATGGCCTGCTGGCCTGCTTACCTGCTGGCTTGCGGGCTGCTTTCTGGCTGCTTGCTGGCTACTTGCTGGCCAGCTGGCCCGCTGGCGTGCTGGCCGGCTGGCGGGCTGTCCGTCTGGCTTGCTGGCCACTTGCTGGCTTGCTGGCTACTTACTGCCTTACTGGCTGCATGCTGGCTGCTTGCTGGCTACTTGCTGGCTACATGCCGGCCTGCTGACCTGCTGGCCGACTGGCCGGGTGGGCCGCCTGTTGTCTACTTACTGGCTACTTGATTGCTACTTGCTTGCTACTTGCTGGCTACTTGCTGGCTACTTTGCTGGCTAATTGCTGGCTACTTGCTGGCTACTTGCTGGCTACCCTCTGGCTATTTTCAGGCTACTTGCTGGCTATTTGCTGGCTACTTGCAGGCTACTTGCTGGCTTGCTGGCTGGTTGGCAGGCCGGCTGGCTGGCTGTCTGGCCTGCTGGCATGTTGGCTGCTTGCTTTCTGATTGTAGGCTACTTGCTGGCTTGTTGCTGGCTACTTGCCGGCCTGCTGGCCTGCTGGTCAGCTGGCGGGCTAGCCTACCGGCGAACTGGCAAGCTGGTTACTTCTAACTACTTGCTTGCTACTTCCCGGCAATTTGCTGGATACTTGATGTGTACTTGCTGGCTACTTGCCGGTTGCTTAATGCTGCTTGCTGGCTACTTGCTGGTGACTTTTGGGCTACTTGCTGCCTACTTGCTGGCTACTTGCTGGCTGCTTGCTGGCTACTTGCTTGCTTGCTTGCTGCTTGCTGACTTGCAGGTTTGTTGGATGGCTGGCAGGCCTGCTGCCCTGCTGGTCTGCTCGCCTGCTGGCTCCTTGCTGGCTGCTTCCTGGCTACTTGCTGGCAACTTGCTGGCTACTTGCTGGCTGCTGGCGGGCTGGCCGGCTGGCAGTCTGGCTGCCTAATTGCAGCCCTACCTGCTGGCTTACTTGCAAACTAGTTGCTGGCTTCTTGCTGGCTGGATGCTGGCTTGGTGGCTTACAGGCTTGCTGGCTCCCTGGATTGCCTGCTTGCTCGCTTGCTGGCAGTCTGGCTGACCTGCTGGCCTGCTGGCTGCTTGCTGGCTGCTTGCTGGCTACATGCTGGATACATGCTGGCTTGTGGGCTTGCTGGCTTCCTGGATTACTGGCTTGCTGTCTGGCTGGCAGGCCGGCCGACTGGCTGGCTGGCCTGCTGACCGGCTGGACTGCTGGCTGGCTGCTTGCTACCCGCTTGCTGTCTATTTGTTGGCTACTAGCTGGCTACTTGCTGGCCTGCTGGCCTGCTGGCGGGCTGGCCGGCTGGCTGGCTTTCTACTTGCTGGCTTCTTGCAGGCTACTTGCAGGCTCCTTGCTGGCTACTATTTGGCTACTTGCTGGCTACTTGTTGGCTACTTCCTGGCTACTTGCTGGCTACCTACTGTTCTGCTGGCGGGCTGGTGGGCTGGCCGGCCAGCTGGCCGGCTACTTGCTTGCTACTCTCTGGATACTTCCTCGCTACTGGCTAGTTATTTGCTTCTACTTGCTGGCTACTTGTAGGCTACTTGCTGGCTACTTGCTGACTACCTACTGCCTACATGCTGGCTTCCTGGCTTGCTGGCTTGCTGGCTAGCTGGCTGGCTGACCGGCTGGATGGCTGGCCTTCTGGTCAGCTGGCCTGCATGCTACTTGCTGCTTGCTACTTGCTGCTTCCTGGCTGTTGGCTGGCTATTTTTTGGCTACTTGCTTATTACTTGCTAGCTTGCTGGCTTGCTGGCCTGCTGGCCTGCTGGCCTGCTTACTTGCTGGCCTGCTGGCTTGCTGGCTGCTAGCCGGCTGCTGGCCTGCTGGCGAGCTGGCCGGCTGGCGGGCTCTCCAGCTGGCTGGCTTGCTGTCTAGCTTGCTGGCTTGCTGGCTACTTTCTGGCTCGCTGGCTACTTAATGGCTTGCTGGCTACCTACTGGCTTGCTGGCTACTTTCTGTCTACTTGCTGGCCACTTGCTGGCTTCTTGCGGGCTACTTGCTGGCTAATTGCTGGCTACTTGCAGGCTATTTGCTGGCTACTTGCTGGCTTCCTGTCCTGCTGGCCTGCGGGAGGGCTGGCCGGCTGGCGGTCTCTTCGACTGGCTGGCTTGCTGGATGGCTTGCTGGCTTGCTGGCTACTTGCTGACTTGTTGGCTACTTAATGTGGATATTTGCTGGCTACTTTCTGGCTTCCTGGCTTGCGGGGTTGCTGGCTTGCTGGCTGGCTGGCCGGCTGGCTGGCTGGCTGGTCTTCTGGTCTGCTGGCCTGCTGGCTGCTTACTGGCTGCTTGCTGGCTACTTGCTGGCCACTTGCTGGCCACTTGCTGGCATGCTGACTTGCTGGCCAGATGGCCTTCTGGCCTGCTTACTTGCTGGCTTGCTGGCTACTTACTGGCTCGCTGGCTACATGCTGGCTGATTGCTAGCTACTTGCTGGCTACTTGCGGGCCATTTCCTGGCTAACTGCTGCTGACTGCTGGCTACCTGCTGCCTAATTGCTGGCTTGCTGGCCTGCTGGCCTTCAGGCAGGTTTGCAGGCCGGCTGGCTGGCCTGCAGGCCTGCTGACTGCTTGCTGGTTGCTGGCTGGCTGCTTGCTGGCTGCTTGGTGGCTACTTGATGGCTACTTGCTGGCTACGTGCTGGCCTGCTGGCGGGTTGGCCGGATGGCTGGCTAATTGCTGGCTAATTGCTTGCTACTTACTGGCTACCTGCTGGATACTTGCCGGCTAATTGCTGGCTACTTGCATGCTACCTGCTGGCTACTTGCTGGAAACTTGCTGGCTAGTTGCTGGCTCCTTGCTGGCTACTTGTTGGCTACTTGCTGGCTTGCTGGCTGGGTGGCGGCCGGCTGGCTGGCTGTCCTGTTGGCCAGCTGCCTGCATGCTGGCTGCTTGCTGGCTACTTTCTGTCTACTTGCTGGCTTTTGCCCGCCTGCTGACACTCTGGCCTGCTGCCGTGCAGGACTGCTGGGCTACTTGCGGGCTGGCCAGCTGGCGGGCGGGCCGCCTGGCTGGCTGACTAACTTGCTGGCTACTTACTGGCTTGCTGGCTACCTCCTGGCAACTAGCTGGCTTGCTGGCTGTTTGGCTGGACAGCTGGCGGGCTGGCCGGCTGGCTGGCTACTTGCTGGCTACGTGCTGGCTACTAGCTCGCTACTTCCTGGTTACTTGCTGGCAACTTGTTGGCCACTTGCTGGCGACTGGTGGGCTACTTGCTGGCGACTTGTTGGCTACTTGCTGGTTGCTTGCTGGCTACTTGCTTGCCTGCTGGCTTGCTGACTTGCTGCCTTGCTGGCTTGAATGGTGACTGCCTGGCCGGATGGCTGGCTGGCTGGCCTGCTGGTCTGCTGGCCTGCCGGGCTGCGGGAGTCCTGGCTGCTTGCTGGCTACTTGCTGTCCACTTGCTGGCTACGTACTGGTAACGTGCTGGCAAATTGATAGCTTGTTGGCGTGCTGACTAGCTGGCCTGGTGGCCTTCTTAATTACAGGCTTGCTGGCATGCTGGCTGCTTACTGGCTACTTGCTGGCCTGCTGGCCTGCTTGCGGGCTGGTCGGCTGGCGGGCTACTTGCTAGCTGCTTGCAGGTTACTTGCTGGCTTCTTGCTGGCTACTAGCCGGGCTGCTGGACTGCTGTTGAGCTTGCGGGCTGGCCGGCCGGCGAACTGGCAAGCTGGCTACTTCTAGCTAATTGCTGGCTACTTGCTTGCTACCTGCTGGCAACTTGCTGGCTACTTGATGTCTACTTGCTGGCTACTTGCCGGCTGCTTAACGGGCGCTTGCTGGCTACTTGCTGGCGACTTGTTGGCTACTTGCTGACTACTTGCTGGCTACTTGCTGGCTGCTTGCTGGCTACTTGCTTGCTTGCTTGCTGACTTTCAGACTTGTTGGCTGGCAGGCCTGCTGCTCTGCCGGTCTGCTGTCCTGCTGGCTCCTTGCTGACTACTTGCTGGCTACTTGCTGGCTACTTGCTGGCCTGCTGGCCTGCTGGCGGGCTGGCCGGCTGGCTGGCTTTCTACTTGCTGGCTTCTTGCAGGCTACTTGCAGGCTGCTTGCTGGCTACTTGCTGGCTACTTGCTGGCTACTTGTTGGCTACTTCCTGGCTACTTGCTGGCTACCTACTGTCCTGCTGGCGGGCTGGTGGGCTGGCCGGCCAGCTGGAAGGCTACTTGCTTGCTACTCTCTGGATACTTCCTCGCTACTGGCTAGTTACTTGCTTCTACTTGCTGGCTACTTGTAGGCTACTTGCTGGCTACTTGCTGACTACCTGCTGCCTACATGCTGGCTTCCTGGCTTGCTGGCTAGCTGGCTGGCTGACCGGCTGGATGGCTGGCCTTCTGGTCAGCTGGCCTGCTTGCTACTAGCTGCTTGCTACTTGCTGCTTCCTGGCTGTTGGCTGGCTATTTGTTGGCTACTTGCTTATTACTTGCTAGCTTGCTGGCTTGCTGGCCTGCTGGCCTGCTGGCCTGCTTACTTGCTGGCCTGCTGGCTTGCTGGCTGCTAGCCGGCTGCTGGCCTGCTGGCGAGCTGGCGGGCTCTCCAGCTGGCTGGCTTGCTGTCTAGCTTGCTGGCTTGCTGGCTACTTTCTGGCTCGCTGGCTACTTAATGGCTTGCTGGCTACCTACTGGCTTGCTGGCTACTTTCTGTCTACTTGCTGGCCACTTGCTGGCTTCTTGCGGGCTACTTGCTGGCTAATTGCTGGCTACTTGCTGGCTATTTGCTGGCTACTTGCTGGCTTCCTGTCCTGCTGGCCTGCGGGAGGGCTGGCCGGCTGGCGGGCTCTTCGACTGGCTGGCTTGCTGGATGGCTTGCTGGCTTGCTGGCTACTTGCTGGCTTGTTGGCTACTTAATGTGGATATTTGCTGGCTACTTTCTGGCTTCCTGGCTTGCGGGGTTGCTGGCTTGCTGGCTGGCTGGCCGGCTGGCTGGCTGGCTGGTCTTCTGGTCTGCTGGCCTGCTGGCTGCTTACTGGCTGCTTGCTGGCTACTTGCTGGCCACTTGCTGGCCACTTGCTGGCATGCTGGCTTGCTGGCCTGATGGCCTTCTGGCCTGCTTACTTGCTGGCTTGCTGGCTACTTACTGGCTTGCTGGCTAAATGCTGGCTGATTGCTAGCTACTTGCTGGCTACTTGCGGGCCAATTCCTGCCTAACTGCTGGCTACCTGCTGCCTAATTGCTGGCTTCCTGGCCTGCTGGCCTGCTGGGAGGTTTGCAGGCCGGCTGGCTGGCCTGCAGGCCTGCTGACTGCTTGCTGGTTGCTGGCTGGCTGCTTGCTGGCTGCTTGCTGGCTACTTGATGGCTACTTGCTGGCTACGTGCTGGCCTGCTGGCGGGTTGGCCGGATGGCTGGCTAATTGCTGGCTAATTGCTTGCTACTTACTGGCTACCTGCTGGATACTTGCCGGCTAATTGCTGGCTACTTGCATGCTACCTACTGGCTACTTGCTGGCAACTTGCTGGCTAGTTGCTGGCTCCTTGCTGGCTACTTGTTGGCTACTTGCTGGCTTGCTGGCTGGGTGGCGGCCGGCTGGCTGGCTGTCCTGTTGGCCAGCTGCCTGCATGCTGGCTGCTTGCTGGCTACTTTCTGTCTACTTGCTGGCTTTTGCCCGCCTGCTGACACTCTGGCCTGCTGCCGTGCAGGATTGCTGGGCTACTTGCGGGCTGACCAGCTGGCGGGCGGGCCGCCTGGCTGGCTGACTGACTTGCTGGCTACTTACTGGCTTGCTGGCTACCTCCTGGCAACTAGCTGGCTTGCTGTTAGTTTGGCTGGACAGCTGGCGGGCTGGCCGGCTGGCTGGCTGGCTACTTGCTGGCTACTTGCTGGCTACTAGCTCGCTACTTCCTGGTTACCTGCTGGCAACTTGTTGGCCACTTGCTGGCGACTTGTGGGCTACTTGCTGGCGACTTGTTGGCTACTTGCTGGTTGCTTGCTGGCTACTTGCTTGCCTGCTGGCTTGCTGACTTGCTGCCTTGCTGGCTTGAATGGTGACTGCCTGGCCGGATGGCTGGCTGGCTGGCCTGCTGGTCTGCTGGCCTGCCGGGCTGCGGTAGTCCTGGCTGCTTCCTGGCTGCTTGCTGGCTACTTGCTGTCCACTTGCTGGCTACGTACTGGTAACGTGCTGGCAAATTGATAGCTTGTTGGCTTGCTGACTAGCTGGCCTGGTGGCCTTCTTAATTACAGGCTTGCTGGCATGCTGGCTGCTTACTGGCTACTTGCTGGCCTGCTGGCCTGCTTGCGGGCTGGTCGGCTGGCGGGCTACTTGCTAGCTGCTTGCAGGTTACTTGCTGGCTTCTTGCTGGCTACTAGCCGGGCTGCTGGACTGCTGTTGAGCTTGCGGGCTGGCCGGCCGGCGAACTGGCAAGCTGGCTACTTCTAGCTAATTGCTGGCTACTTGCTTGCTACCTGCTGGCAACTTGCTGGTTACTTGATGTCTACTTGCTGGCTACTTGCCGGCTGCTTAATGGGCGCTTGCTGGCTACTTGCTGGCGACTTGTTGGCTACTTGCTGACTAGTTGCTGGCTACTTGCTGGCTGCTTGCTGGCTACTTGCTTGCTTGCTTGCTGACTTTCAGACTTGTTGGCTGGCAGGCTGCTGCTCTGCCGGTCTGCTGTCCTGCTGGCTCCTTGCTGACTACTTGCTGGCTACTTGCTGGCCTGCTGGCCTGCTTGAGGGCTGGCCGGCTGGCCGGCTGGCCGGCTAGCCGGCTGGCTGCCTACTTGCAGGCTACCTGCTGGCTACTTGCAAACTAGCAGCTGGCTACTTGCTGGCTACTTGCTGGCTTCATGCTGGCTCCCTGCTGGCTACATGCTGGCTTGCTGACTTCCAGGCTTGCTGGCTGCCTAGATTGCCTGCTTGCTGGCTTGCTGGCAGGCTGGCTTGCCTGATGGCCTGCTGGCTGCTTCCTGGCTGCTTGCTGGCTACTTGCTGGGTACTTGCTGGATACTTACTGGCTTGCTGGCTACCTGGATTACTGGCTTGATGGCTGGCTGGCGGGCCGGCTGGCTGGTTGGCCGGCTGGCTGGCAGGCTGGCCTAATGGCCTGCTGGCTGCTTGCTGCCTGCTTGCTGGCTACTTGCTGGCGGGCTGGCCGGCTGGCTGGATTTCTACTTGCTAGCTTCTTGCAAGCTACTTGCTGGCTACTTGCTGGCTACTTGTGTGGCTACTTGCTGGCTACCTGCTGGCTACTTGCTGGCTAATTTCTGACCGGCTGGCTGGCTTTCTACTTGCTGGCTTCTTGCAGTCTACTTGTTGGCTTCTTGCTGGCTACTTGTTGGCTACTTGCTGGCTACTTGCTGGCTACTTGCTGGCTACTTGCTGGCTACTTTCTTTATATTAGCTGGCTGCTTGCTGGCTACTTGCTGGCTGCCAACTGGCCTGCTGGCGGGCTGGCCAGCCGGCTGGCTGGCTACTTGCTGACTACTTGCTGGCTACTTGCTCGCTACTTGCTCATTACTTGCTGGCTACTTGTTTGCTACCTGCAGGCTAGTTGCTGGCTATTTGCTGGATACTTGATGCCTACTTGCTGGTTATTTGCTTGCTGATTGCTGGCTACTTGATGGCTACATTTTGGCTTGCTGGTTTGCTGGCATGTTGGCTGGCAGGCCTGCTGGCCTGCTGGCTGCTTGCTACCTGCCTGCTGGCTACTTGATGGCTACTTGCTGGCTACTTGCTGGGCGGTGGCTTGCTGGCTTGCTGGTGGGCTGGTCGGCTGACTGGTTGGCTGGCGGCTTGCTGGCTACTTGCTGCCTACTTGCTCGCCTGTTCGGTTCCAGGCCTTCTGGTCTGCTGGCGGGCTGGCCGGCTGGCTGGCTTGCTGGCTATTTGCTTGCTCTCTGGCTACTTGCTGGCTACTTGCTGGCTACTTGCAGGCTACTTGCTGGCTAATTGCTGGCTTCTTGCTCGCTAGTTGCTGGCAGCTTGATGGGTACTTGCTGGCTACTTGCTTGCTACGTGCTGGATACTTGCGGCCTACTTGCTGGCTACTTGCTGGCTACTTGAGGGCTACTTGCGGGTCACCTGCTCGCTACTTGCCCGCTACTTGGTCGCTACTTGCAGGTTTGCTGGCTGGCTAGCTTACTGGCTTGATGGCTTGCTGGCAGAATGGCCTTCTGGCGGGCTAGCCGGCTGGCTGACTACTTGCTGGCTACTTGCTGGCTACCTGCTCGCTACCTGCTGGCTACTTGCTGGCTATTCGCAGGCTTCCTGGCTACTTCCTGGCTACTTGCTGGCTTGCTGGCTTGCCTGCTTCCTGGCTTGCTGGACTGCTGGCCTGCTGGCTGCTTGCTGGCTGCTTGCTGGCTACTTGCTGGCCAGCTGGCCTGCTAGCTCCTTGCTGGCTGCTTGCTGGATACATGCTAGCCTGCTAGTCTGGTGCCTGTTGGCTCCCTGGCGGGCTGGCAGGCTGGCTGAGTGGCTGGCTTGCTGGCTTGCTGGCTACTTGCTAGCTTGCTGGCAAATTGCTGGGTAGCTGGCTACTTGCTCTCTACTTGCTTGCTACTTGCTGACTACTTTTTGGTTACTTGCTGGCCAGCAAGCCAGCACCAGCCAGCCAGCGCCAGCCAGCCATCAGCCAGTAAGCAGCCAGCAAGCAAGCAAGCCAGCAAGCCTGCAAGTAGCCAGCAAGTCAGGTAGCCAGCCAGCTAGCCCCCCAGCTAGGCAGCCAGCCAGCCAGCTGGCCAAGCCACCAGGCCGCCAGCCCGCAAGCCCGTAAGACCGACAGCAGGCCAGCAAGCCAGCAAGCCAGCAAGCCAGCAAGCAGCCATTATGTAGGCAGCAAGTAGCAAGCAAGCAGCCAGCAAGTAGCCAGCTAGCCAACAGGCCAGCTAGTAGCCAGTAAGCCAGGCAGCCAGCCAGCCAGCCAGGCGGCCAGCCAGCCAGTCCTCCAGCCCGCCAGCTAGTTAGGAAGACAGCAAGACAGCAAGCCATCAATACAGCGAGCCAGCAAGGCAGCAAGCCAGCAAGTAGCCAGCAAATAGCGGACAAGTAGTCAGGAAGTAACCCGCAGGTAGCCAGCAAGTTGCAGGCAAGTAATCAGCAAGCCAGCAAGCAGCCAGCAAGCCAGCAAGTGGCCAGCAAGCCAGCAAGAAACCAGCAGGTAGCCAGCAAGCCAGCAAGCCTGCAAGCCAGCAAGCCAACAAGCCAGCAAGCCAGCAGGCCAGCATGCTAGCAAGTAGCCAGCGAGTAGCCACCAAGTAGCCAGCAAGCCAGCAAGTAGCCAGCAATCCAGCAAGTACGCAGCAAGCCGGCAATTAGCCAGCAAGAGAGCACGCCGCCAGGAAGCCGCCAGCAGGCAGCCAGCAGGCAGTCAGCAGCTAGCCAGCAGCTAGCCAGGTATCCAGCAAGCCAGCAAGCAAGACAGCGATCCAGATGACCAGCAACCCAGCTGGCGAGCAAGCCAGCAGCACAGCAGGCCAGCCGGCCAGCCAGCCAGGAAGCCAGCAAGTAGCCAGCAAGCCAGCAATCTGTCAGCAAGACAGCAAGTTTCCACCAAGTAGCCAGCAAGTAGCCAGCAAGTTGCCAGCAGGTTGCCAGCAAGCCAGAAAGTAGCCCGCAAGCCAGCAAGCGAGCCTGTCAGACAGCTGGCTGGCCAGCCAGCAGGACAGCAGGCCAGCAAGTAGCCAGCAAACGGACAGCAAGCAGCCAACAAGCAGCCGAAAGCCACCAAGCCAGGAATCCAGCAGTCCAGCAGGCCAGCAGTTCAGCAGGCCCGCAAGAGAGCAAGCCTGCAAGTAGACAGCAAGCCAGCAAGACCGGTAGCCAGCAAGTAGCAGAAAAGTAGCCAGCAAGTAGCCAGCCAGCCAGCAAGCCGGGAAGTAACCAGCAAGTAGCCAGCAAGTAGCCAGCTAGTAGTCAGTAGGTAGCCAGCAAGTAGCCTGCAAGTAGCCAGCAAAAAACCAGCAGGTAGCCAGCTAGTATACAGCAAGTACCCAGCAAGTAGCCAGCAAGTACCCAGCAAGTACCTAGCAAGTACCCAGCGAGCCAGAGAGTAGCCACAAGCCAGCAAAGAGCCAGCAAGCCAGCGAGCGGCCAGCAAGCCAGCAAGTAGCCAGTAATCCCGCAAGTAGACAGCAAGCCAGCAGGACAGCCGGCGAGTCAGCAGGCTAGCAGGCCAGGAAGTAGCCAGCAACCAGCCAGCAAGCAGTCAGCAAGAGGCCAGCAAGCTAGCAAGCCAGCAGGCCAGCAGACCAGCAGGAAGGCGAGCCAGCAAATAGCCAGCAAGCAGCCAGAAGCCCGCAAGTAGCCAGCAAGTAGCCAGCAAGTAGCTAGCAAATAGCCAGCAGGTAGCCAGCACGTAGCAAGCAAGTAGACAGCAAGTAGGCAGCAAGTAGCCAGCAAGGAGCCAGCAAGTGGCCAGCAAGTAGTCAGCAATCCAGCAGGTACCAGCAAGCCAGCAAGCCAGCCAGCAAGCCAGCCAGCCAGACAGACAGCCAGTGCGCCAAAGGCCTGCAAGCCAGGAGATCAGCAGGCCAGCAGACAAGCAAGTAGCCAGCAAGTAGCCAAGAAGTAGCCAGCAAGTAGCCAGCAAGCAGTTAGCAAGCCAGCAAGCTAGCAGGACAACAAGCCAGCTGGCCAGCAGGCCAGTAAGCCACAGGCCAGTAGGTTAACAGGCCAGCAGGCCAGCAGGCCAACAAGCTAGCAAGCCAACAGGCCATCCAGCCAGCTAGCCACCCAAAAGCATCCAGCCAGCGAGCCAGCCAGCGAGCCAGTAAGCCAGCCAGCCATCCATCCAGACAGCCAGCAAGCCAGCTAGCCAGCAAGCCAGCCAGCCAGCCAGCAAGCCAGCCAGCCAGCAAGCCAGCAAGTAGCCAACAAGTAGCCAACAAGTAGCCAGCAAGTAGCCCGCAAGTAGCTCGCAAGTAGCCAGCAAGTAGCCAGCAAGTAACCAATAAGTAGCCAGGAAGTGGCCAGCAAACCAACAAGTAGCCAGCAAGACAGCCAGCCAGCCCGACGGCAGGCCAGGAGGCCAGCAGGCCAGCAAGTAGCCAGCAAGTATCCAGCAAGTGGCCAGCAAGCAGCCAGGAAGCAGCCAGCAGGCCAGCAGGACAGCCAGCCAGCCAGCCAGCCAGCAAGCCAGCAAGGCAGCAAGTGGCCAGCAATTAGCCAGCAAGCAGCCAGCAAATAGATAGCAAGTAGTTAGCAAGTAGCCCGCAAGTAGCCAAAAAGTAGCCAGCAAGTAGCCAGGCAGTAGCCAGCAAGCCAGCAAGTAGCCAGCAAGCCAGCAAGTAGCCAGCAAGCCAGCAAGTAGCCAGCAAGCCAGCGAGTAGACAGCAAACCAGCAATCCAGCCAGCCTGCCAGCCGGCCAGGCCGCCAGCAGGCCAGCAGGCCAACAGGCCAGTAAGTAGCCAGCAAATAGCCAGCAAACAGACAGCAAGCAGCCAGCAAGCTAGAAAGCCAGTAAGCCAAGACGCCAGCAGGCCAGCAGGTCAGCAAGCCTGCAAGCCAGCAATTAGCCAGCAAGTAGCCCGCAAGTAGCCTACAAGTAGCCTGCAAGTAGTCAGCAAGTATAAAATAAGTAACCAGCAATCCAGCTAGCATCCAGCAAGCCAGCAAGTTCCCAGAAAGCCAGCGAGTAGCCAGAAAGCCAGCAAGTAGCCAGAAAGCAAGGAAGTAGCCAGCAAGCCTGCCCGCCAGGAAGCCCGCAGGTCAATCAGGTCACCAGCCAGCCAGCCCGCCAGCCCGCTAGCCTGCTAGCAGGACAGCAAGCCAGCAAGCCAGCAAGTAGTCAGCAAATAGTCAGCAAGGAGCCAGGAAGTAGCCAGGAATTAGCCAGCTAGTATTTAGTAGGTAGCCAGCAGGTAGCCAGCAAGTAGCCCGCAAGTAGCTCGCAAGTAGCCAGCAAGTAGCCAGCAAGTAACCAATAAGTAGCCAGGAAGTGGCCAGCAAACCAACAAGTAGCCAGCAAGACAGCCAGCCAGCCCGACGGCAGGCCAGGAGGCCAGCAGGCCAGCAAGTAGCCAGCAAGTATCCAGCAAGTGGCCAGCAAGCAGCCAGGAAGCAGCCAGCAGGCCAGCAGGACAGCCAGCCAGCCAGCCAGCCAGCAAGCCAGCAAGGCAGCAAGTGGCCAGCAATTAGCCAGCAAGCAGCCAGCAAATAGATAGCAAGTAGTTAGCAAGTAGCCCGCAAGTAGCCAAAAAGTAGCCAGCAAGTAGCCAGGCAGTAGCCAGCAAGCCAGCAAGTAGCCAGCAAGCCAGCAAGTAGCCAGCAAGCCAGCAAGTAGCCAGCAAGCCAGCGAGTAGACAGCAAACCAGCAATCCAGCCAGCCTGCCAGCCGGCCAGGCCGCCAGCAGGCCAGCAGGCCAACAGGCCAGTAAGTAGCCAGCAAATAGCCAGCAAACAGACAGCAAGCAGCCAGCAAGCTAGAAAGCCAGTAAGCCAAGACGCCAGCAGGCCAGCAGGTCAGCAAGCCTGCAAGCCAGCAATTAGCCAGCAAGTAGCCCGCAAGTAGCCTACAAGTAGCCTGCAAGTAGTCAGCAAGTATAAAATAAGTAACCAGCAATCCAGCTAGCATCCAGCAAGCCAGCAAGTTCCCAGAAAGCCAGCGAGTAGCCAGAAAGCCAGCAAGTAGCCAGAAAGCAAGGAAGTAGCCAGCAAGCCTGCCCGCCAGGAAGCCCGCAGGTCAATCAGGTCACCAGCCAGCCAGCCCGCCAGCCCGCTAGCCTGCTAGCAGGACAGCAAGCCAGCAAGCCAGCAAGTAGTCAGCAAATAGTCAGCAAGTAGCCAGGAAGTAGCCAGGAAGTAGCCAGCTAGTATTTAGTAGGTAGCCAGCAGGTAGCCTGCAAGTAGCCAGCAAGAAACCAGCAGGTAGCCAGCTAGTATACAGCAAGTACCCAGCAAGTAGCCAGCAAGTACCCAGCAAGTACCTAGCAAGTACCCAGCAAGCCAGGGAGTAGCCACAAGCCAGCAAGGAGCCAGCAAGCCAGCGAGTGGCCAGCAAGCCAGCAAGTAGCCAGTAATCCCGCAAGTAGCCAGAAAGCCAGCAAGACAGCCGGCGAGTCAGCAGGCCAGCAGGCAAGGAAGTAGCCAGCAACCAGCCAGCAAGCAGTCAGCAAGAGGCCAGCAAGCTAGCAAGCCAGCAGGCCAGCAGACCAGCAGGACAGCGAGCCAGCAAATAGCCAGCAAGCAGCCAGAAGCCCACATGTAGCCAGCAAGTAGCCAGCAAGTAGCTAGCAAATAGCCATCAGGTAGCCAGCACGTAGCAAGCAAGTAGACAGCAAGTAGGCAGCAATTAGCCAGCAAAGAGCCAGCAAGTGGCCAGCAAGTAGTCAGCAATCCAGCAGGTACCAGCAGGCCAGCGAGTAGACAGCAAACCAGCAATCCAGCAAGCCTGCCAGCCGGCCGGGCCGCCAGCATCCAGCCAAAAGCATCCAGCCAGCGAGCCAGCCAGCGAGCCAGCAAGCCAGCCAGCCATCCATCCAGACAGCCAGCAAGCCAGCTAGCCAGCAAGCCAGCCAGCCAGCCAGCAAGCCAGCAAGTAGCCAACAAGTAGCCAGCAAGTAGCCCGCAAGTAGCTCGCCAGTAGCCAGCAAGTAGCCAGCAAGTAACCATTAAGTAGCCAGGAAGTAGCCAGCAAGCCAGCCAGCCAGCCCGACGGCAGGCCAGGAGGCCAGCAGGCCAGCAAGTAGACAGCAACTATCCAGCAAGTGGCCAGCAAGCAGCCAGGAAGCAGCCAGCAGGCCAGCAGGACAGCCAGCCAGCCAGCCAGCAAGCCAGCAAGGCAGCAAGTGGCCAGCAATTAGCCAGCAAGCAGACAGCAAATAGATAGCAAGTAGTTAGCAACTAGCCCGCAAGTAGCCAACAGGTAGCCAGCAAGTAGCCAGGCAGTAGCCAGCAAGTAGCCAGCAAGCCAGCAAGTAGCCAGCAAGCCAGCAAGTAGCCAGCAAGCCAGCGAGTAGACAGCAAACCAGCAATCCAGCCAGCCTGCCAGCCGGACGGGCCGCCAGCAGGCCAACAGGCCAGTAAGTAGCCAGCAAATAGCCAGCAAACAGCTAGCAGGACTGCAAGCCAGCAAGCCAGCAAGTAGCCAGCAAATAGTCAGCAAGTAGCCAGCAAGTAGCCAGCAATTAGCCAGCAAGCCAGAAAGCAGCCAGCAAGCCCGTAATTAGCCAGCAAGCCAGCAAGTAGCCAGCAGGCGGCCAGCAAGCAGCCAGCAAGCAGCCAGCAAGTAGCCAGCAAGCAGCCAGCAAGTAGCCAGCAAGTAGCCAGCAAGCCAGCAAGCCAGCAAGCCTGATAGGCAGCCAGCCAGCCAGCCGTCCAGCTGGGCAGCCCTCCAGCAGGCCAGCAAGCCAGCAAGTAGCCAGCAAGTAGCCAGCAATTAGCCAGCAATTAGCCAGCCAGTAGCCAGCAAGCCAGCAAGCCAGCAAGCAGCCAGCAAGCCAGCAGATAGCCAGCAGGCAGCCAGAAGGTAGCCAGTTAGCCAGCAGTTATCCAGGAAGCCAGCAAGCCTCTCATCCAGCCAGCCAGCCAGCACCAGCCAGCCAGCACCAGCTAGCCAGCCAGCACCGGCCAGTCATTCAGCACCAGCCAGCCAGCACCGGCCAGCCAGCAAGCCAGCAAGCAAGCAAGCCAGCAAGCCAGCTGGCCAACAAGCCGGCAGGCACCAGGCAAGCAGGCCAGCCGGCCAGCCAGTCAGCCAGGCAGCCAGCCATCCAGCCAAGCAGCCAGCAAGTAGCCAGCAAGCAGCCAGCAAGTAGCCAGCAAGTAGCCAGCAAGCCAGCAAGCCAGCAAGCCTGATAGGCAGCCAGCCAGCCGTCCAGCTGGGCAGCCCGCCAGCAGGCCAGCAAGCCAGCAAGTAGCCAGCAAGTAGCCAGCAAGTAGCCAGCAAGCCAGCAAGTTGCCAGCAAGTCAGCAAGTAGCCAGAAAGTAGCTATCAGGTAGTCGGCAAGTAGCCAGCAAGCCAGCAATTAGCCAGCAAGCCAGCAAGCCAGCCAGCCAGCCCGCCCGGCAGCCAGCAGGCCAGCAGGTAGCTGGCAAGCAGCCAGCATGCAGCCAGCAAGCCAGCAAGAAGCCGGCAAGCCAGCAGGCCAGCAATTAGCCAGCAAGTGGCCAGCAAGTAGCCAGCAAGCCAGCAAGTAGGCAGCAAGCCAGTAAGTTGCCAGCAACCCAGCAAGTTGCCAGCTAGCTAGCATGTAGCCAACAAGCCAGCAAGCCATCCAGCTAGCCAGCCAGCCCGCCAGCCAGCCAGCAGGCCAGCAGGCCAGCAAGTAGCCACATCATGGGGTACAACGAAGCCGAAGTTCCATATGCCCGATGAGCTGCCCCCTGGATGTGATCCCCATAAGTTAGGCCCTTGTCCGGCCTTACACCTAGATACTTAAGAGCGTTTGTCCACTCTATCCTTCTGCCAGAATAGTTAAAGTAGAGGAGCATGGCGGGAAAATGACGCTTGGTGAAGAGTATGGCTTGGCTTTTCTCCGGGTTGGTGGACAATAACCAAAGCCTGCACCAATCTTGAATGAGGCTTAGGTGTCGCTGTATTGGGTTGAAGGGTCTGCGTTTGTTTCTATCTGTGTTGTATAGCAGCACACCGTCTGCATACTGGGCTATGTTGACATGTAGCTCCGTGGGGAGAACCGCCACATACGCGCTAAAAAGTGTAGGTGACGCCGCCTCTGATAGGTCGTCTGGTAGATAGCTCTCCGCCACAGTGACTGTGAAATGTCTTTGTTTAAGGAAAGTGTGTAGAAGATGTATCATATTTGGAGGAAGCCCCAGGGTGATTAACTTATGTAGGAGACCTGCATGCCAGGTGGTAGAGAAGGCTTTCTTGACATCCAGAGACACTGCTTTGGTGAATGCCCTTTCCTGGAAGCCCAGGGCAGCGGCCTCCACCAAACGATGCAGCTGCTGTGATGTCGAGTGCCCAGGACGAAAACCAAACTGATGGGGAGGGATATCTTGAAGGTCCCTCAGTGGAGGCGACAAGCGCGTTAAAAGAAGCCTCACGAAACTTTCGAGAGGATTGACAGGAGGCTAATGGAGCGGTAACTGGCAGAGAGAGCCGGATTTTTACCGGGCTTCAAAATGCAAATCACCCGAGCCTCCCTCCACTGTCGTGGAAAGTGACCCAGGGCGAGACACATGTTAAGAACCCGTGTTAGAAAGTGCACGGCTTTGAAGGGAAGATGACGGAGCATGATAGGGGTCAATCCATCATGTACCTGCGCCTTTTTGTATTTAGCTCTCTGGAGCTCACTGGGTCTAATAACAGGAAGTCGGTCCGCCTCAGCAAGAGGTCGTTGAAGATACTGACGTACCTACCTCTTGATCCGGCCAGTGAAGTCTAGGTCCTGGGGGTCATCTCTTGGCCTCATGGTACTCTCTAGGTAGTCGGCAAACACGTTTGATTTGGCTTGGGGCTCATACACAAGGCATTGTGTGCCTGAGATAGGTGTGTTTGGTGCTCCTGCGTGATTCCGGCGTCCTGTAGCAAGCCTCCACGCCTCGCCATTCTAAAAATTCACTCGAGAATTCAACTCCTCCCACGCGCACACACGGTGCTCATTAGGCGAAGTCGAACCTCTCGGCGCAGGCGAGCAGAACTTAATTATGGCAAGTGCGATGTCGCTGATAGAGTCTGCGAGCCGCCCAAGTGCGACGGATGAGTAGATGGATGTCTAGCGGGATGGCGTGAGGCTGTAGGGGTGCTGGAGTGTGAACGGTGAGGCTACGAACAGTTCGTCCTACGATGGAGGTGAAGGATGAGATCGCCGTCTATAGGGTTGGTGTGTCTCTAATGTGTGGGTTTGGAGGTATGGAGTCACTTAGGCAGACCCGAACGCAGTCCCAATCGACCTCACGGTTTTGAACCGTGAAATCATGACTGACAACCCCTAAGTTGACCTCAGCCACAGCTGGGTTATGGTCGAAATGTAAGGCGCTTTGTGAATTGAGTGATGGGTGGAATGGAAAATGTTTGATGCTTGCGAAGTCAATGACCGAAGAACGGCCTGAATTCGCGGGAAATGAGTGGGTTGCCAGGGACCCTCAACTCTCAATTGAGGATCTCTATCTATTATGAGGATGATTTCTCTGCCTCTTGCGTCTGTCCGGGAACCCGAATGCCAACGCGGATGTTTAGCATTGAAATCCCCACCCATAATGCCGTTGGAATGTAGGGCGAGGATAGAGAGATAATCGTTTGCAACAAACTGTTGACGAGGATGGTGATATGCAGACACTATCAGGACCTCGGAACCACCCAGGTTCAGTAGACGGCCGTGGCTTCATGGGTTTGAAGAGGGGGCAGCTGGACAGGTTGAAAGACCACACCTCTCTTCACGAAGATCGCCGTCCCAACGCCACGACGGCCCACACGATCGTACCTGAGGCAGTGATGGCCAGAAACCCGGAAGGAAATTTCAGGTCGGAGATGAGTTTCCGATACCAAGATGAGATCCAAAGCAAATGACCCCGCAAAATGTAGGAGTTCATTTTGTTGTCCATTGATGCCACTCGTATTCCAGAACGCGAATCTGAACGAGGTCAGAGATCTAGTTCGAGCTGCCATTATGGCTCGCGTGGCTTACTGTAGACAACAAGGCAAGCGCCTCCATGGCAATGACCATTCGGGCTGCAGAATCTGTGGTGTCAAAGAACCTCACCACCAGTTCACGAAGACGCCGACCGTGGTTCTGTAGCAGTTGCTGCAACCAACCCAGCATCCCTGAGGTCGGTGTGGTGGGAGGACAAACTTCATTTGAAGAGGAAGTTTTGGTAGGACTGGGTGATGCAGAGGAGCGCCTGGACGCCAGCCTATAAATAGCCCGTCCATTCCTCAGCTGACGAGCGGGCTTTGGAGTACCTCGCCCGCTCGACGCCTCAGAATCGGACTGTTGCCCTCTGGCAGGACGTCGTCCCTTCGCTCCACCAGAGTGGGTGGTCTTAGGGGCTGTTTGTGTAGTCTTAGCTGGACGTGCGTGTTTTGCTCGTGATACCCCCGGCAAATCCGCAGGCTTGCGCGCAACTTCCGCAAAGGTAGGCACACCTCGTGCTCTCTGAGTTGTAGCAGAAGCAGCTGGCTGCACTGGTACAGCCGGGGCAGGTTTCTGCCTAGCTGATGTTGGTGCTGGCGCCCTCCTAGAGGCTACCGCAGCCTTCCTAGTCGGGCAGCCCCCATAGCATGCACTGTGATCACCCTTGCAGTTAGCGCAGGTAGGTACCTCAAAGATCGCACGCAGACAGACATCTTTGGTTTGGGTGCCACCACACCATAAGCAGTGTGGGTTACGGTGACAGAAGTTGCTGGAATGGTTAAACCCCAGGCATCTATAACATTGCGAGGGGCCGCTGGATCCCTTTGCTGGTTCCAACTGAACCCGGAGGTAGCAGATGGTTGTGACGCCATCCAACTTGACTTCCGGGTCACTGGCTCACTCCACCACTACAAGGAACAGTGAGAGAGGGGATTTTGTGCCTTGGCGATCTGGAGCTGGCCTTGTCAGCTGCTTTATCACTCTGGGGGTGATAAAGCGGACGAGGTCTGTCCTGATGATTTCCACTGAGGTATCCACCGGCAACCCAAGGATAACCCGGCGCATATCACGGGTTTTCTCTATCCCAAAGGTGAAGTGGGGTATCCTTCTCTTCTTGAGCTGCTGCAGTAATAGGCTGTAAACTTCTACTGTTTTAGCCTCGAAGATATAGCGGCTTTTGTTCCTCCGCACTGTGCACGTCTGCGCCAGGGTCGGCATGACTTCTTTGAGGAAGCCAACAGCCCCGGAAAAGTCATTCACAATGATCGGAGGAACGTGTTTCCGTTGACCCCCACCATTCTGACATCTCACGATTGGCTTTCCATGATTTAACTTCACGGAACTCCCACTCCTGCTCGCCATCCGTGGACATGTCCGAGGAGCTATGCTCTGAGTCATCCTCGTATGTCAAGCAGTAGCCGGAGTACGTAGTTGTCCTCCTACTACGGTAAGAAAAGGAGGTGCGGAAACTGGGACACTCATCCTCGGAGTCAGACCCCGAGCTTTCGTCTAAACGAAGTACTGGCTCACATGTGTCGCCCTGATCGATTGATTCAAGAAGTGCTACCTTGCCTTCTCCACCGCGGCGTTGTTGGCGAGGTTTTCTCTTCCTGGATGCACCAGTAGAGGTGCTAGTTAAGGCAGTTGCGGTCGAGTTGGCTAGTCCGTCAGGAGCAGAACTAGTGTATGGGATGGGTTCCATCACTAAGGGGTTTGCTGACTAGGGTCAGACAGGTACTAAAAGCACTGCACCGGAGGTACAGTGCAAAAGCACACGAACGTGTGGCCTCACCTGAAGGTAGCAGGGGCTGAGAAGCGTGCCACTAATAGGACCGGACACCTGTAGACACAGATGCGCCTTACCCGTTATATACAAAACTATACTGATACTTTCAAATTAGTTTTCAGTAATTTTTCTTACTGTTACAGCTTATTCTTCCGATTACTGTTCCATAAACTTAAATAGAAAACATAAAGATTTAGGCACGTCCAACGTTGCAATCGTGAGTTGGTTGGTTTGCTTTATCTATATAGTTAACTCCAGGCAAATTTTATGGACGGAATGAATTTCGCCGCGTCAGCTAGATTTATACATATATACGTAAAAGTTAAAGCAATTAACAATAAAGCAAATAAATTTATACAAATATAAGTATTTGTAGCTTAAAAAATTACTTATGTTACACGATCTGATGACACTTTTCTTATAAATTGACTGGGACCGCGATTTCATGTACAACTTTACACATCCCCAGCCGGAAACAACAAAGCTGTTGTCATCGTTACGAACCCTAGATGTTAATATGTTGATACAAGAAAAGTATCATCAGTACAAGGTACCGGATTGCTTTGGCCGATAGTGGCAACCCACTACCTTATGCTGGCTTTCCGTTCTTGAAGAGCAGGCGCTGGTGGGCAAGCTGGCTGTTAGTTGTCCCTCAGATGAAGGCAGCTTGTTTTCCCCGAGGCTCTCTGGAAGCAGAACCGAAGATTCTAGCCGCAATTGCCTGAAACTGCCAGAGGGGCATGCCCCAGGGCACCCGCCACGATACCCCACAATACTGCCCTCCCATTTACGTGCACAAAGACCACGGCACTAAACTTAATCAAGTGCCGCCAAAGTTCCCCTCAAAGGACATCAAACTTCTCAAAGCCCGCTTGACGCACGACTTTCAAGTATTAGTAACAAGCGACAATCTTTACAACCAAATGGTTCACTTCCTCCAGGAGAATAACATTGACTTTCACATAGTCCCCTCTCGCTCCTTCCGATCCTTCAGGGTAGTAGCCAAAGGCATTAGCTCAAACCACATTGAGGCTACCCTGAGGGAAGAACTCCTGTCCCAGGGGATAAACCCGCTCCGGGTTGTTCAAGTCCACAGATGGAACAGGGAAAGAACACCATTACCCATGTACCTGGTTGAAGTGAAAACTCATGAGGAATATGACTCCTTACTTAGGTTAAAACACCTATCATATTACCCAGTTAGAATGGAGGATTATAAGCGCCCCAACATACCCAAACAATGCAATCGATGTCAGATGCTCACGCACCACGAACAAGACTGTCGGGCATCGGGCGAAATTTGCTCCAAGTGCGCGGGTTCACATTCCTTTCGGACATGCGCAGTAACAGGCGACGACCGCTGCTGCGCTTTGTGCCGCCAGAAGGGTCATGGCTCCCGTTATCGTGGGTGCACCGAATACCAGAGGGCCTTGTCATTGCGCCAAGGACGCGGGCACTCCTATGCCGAACACGGTCGACAGCACCCATCTGCACAAAATCCACGGTCGGCGCACCCCTGGGGGCAATTTGCCTCAATGCCATCGACCTCAAACTTTCACCCTGTGCACGCCAACACGAATACGCCCACCAACGAGTGGCACCTGGTGGGCCCTCGTGGGCGCAGAATGCCTAACAACCCTCCCAATCGGACCTTGATCCAACCTCAGCACCACCAACAACCACAGTCAGCCTCTGCACAGGCCCCCAGTAGAAGAATCCCCTCCCAACCTCAACACTCGTCACGACAAATCTCAAGACGTGCGTTGAACGCCCAGCAGCTCAGGGAAACTCTAACACGCAAACTCCAAAGCCAGCAAATGACGTTAGACGACCTAAGGAACGGCGCTGAAATAATAGGTCAAATTCTCACCGACCGCTCCCGCGAAATCATTGGTGTCATTGCCACAAACTTTGAATTCTTTGAATGTTTCTTCACCCTTTTCCAAGACAACCATGGCTGAACAACGGACTATGATTCTCATTTGGAATGCTAATGGAATCCGTCAACGAAAAGCTGAACTCAGACACTTCCTTCACAATAACTCTTATCCCATTGTTGCCCTTACAGAAACGCATCTAGACACACAAGACAGACTTCACATCCCGGGCTATAAGGTATACCGCGCTGACAGAAATCGCAGGGGAGGGGGCGTGGCTCTTCTGATCAGGAATCACCTAGCCCATCACCAAACGTACATTCCACCGCTACGGAGACTCGAAGCCGTAGCAATAACCATCAAAGTCGCCAATGCGGATACCACCATCATCTCAGTCTACAATCCCCCTGTAGACATCTCCACGGATGATCTAGACACACTCCTAAACATATCCCATCGGGTAATCATTATAGGTGACCTCAATTCCAAACATGGAAATTGGAACTGTCTTCATTCAAACGCTCCGGGACAAAGACTTACCACCCACGAACTACAATCTAATTACATAATTCATGCACCCACTCAACCCACGCACATCCCCTGGCAACACCGGCACACACCTGACATCCTAGATATAGCCATCTCACAAAACCTTACACACCCTATTCTGCTCACCGTCATTAACGAACTATCATCCGATAACCTCCCGGTTCTAGCCACTATCGACGCCTCTACATCCCATGTGCAGCCCCCTCCCCGATATAACTTCAACAAAACCAACTGGGATAACTATAGGGACTACATTGACCAACACCTTACTGAGAGGACCCTTCACTCCATAGATGATCTCAACAATGCCGTAGAGCACATTCAAAGCACCATTTCACAAGCCATCTCCTCCTCTACACCCTTCATCGCACCCAACCCAGGACCCAGGCACCATCCTCCCGACATTAAAGATCTCACAGCCGAACGCAACCGAATCAGACGACAATGGCAGCAAACCCGACACCCAGCTCATCAGAGACGACTTCTGGAACTCAACGCCCAATTACGACAACAGATCACCCAAATTACCAATGACCAATGGAACACCAAACTCGCTGACCTAGACACCAACAGAGGCGACATCTGGCGGATAACCCGTTACCTGACCAAAAAACCTATAGAAATACCACCACTGCGTACAAACAACACCATAGCCGAAACCGACCAAGAGAAAGCAGAGACACTCGCCGACGCCCTTGAGTTAACTCTATCCCCAAACGACCAGCCATCATCCGACATCTTTATAACTGAAACACACCAAATAACACGCGATGTTCACAACCGACCTGCCTATAACAGAATGCGAAAGACTTCCCACTCCGAGATTGCTTGGCTAATCCGCCACCTTCCCAACCGCAAGGCACCAGGCCCTGACCAGATAGCCAATATAGCCGTCAAAAACTTGCCACTAAAGTCACTTAAATTCCTAGCCACCATTTTTAATTACTCTCTTGAGAATGGCATTTTCCCAACAGCCTGGAAAACTGCTCATGTACTACACTTCCCTAAACAACACAAACCTCCACACAACCCGATGAACTATAGACCAATTAGTCTCCTCTGCTCACTGAACAAACTCCTTGAGAAAGTCATACTCAAGCGACTAAACGCGTACATTAAAAGCACTACGCTCCTCTGCAACGAACAATTCGGCTTCCGAACACACCACTCCTCAACACTTCAAATACTTAGAGCCACAGAACACATCACCCATGGCTATAACATCAATAAATCAACTGGTGCACTACTCCTCGATTTCGAACGGGCCTTTGACAAAGTTTGGCACAAAGGACTCTTACGCAAAATTATCTCCTATAATTTCCCAGACTCAGCAGTTAAACTAACTTCCAACTATCTCTCAGGACGATCCTTCAGATCAATGGTAAACGGCTCCCCGTCAAGCCTAAGACAAATCCGCGCCGGCGTTCCCCAGGGTAGCATCTTGGAACCACTCCTTTTCAACATATATATTAACGATATTCCTATGCCTAATTCAGTTAAAACATTCGTCTATGCTGATGACACAGCCATCATAGCCCAATCCTGGCAACCACGCCTAATTCACCGCCGTCTTCAAAACTACATTACGTAACTAGAATCTTGGCTCACTGACTGGCGAATAAAACCAAATCCCAATAAATGTCAAACGATTCTCTTCACCAAACGCACAACCCATTGAACCCAAAACCTCCCTCCCCTACAACACTTCGGCACTAATATAACCTGGTCGCCCACAGTAAAATACCTAGGTGTCACCATGGATAGAGGCCTCACATGGCGCACACACATCAGTCAAATCAGAGGCAAAGCATGCGGCCGACTCAGGGAACTCTATCCGCTATTAAACCACTCCAGCCTTCTTCCCATCGAAACTGCCTTGGTCCTCTACAAAACCCTCCTCAGACCACTAATTACCTACGCCGCCCCGGTCTGGGGATATGCAGCAAAAACGCACATCAAACGACTACAAACTTTCCAAAATAAAATCCTACGGCTGATATGCAAACTCCTGCGTACAACTCCAGCAGCACCTCTACATAAGGAACTAAGAATACATACTATTAACGAATTTATCCGCAAGCTCGCCTTTGACCTCTACAAAAATTCAGAACAAAATCCAAACCCACTCATCCAAAGCATTGGTAGCTGTGACCCATTCACCAATAAACATAAAGGACCCCTATACCTCTTTCACCGTTACTCGGACAACGACGTTAGCGAACATGACGTTCAAGACTTCCTAAACCAGCTCATCCCTGTCTAGAACCCAACACAGCCCTCAAGACTACCATCACATCTGCCTACAGAATTCCCTCAGCATTCCAAACCACAACTAATATTATAAGCATGCCTTGTACTACTAATCCCGTGTACTAACACCACCACAGAGCTACTAACATGCCATGAATAACACGCATGATCATAATCTAACACTAACCCTCCACTAAGCATGGACGCATGCACCGCAAAAGACACTACACGCATGCCCAAATAACATACACTACACTACGCGACTCCCCAGTCTGGCACTCAGGGCACCTAGCCATGTTTGCCACACTGGCCTCTTACACCACGCCGCCCAGCATGACTCATGCTGAGCATATCATACACGACACTCCCCAGAGTGCTTATTGCGGGATCTGCTAACTAACACCACTAATCTTTCACGTAACCCCGCAGCCCTGCATGTTAGTATTAACAGCATGCGGGAGGCGATGTAGAATGCTTGCCGGAGAATGACGGTTGATCCCCCCCCCCAAAAAAAAAAAACTGCCCGAGGGTTGTTTCCGAAGTGGCAATGCGCTGGCTGGAGAAGTTCTAGTCGGCACGTCCGCTCTGTTCGGCTCCTAAATCCAACTTTGGACCTAGCTAACGATTCAAACGACAGATATAAATAATTCTTTTTGATTATAGTGATGACATATTAATCGTTAGAAAGAATCTGGAAAAGTAGGCAATATTACTCAAAACTGATTCCAGATTATGCTACTTCACCATTGGTAAACGCAGTAAGATCATGGTAGTAAATTTTGGTTTTTAAATTACCTCCGATATTTTGTTTGCAGTTTGTTGTTTATGTTATGCAAATTATGTATATTTTTTACTTTACTTATTTATTTAAACCTTAATCATGTATTTACATATATCCCGAGATAGAAATAACTGAAGCGCAATCAATCCTCTTTGCTACGAACTCCAAGTGACACGAAGTTCTTTACATTTTTGAAATTGTTTCTTTCATGATATTTGTTTCTACTCGCAATGCAATGGCGCCAATAAGGCGGAGCGTTTACCTCGTGGAATTTACAGTGTTCCAAGATAAACAAATTTTTGCTTTTGCTTCACCTTACTTCTTCTTATTTCCCATCTCCTTTTTATTCTTATTGGACATTTTAAAGACACATGTAAATACAGCTCAAAAGCATCATGATAAATTTAGACAGTATAGAAGAAGATGTAGTAGTGGTCTGAAGAGAAAACCTGAGAGAATAGCGAATAGTTCTCAGAATTAACTCTAGATGGCGCTGCCTCGCTATTCTTAAACGAAACAAGATCTTTGCCGTGCATATTGATACCGTCCCTGTTAGGCATATCACTGTCATAATAACCGCGAAAGTCTTATTAAATGCATAATTAAGGGCGTATAAATGCCACAATATGAATTATACAGAGTTAGAACAAATACAGAGGATAATGATTAAATATACAGGTGCAGAAACTAAACAGGCAATCCCGATAATATATATATATATATATATATATATATATATATATATATATATATATATATATTATTGAAAGCACGAGAACCCAACGTGCCATGAGTGCGAGGAAGATGAACACTTTCCCTCACAGGTATTTTCTTTGTGTTTCTAGCCGACAAATGTAGCATTGTTCAAGGCTAGACCCTCATCGCCAGTTCACATTTTGGTCTGCACATGATACGTGATGAGAGAATAGACACCGGGATTTAAAATATACACTTTCAATCATGCTTATGGATTAATTAGCCGAACTGTGGTAAGGTGAAATTTGCGTGGAATACATGCCTCAGACACTAGAATTTGCTATTATATTTAAAAGTAGGGATGAAGCACAACATATAAGGAACAAGCAACAGGTCACATGACGACCAGAGTGTCCAAAATTCGGCGAAAGGAAGGGGAAATTTGTGCAATGACCACGTTTGATGTTTGCTAGGGAAAACACTGTTTTTTGGCGACCGAAGGGGGCAATAAGTTCTGAAATCTCATCGAAGTCCGTGTTCGCGAATGGACGGAGTAATACACATTACGTGGTTATCGAACACCCTGTGTTAGTGAGTGAGAGAAACTGCACACATTACAACATCATTAAGATTTCACCAAACTCTGTTTTTTTAATAATCCTTCGGAAATACTATGTTGTGCGAACTTATGCTCTCGACGTTCAGGAATAACGCGTACATAGATACATACAATACTCGGTGCGTCCTAGTGATTTACCAGTTCACTCGCGGCTGTGATTCAGACTAGCCGTCATGTCAGGCGCACAGCAACGGGCAAATCTCAAATCTAGCGCCTAATGTGCGAATAACATCTAGATAACAGTGACGAGTGGAGAGGACTAATTGTAACAATAAACTTGACATTCAACGGTCGTGGTATCTACTATGTGATAATACCCACACACTGTCAGGACGCACCCACTCCCTGAAACTCAAAACAGGGAATTCATGCAGATCTACCCTGAGACAACCCCCGACCTGTTGGAAACCTCTCATCCGTAGTCCTCACCCATCACAAACCCTATCATATGAGGTGTTGTGTGCCGGGAGGGCTCAACGAGGTACTTAATGGCCAAGGGCCGCCTCAATTTGTTTATTTACTTGATATTTGACATTTCGTTTGCGGTTTGTTTTTATATTTGCTACATCATATATTTATATATCATTTGTCTATTGTTTCTTGTTTATGATCATGACGCTAACATGAGAAGAAGCAATGTGAAGGTACAGGAAGTAGTACTCAAAATTATATCTAGTGGGCGCTACCTCGCCATTCGTAAACAAAACAAGATCATCGTGGTAAATCGTAATATTAAATTGACAGTCGACACTCTGGCTGCTGTTCATTGTTCACGCTATGCAACATTTTATTTCGTTCTATTTATTTGTTAACGCCCGAGATTGGACTGAGTGAAACGTAATCAAACCTCTTTGATCGGCGCCAATTGGTTCAAAACTCTTTGTCGCCTTTTACTCTTTGCTTTCACGCTCTTCAACTGTTTATACTCATAATGCAATATCGCGAAAAAGAGGAACTGTTTAATTGGTAGAATTTGCAGTGCTATACGCCAAACGAATTTTCAATGCTTCTACTCTATCCTCCCTATACTTTTTATAACATTCATATTTACTTACATTTTTATATGATCGTCATGACATTAAGCTATTATAAAAGAAATGAAGCATTAATCAGGAGGAAAAGGTCTGGAGGAATAGAAAATTATACTCCAAACTAATTCTAAAGGGAGCCACTTCACAATTCGTTATTGAATCGAGATCATAACAGTAAAATCTGATATTTTAATTCACATTTGAGGTTTTGGTTGCCTTAGATTGTTTATTTATTAACATTTATTTATTAATTAATTTATTTATGTTTATCAACTACATTCATTCATTTATTCATTTATTTGTTACGCTACGTAGATAGAAAGAAATGAAGCGCAATTAATCTTCTTTACTAGGACCGCCAAATGATTTTACATCTCTTTGCCCCTTTTTACTCAAAACTTCCGCGATCTTCAACTCTTTTGTAAGTTGAATTTTAACTGTGTTTTATCTAGCCTATTATCATTCAGAGTTTTTGTATGATTTGCATTTCTGTTAACCGTTTTTCTCAAATTCGTACCTTCCTTATTTTTCTTCTTCTTTTCTTACTTTCCACTTAAGTATAATTATACCGACTTTTCAATGACTATTCTGTTTTGGAGTGTTTTTGATAAGCAGATTAGTTCTTATGAAAATAAATGTTGTAAAAGTTTCCTGGAAACGCCTAGATTGTGTAAATTCTACTGTTCTTTTACTGTAGGATTTTTATATAAACTTTAGACCTAACTGACGATTCAAACAATAAGTGTGCGTAATTATCATTGATGCTTCATTTTGGTGGTGAAGCAGTAAATAGAGAAAATATCTGGAAGAATAAAGAATATTACACAAACCAATTCTAGGGTGTACCACTTCGCCATTAGTAATGAAATAGCATCGCAGTAAATTTTGGCAATAAACGTTACCCGATATTTTGTTTGTTGTTTTGTTGTTTATGTTATGAAATTTTAAGTTTCATCTTATTTATTTAATCTCTTGTTTATTAATTAATTTATTTGTTATCTCATGAGACTGGTATGAGACGCAAACAATGCTCTTTGCTAGGAGCCCCAAATGATAGAGAGCTCTGTCGCTTTTTTAGGATTTACTCTCGCGATATTTAAATGTTTCTGACGGCAACAGAATGGCGGCAATTAGACGAAATATTTAGCTCAGAGAATATCCAGTGCTACAAACTGTACGAATTTTTGGACTAATTTTTACTGTTCCGCTTCTTCTTCGTCTTCTTCTACATCTCCCCCTCCTCATCCTCCTCCTTCCCCTTATCCGACCTTAACAAACACATTTAAGTACACCTTAAAGCTATCATTATAAACTTTAGGCAGTAATGAAGCAGTGGCCAGAGGAGGCAATCTAAACAAATAGGGAATAGTATTCAAGACCTTTTACAAGCGCTACCACGCGATACTTAAACCAAGCATGATCATCGGTGGGAATTTCTATATTTACTTGAAATTTGACGCCTTGTTTGCAGTTTATTTTTAGGCTATACATCATCATACCTTTATTTATTGTTTAATTGTATTTTCTTTATGGTCATGATACTATCATCAGAAGAAACAACCTGCAGGTACAGGGAGTAGTACCCAAAACTAACCCTATAGCGCGCTACCTCGCCATTCTTAAACAAAACAAAATCAACGCGGGAGAGGCAATATAGCCTTTCTGGACGAGCGCAATAGCCACCACAGGACACGAGTACAAGCTTAGGAATATTAAACATAACACAAGCGAGGTATTTACTAACATATGATTTGTGATATTACATGATTAAATTCGTGTAAAATAAACAAAGACGCATTGCGGGTAGGTTAATAAATAATGATAGTGTATTTTATCATTGCGGAGAAACAGAATATAGCTGTAATGATTGGAAGGATAAACAACAATTTGTAGTTCGTATTCCTTGTAGTTTAAGGAAAAAGAAATGTACAGAAGGTATAGAATACGGGACATATAAGATGTTTTAGCATAGATTAATAAGTCGAACCAACTATAGATAGAGTTACATTTAAAATAACAAAGGAACAAAATAAGAAATCTGCAAGTAGGTGTACACGAGATAGAATAAAAGATAAAGCTATACTGGAAACAAATACCTGAAGGAAAAGAAGGAAATTGTTACACAAACAGAAGGCGATATTAATGGTGCTTTCTTAGAAAAAAGGGTAATGATTACTGCACAAATTACTTCCAAACCAACTGAATTACAAAACATTTAATGTGCATACTGCATTGATGACTTCGGAAACTAGACAACAGTACCACAGATGAAACAGAAGCTACAAATATATAGCAGTTAGCGTGGATTCAAACCTAACTTGGGAAAACCGAATAAAACAATTGCAGAAAGTATACAGCAAATATTAACAATGCTCAAAAGAATGACAGGTAGCAAATGCGGCAACTAAAAAGGAACTCCAAATGTAACATAAATTGTGTATACAAATTTAACAAATTGTAACTTAAAACTTCAATTACTTGATGATACTTTTCTTATCAATTGTTCTTATAACAACAACATATTAACATCTAGCGTTCGTAACGGTTACAACACCTTTGTTTCCGGCTGAGCATGTGTAAAGATTTTACATGAAATCGCGAACCCGGTCAATTTATAAGAAAAATGCCATCAGTTCGTGTAACATAAGTGAAGTTTTAAGTTACAAATTGTTATATTTGTATATATTTGTTTGTCTCACTGTTAATTTCTTCATATTTTACGTATATTATATGTAGAAAACTAGCTGACGCGGCAAAATTCATAACGTCAATAAAAGTTTCCTAGACTTAACTATACAGATAAAGCAAACCAACTGACGACTCCAACGTTGGACGTGCCTAACCCTTTATTCTTTCTATTTAAGCTCATGAACCAGTCATCGGAAGAAAAAAACTGTAACAGTAAGAAAAATTACTAAAAATTAATTTGAGAGTGCCCTAATTCATCATTTGTAAAACAAAGAAGGTCATCGCACTATATTTTGGTATTTAGTTGACATTTGACTTTTTGTTGCTCTTTTCTAGCATTATGTGTGTATTATTTACTTATTGCTATTTTATCTTCTAAATAAATATAGCTGAAAGGCAATCAACCTCTTTACTAGGATTTCCCAAAGATTCAAATCTCTTTATCATGTTTACACTTTCCTTCCGCGAACTTAAATTATTTTTGTCAATTGAATTTTATTATGTTTTAGCTATTTTGTTGTTATTCAGAACGTGTGTGATTTAATACATTTTTAAACATTTTTATTGCAGGATTTCTTTCTTTTATTCCTTTCTTTCTTGCTTTCCTTCTTAATTTCTTTCTATCTTTCCTTCTTTCAACTTTTTTCAGCCTTCCTCTCTGTCCCTCCTTCATCTTAAGGGTTGTGAGATTATTTTGAATACAGATATTTGCTTTAAATCTTTGCCCTAGAAGAATTAGGATTTTATCAAAGGAAAAATGACAACAGTTTTCCGGAAATGTTTAAATGCGGAAAATTTTGAATGTGTGTGTGTGTTTTTTTTCTGTAGAACTCCACTTTAGGCCTAGCTAACGATTCAAAAGATAGATACGAATAATTCTTTTTGTTTATAGTGATGTCCCAGTAATCAGAAGAAAAAATCTGTAAAAGTATGCAATATTATTCAAAATTACTTCTAGATTGTGCTACTTCACCATTAACAAATGGTTCAAGATTACTGCAGTAAATCTTGGTTTTCAAATTACATCCCACATTTTGATTGCAGTTCGCTGTTTACGTTATGCAAATTATGTATATTTTTTACTTCACTTATTTATTTACCACCTTATTTGGTTATTTACTTGTTATCACGCGATATAGAAATAATTGGGGCGCTATCAATACTCTTTTTTTCAATTTTTTATTAGAATCAAATTCACATTACATACAGAAATTCAATGATGAAGTTTTGCAGAATTTGTGAAAAAATTAGCAACTGCACATCTAAAGATAGTATTCACACTGTACATATATTACAAATTCTACACTCTGTCTTAAGCATTAGTCCCAAATTATCTACAGTTTCAACTGCCTCAGAAATAATAATAGATGTTACCAAAACAAGAGCTGTGCCCCTACCTGGTAGTTATCCATACTACCTTTTATAAAGCTGTGTTATATTTATTTATTTAATATTTATTATTCAAATATAGCTAACCACTTGGCACTGACTAAAAATTCTTACAAAAACATTTATAGTTAAACATAACTCAGATAATCTATCATTTCAGTCTAAATGACCTTCAATAAAGTTTAAGTAGTTTTTATTTGCAGCCAGAGTTCATGAAGATCACCACAGCCATTTCAAAAGGAAGATCAATAATAACAGTTTATAATCTTCATTTAATTCGGTAACTTACACTAATTTACATTAACACTGCTCCTAGCTCACTGACTAGCACTCAGTCCAATTCACGTCACATATTTACTGTATCTAACCCTAATGGTATATCACAATGTTAACTGCAGTACCATTTAATCAACACTTCACATAACTTCTAAACAAAATAAATATAAAATAGCCCAAGTAAATAAATTTAAGGACAATATAAGAAGTTTCAATCATAATATGGCAAAGGAAGTAAATGAAAATAGAGAGAATTTCGCAAAAGTAAGAAGAGATGTATTTGGTGGATTAAATTTAGGAAGTAACTCATGGAGGAAAGCTTAAGAATTGCACAGATAAATGGGCAAAGAAGTAAATTGGTTATGGCGGAAATAAGAAAAATTGCAGAAGAATTAAAATTAGATATTATCTGTATTCAAGAACCGTATGTGGTAAATTCCAAAATTCCATATATGCCGTTAAGATCCCGACAAATCTTATCTCAGGAAAAGGCAATGGCAGCAATAGTAATTTTCAAGCAAGATTTGCAAATAGTAAACATAGCGCAATTTCTGGATACGCATGTTAATTGCATTGAAGTTATAACAAAGTATGGAAGTTTTATATTGGCAAATTATTATTTTCAATATAGTTTGGATATTGAACCCTTTCTATATAAATTACAAAATATTCATAATAAATTCAGAAATAAAGAAATCATGCATGTATGTGATTGTAATGCAAAATCAACTTGGTGGTTCAGTAAAAGACCAGATGAAAGAGGGGAGAAACTGGAAGAACATATCTCGGAATTAAATTTATATGTAATAAATAAAGATGGTAATCCACCAACTTTTCAAAATAGAGCAGGTGCTGAAGAAAATATAGATATTACTTTAGCGTCAGCAACAGCGGAGAAGAAGATTAGAAATTGGTGGGTCACACAGGGTCAGACCACAAGTGATCATAATTTGATTTATTTTGATTATATATTGAATGGGGAAGTAATTCAAGAAGAACATGAAATAGAATTACGTTATAATTATAAAAGAGCAAATTGGGATAAGATGAAGCAAGTAGTTAAGGATTTAAATTTACAGTATACGGGAATATCAGTGGATTTGGATGCAATAAATTTAACACAAGCAATAAAAGTAGCAGTATCAAAATCCGTTCCAAAGATAACAATTTATAATAATAAGGATAAAATAAAATGGACAGATAGATTGCAGAAGCTGAGATCGTTAGCAAGGAAATTAAGAAGAATATATCAAAAATCAAACATACATACGGAAAGAGAAGAGAACTTAAAGAATTATAGGGAGGCCAAACAAAAGTATAAACAATTATTAGAAGACACCAGAAAACAACATTGGGAACAGTTCGTTGAGAATAATTTAAAACAAGATGTCTGGGGACAACCGTATAAAATTATTATGGATAAAATTAAGAAGCCAGAAATCTTAACCACATTAGATAAGGGTAATGGAGAGATGACAGAAAGTGGGAAAGAATCGGTGGAATTGTTATTACATACGTTATTGCCAGATGATAAAGAGGAAGAAGATGATGATATTCATGTTGAAAAAAGAAACCAGATGATGTTGCAGTATACAGGAAATCCTGTTTATCCCTTTGATATTACAGAAATAAAATTAATTCTGCAGAAGTTAAAAAAGAAGAAGGCACCTGGTCCAGATGGTATTATAAATGAAGTCTTGTATAATCTACGAGAAGAAATTGTCTTGTTTTTGTGTTTCTTGTTTAATGATTGTTTGGCAAGAGGGAGATTTCCAAACTTGTGGAAGGAGGCAAAGGTTGTAATTTTGTGCAAAGGAGCAGATAAGGACAGAACGCAACCAAAATCTTTCAGACCAGTATGTTTATTAAATGCTATTGGCAAGATCTTTGAACAGTTAATATATAAAAGAATAATGGAAAATAGGTTGATGCTGGGTATGAATAATAAACAATTTGGTTTCAGAAAGGGATATTCAACTGAGGATGCAATATTAAAAATTCAAGAAACAGTGTCAAAAAGCCAAAAGAATTATGTAATTGGATTATTTGTGGACATATCGGGCGCTTTTGACAATTTATGGTGGCCGTATTTTTTCGGCATTTTAAAAGACAAGAAATATTCAAGTACTATTTATAATTTATTAAAGGATTATTGTTCCAATAGAGAAGTATTCATTGGTGGATCAAATTTTGAAACTAGGAAGAAGATAACCAAGGGTTGCCCTCAGGGTTCTATCTTGGGGCCCCTTTTTTGGGATATTTTATCAGAAGATTTATTAGAACTACTGGAAAGAGATCATAAGGTTTTGGATGTAATAGCGTATGCTGATGACATAGTCATAATGATGGATGGACAGAGCAGACTAGAGCTAGAAAATAAAGCAAGAGAAGTTACAAATACATTATCAAATTGGTGTTTCAGAACAAAACTAAAAATTGCACCAAACAAGTCAAATTATGTGCTTTTTAAGGGAAATTTAAAGCGGGATCCTACAGTGAAGATAAATAATCAGAACATTAAACGGGAAAAAGAGATGAGATATTTGGGTATCATGATAGATGAAAAATTTCATTTCAGAAAACACACGGAGTATATTAGGCAGAAAACAGAGAAAATAATGCTAAAGCTAGCAAGAATAACCAATTTAAATTTTGTACTTCCATTGCGTAACATACAGATATATCATAACACCATTTTTGCTTCAATTATGACGTATGCGGCAGCAGTTTGGGCAGAAAGGATGGATGATGTGCAAATAAGAAGATTGTTGAGAAGAACGCAAAGAAAAGTATTATTACGTCTGACAGGAGCTGTAAAAACAACACCAACTATGGCATTGCTAGTAACAACGGCCATTTGGCCGATTGATTTATTAATAAGATTGAAGGGCGCAAAATTTTGGGCGAAAAAAGGAAACTTAGAAAAAGTTTATAATATAACTGGAGTCAGAACAAACAAATCTTGGGTGATTAAAAATAGTTTAAAAGATAAATGGCAAAAAGAATGGACAGAAAGTCTAGAAGGTAGAAGAGTGTTTGAAATTTTTCAGAACGTCAAAGAGAGACTAAAATTGAATTTTATTCAACCAACAAAGGGATTTATACATTATATAACAGGACACGGACCTTATAAGACCTATTGGAAGAAAATCAATAAAACTGAAAATGATATATGTGAATTATGTAACAAACAAGATAATCCTGAACATGTAGTATTTGAATGTGGAAGATATGCAATTCACCAACAAGAAGAGAGGCATGCGCTAGCAGGATATATCGTATATGACATAATTCGAGATCAACAATTAGTAAATAAATTACAAGTTTTGACTAACTTTGTAAGTAAGAAAGCATGGGAGGTAAAAATATTAAAAGGAGAAAGAGTTGATAATAGGCGAAGAATAGTACAAGATCCAAGAAGGAGTTCTAGAATATAAAATAGGATAAGACGGGAAGAATTATTGAATAATCAAACAATGGAGTTGACTGCATGGGCGGCGGAGGGAGAGAGTGATGGCGGAGGCCATGGTGGACTACAGAATTAGTAGATTTAGATATAGATTTAGGAAATAAGGATTTTGTAATTTTCATAGTTGTTTTCTTTTGTTTTTTTATTTTTTGTGTTTATTTCTGTTATTTTATTTCATTTTAGTTTTGTAGAGTAGTTTTCTGAGAGATTTGTATAATTATAACATTTGTAAAGATTTTATGGGAAAATAAAGAGAAAATTTGGATACATGCCCCGGTATAGTTGTCTAGGTGCCGGGGTAGAATATTCAGATTTTATTTATTTATTTATTTATTTATTTATTTATTTATTTATTTATTTATTTATTTATTTATTTATTTATTTATTTATTTATTTATTTATTTATTTATTTATTTATTTATTTATTTATTTATTTATTTATTTATTTATTTATTTATTTATTTATTTATTTATTTATTTATTTATTTATTTATTTATTTATTTATTTATTTATTTATTTATTTATTTATTTATTTATTTATTTATTTATTTATTTATTTATTTATTTATTTATTTATTTATTTATTTATTTATTTATTTATTTATTTATTTATTTATTTATTTATTTATTTATTTATTTATTTATTTATTTATTTATTTATTTATTTATTTATTTATTTATTTATTTATTTATTTATTTATTTATTTACTTCACATATGCAATTGTATTCACAATGGTAACTTTTGAGACCCTTAAGTTATCCTCCTGCGTCCATTTGAAGAGGATAGTCATTGCAAAGGGTTGCCTAACTATCCGAAGGATCACTGTCCTAAGAACTTGTGGCCAGAAAAATGGTATTGTTAAAGATTGTCTGCATTCCGTGAAAGCAACCAGTCTAGATGTTGGGATGGCAGTTGACTTCTGAACCAGTGTAATTAAGCTCAAATTGGGTGATATACGGCTCCATAGAATCACTGAGCCCCGCCGTGATTAGCTTCCAGCGTTCCCTTCCCAGGAATTCAAACCTTTCCCTCTGTAATGCCACATTTCCAGGATTTTTCTGAATTATCCAGTGTAATGTTCCCATTACCAACCATATCGCACATCTGTAGAGCGCCGTGTTTTTAAAACTGAATTCCAGTCGCTGTAGCCTTCGAAGACGGTGGAAACTCCGGCGGGCACCATTTTCCAATAAAGTATCTGAGCACTCTCCAGATATGATGCACCTGTTTGCAAGAGGCAATCCGATGTTCCAAGGTATCTAATTTAAAAACAAATTTGGCATATGTTACATGTCGCACGGCTATGTCGCCATAATTTCCCTGCTGTTGGTATGGTCTCGTTTAATACTTCATATGCTGTCTCTTTCCAATCAGTAGGAACAACTTTATTGAAGAGATTCTTCCATATAAATTTCCATTCTGTATTCTCTTTCTCTTCAATCCTGGGTGTACACTGCGATATATTGAGCAGCTGATATTGTTTTCTTGTTGATTCAAACACTGCGAGGTCAGCACTGGTGTCCCGCAAATGTCTGAGATGGTTAACAATGGGTTTAAATCCCGGATATGTCCTCTGAAGGTTCTGTATCTGATCCTGCCAGAAGCTCCCATCTATCGATGAACCATTACCACCCAGTGATCTGACAGCATCTTTCCCTAGTAAGGCCATGCATTTCTTGGCGATGTCCACCAGTCCACATCCACCTTTGGATTGCGGCAATCGCAACTGTGCTCTGCTCATCCTGTAGGCTGTCCCAGTCCATAAGAAATAGCCAAGCAGTTGCTCAAGTCTCTGTGCGTCACGTTTCGTAATTGGCAGTATCTGTGCTAAGTACCAAATTTGACTGAGACCATAGATATGTATGTACCAAATTCGCTGCATAAAATTCAGGTTCCGAGCCCTCTCCAACGATAACGAATATCGCAAGTGGTTGATTTTCTCTCTCCAGTTGTAAACTATAGTGGGTTCCATATCTCCCATAAAAGTGATACCAAGTATCCTGGTGGTGGTAGTACATTTCATTCCCAGTGTTTGTACTGGTTCCAACCACCGTCCAAGCAATAATATCTCAGATTTGGGTACGTTTAACGTTGCACCCGACATCCTTGTATAGATCTCCAATCCATTCTGTATGGCTGCCATATCGTGATTGTTAGTCGCTACAATGGTGACATCATTCGCATAAGCGATGACTTTAAAGCCTTCACTGTACACAGTAACCCCCTGTAGCGTATCTTGCAGTCTTTGAAGCAGGTGGTTTAACGCTAGAGAAAAAAGCCCCAATGATAACGGGCACCCTTGACGCACTGACCGGCCTATTCGTACTGGAGTGGAAAGCCAGCCATTCCATAACACCCGGGATTTTGCTGCACCATAAACGCCTTGAATAATTTTAATCACGTGCATCGGAAATTTTGCCACCTTTAAACATTGCCATAAATACGAATGTTGCACTTTATCAAATGCTTGTTGTAAATTCAAGCTTATCATGACCGCCACCTGCTGTTCTCTTTGCATATGTATGAGGACATCGCGTAATTCTTCCAGCGTAACAATGATATTGCGCTTGGAAATCGCCGCTTGGTTGCAGTGTAATATTTCTGTGTACGCTCCTTTCAACCTGGTTGCTATGACTTTGGTAAATATCTTATAGTCAGCATTCAACAATGTAATTGGGCGAAAATCCTTCATAGTAGTAAGCTGTGCTGTCTTTGGCAATAATGTGATAATTCCATCCGCAAACGTTTCGGGAAACTGAGCTGTTTCCCACAACTTCACCAAAACTGCCATCACTTCACATTATATAATGGGCCAAAAGGTACTATAAAATTCATAGGAAAGGTCATCAGGACCTGGAGACGTAGGTTTACTGGTATTTTGGATGACTTCTAATACTTCTTGTTCTGTAATGGTTCGGGTGAGTAGATCGGCAGTTTTCTGAGTAACCCCAGTTGTAAACAGCGGCCACGCCTCATACCGAGATGGGGTACCCTCATCTGATCCCTTGTGAAATAAAGCCTGAAAGTGTTCTGCTATAAGGTGAAGGATAGACCTGGTCCCTGTAAAAGTGTTTCCAGTGTTCACATCTTGAAGTGTACGTGGACATCGGGTACGCACTTTCTTTCGTTCCTTTGCAAAATAGTAAAAGGAATTCCGTTCTTCCTCATGTGGGTGTTGAACCTTTGCTCTGATTTTATATCCATTCAGGTGCTGCAGTTGTTGCATTTTGATATTTTCTTTCACCTGCTTGATCTTGACATTTACATCGTAACCTTCCCGTTTCTTCGTATACAAATGTAAACGCTCCTTTCTTGTCGTTGCCTTCAGAATTCCTATCTGTTTTAAAAATGAACGAATAGCCGGTTTTGCCGTTACAGTCTACCAGTCACTCTTCCTAGATGCATTGCAAAAGAACTGTAGCCGTTGCCATTTTGTCTGAAATTGCTCCTAAACGTCGGCATCCTCTACAATAGAATTATTGAGCTTCCAGTATCCTCGTCCGGCAACTTCAGCACAGATGGCCGAAATTTGTATTTGGCAGACCACAGCGTGATGATCACTGAACGCCACAGGTAGAACGCAAATTCGGTGTACAGAAGTACCTATCACTGGCTAGAGATAAACCCTATCTATCCGCGAGGCTGAGGTGCTCCTAACAAACGTGAATTCCACCTCATTTCCATTCCTTAGTTCCCATGTATCCTGCAGTTGTAGTTGCGAAACCAAATTCTGGAGCATGATGCTAAAATTGGGCGCTCCATTTCAGTCCTTAGCACAGAGAGTGGAATTAAAGTCACCTTCTAACAAATATTCTTTACCATACAACAAATGTGTAGTTAAAGCGTTCTGAAAGAACTGCTCTCGTTCTTGTCTATTTTGCGTTCCAGACGAAGCGTAAATATTTATTAACACTGTGTCGTCCAATATCACTGAGATGACCCTGCCAGATGGGTCCATCTGAAAATTCTGTAGATGAAGTCCTTTCCGGTATACAATGGCAGTGCCCGTTCCTTCTTAGCCGAGATTCACCTTATAAGCATAAGAGTAAAGCGTATCCAGATTAAATGTGTTCACTTCCTGTAGAAAGCAGATGTCAATGTTATTCACCAGCAGAAAAGTATTGAGCAGTTTCTGGGTCACTATATTCCTGCAACCATTCACATTTATAGTGGCTATTGTTCTTAAATATATCATCCTAATGAGGGTAGTTGTCACTAGTACTTCAAGCTGGAAGAGAAACTGTATTTTCTGCTATCAATGCTGAGTGTATGTTGCTGGCTGAGTGCCTACTCCTGAGTAGTCTGCAGCTGTGACTCTTCCTTTACTTGGAGATTACACGCCGGCTCCTGCCTTGTCCAGTCCTGCGCCGTGAGATGCGGTGAACCCAATTCTGTATCTTTCTGCACCAACTGAGTGTGTTGCTTTCCACCTTTCGCCATTGCGCACTCCTCGGCAGTCGACGGACCACTGTCTTTGTAACTGTTGTATTTCCCGAACTTGGAGCCGGGGGTCACGCACAGAAAGTCGCGCAGTTGGAACCCCGTCAATTGTAACCTTCTGCGGACCGACGACAGCACCTTCACCCGCCGCCTGGTACTCCGTCCTCTGCACAGGCTCTGACGTTCCACCCTCTTCCGAGTTCCTTTTTCCCTTGTCCTCACCTGTACGGCAAACCTCGTAAGAAAGCTGGTTGTCTCGCTCCTCCCTGACGCTGCTGTTCAAATGTGCAGCAGCTGTTGTTGGTTGGTTTGTTGCCGTCGTGTTTGCGGGCTCTGGTGGTAACATCTGTCGTCCAGGCTGTCCTGCAGACACAAACCCAGCCAGTTCCTGCTTCTGTTCCATCTGGCTGCTCCAAGACGTTTCTACCGTATTAGCTTTGCATGTCTTTGCTCTTTTGACATCGTTTCTTTTCATTGGAAAGTGTGTCCTCCTCTGTAGCTGTCTCAGACATCAGTGAGGCACATCCAGTCTGCTCCTTCCCCTTCGTGGTGTGCGGAATGCCTCTTTTCCCAGGACTATCGCGAAGCACGGTGGCACAATTCTTTTTCTCCACTACCATCAGCTCCTCTGGTGTCGGCTCATCTTGTTGTTGTTCACCCGCCAGTGCAGGCTGTGGATTGTCAGCTATTGGTTGGTCTTCCTCCTTCTGCACGCTCCCTGCCATAGATGTGGGTGCCGTGTCATTCCTCGGTACCGCCTCGGCCGGTCGCAACTGTGTCGATCAGTGTGGACATAGCTCCTTTAAATGTTCTTTACTCTGGCAGACATAACATGATCGGGGTTGGCCAACATATGACACCCATAAACGGTAGCTGCCGATCACGATATAACGCGGAACATTTGTCTTCAGCTGCATCTTTACAGCTCTTATCCCGTTGTACACCGGCAGACGGTACTGACGGCCCCATTGCTCTTTTCGAATGTCATACACCGAACCGTAATTTTTCAGACCTGCTTTTAGCACTTCGTTTTGGAGATCTGGTGGTAGATCAAACACACGCACATTGATGGCATTTCCAGTAACGTGTTCGATTTTTACTTTAGTAATTTCCTTATTCATATATGTGAACGTTGTTTTCTCCGGAAGAGTGTTTAAGATTTTATCCAGTAACAAAGACGAAATAAATTTTATGTAAATTGCGCGTTCACTGGCGATTAACTGAATGGTATCCACTTGTTTCGCATTTAACCGTAACTTATCCGCTATGAAATCATGCACCTCATAAGCTGTGGGCTTCGTCGCATATAACGTGAATTTAACCCTGATGGTATTTTTCCTTGCATACATTTCCATTTTACACAAATTAAGTGAACTTTGACTAAAAATAAACACTCGAAGGTGTGGGCACAATTGTGCTAGCGGTGAATGCCGCTGTGGCACTAACAGGACGTACGTCGCTGCGACACGAACTGTAAACAAAACACGTCACACGGCACGTCTGCTCTATTCAGGCACTGAGGCCACACTCAATTCTTTGCTACGAGGCCCAAGTCATACAAAGCTGTTATCATTTTTTAACTTTTTTCTTTCGCAATATATAATTGATTCTACCCGCAATGCAGTGGCGCCAATGAGACAAAGCGTTTACCTGGTGGAATTTACAGTCTTCCAAAGGAAACAAATTATCTCTTTTGTATCACCTTACTGCTTGTTATTTCTTGTCTTCCTTTTCTCTTTATTCGACTTTTTAACACACATATCTAAGTACAATTTAAAAGTATAATGATACATTAAGAAAGTAATGAAGCAGATGTAGTAGTGGTCAGAAGAGAAAACCTGAGAGAATAGCGAATAGTTCTCAGAATTAACTCTAGAAGGCACTGCCTCGCTATTCCTAAACGAAACAAAATCTTCGCCACACATTTGTTTATTTGCTTGTGCTTGCAGTTTATTTTTATATTTGCTACACCAAATATTTATATATCATTTTTCTATTGTTTCTTGTTTATGATCATGACGCTATCATGAGAAGAAAATATCTGGAGGTACAGGATGTAGTACTCACTGTTAAATCTAGTGGGCGCTACCTTGCCATTCGTAAACAAAACAAGATCACGCGGGAAATCTTACTATTAAGTTGACAGTTGACACTCTGGCTGCTGTTCATTGTTCACGCCGTGCAACATTTTATTTCGCTCTATTTATTTGTTTCCCCCTGAGATAGAACTAAGTGAAATGCAAACAGCTTTGTTCGGCACCAAATTGGTTGAAACCTCTTTGCCGCCTTTTACTGTTTCCATTCACGTTCTTCAACTGTTTATACTCATAATGCAATGGCGCGAAAAAGACGAACTGTTTAATTGGTAGATTTTGCTTGCTGTTCATTGATCGCGCTATGCAACATTTCATTTCATTATATATATATATATATATATATATATATATATATATTTGTTATATACATAGATAGAAATAAGTGAAACGCAATTCAAAACTCTTTATAGGTCTCCAAAATGTGGATAACCCCTTTGTGTTTTTTTTTTTAAATATTTCCTATCGTGTTTTTCAATATTTTTCTCATAGTGCAATACCACTAATAAGACAAAGTATTTTTCTCGTAGAATTCGCGGTACTACAAACCAAACGCATTTTCGATGCTATTTTGTTTCTGTTTCTTCCTTTTCGTACCTATACATATTTCACATTTATATTTATACACATTTTAAAGATACCGTGATAATTGTAAGCAGTAGTGAAGGAGATGAAACAGTATTCAGAGGAGAAAATCTGAGACAATATGCAATAATACTTCAAACTATTTCTAGAGGGCGCCACTTCGCTATTCCTAAACGAATCCACATCATAACAGTAAGATCTGATATTTAATTTACATTCCATTTTTGGTTGCTTTTCTTTGTTAATGTCTAAAGTCAAATTGATTAAATACAATACACACAGTAAGCAGTTTTATATAGCTCCATGTAAGGACGCGCCATGGCTCAGTGGTTAGACCCCTTGGCTCTCACCAAGGCGGCCCTGGTTCGATCCCAGGTGACCGCAAAGTGAGAATCGTGGTGGACAACACGGCGCTGGGGCGGGTTTTCTCCGGGACCTCCGGTTTCCCCCGCCATCTCATTCCACCGATGCTCCATCTTCACCTCATGTATCATCAGTGTCACCACCTGCGGTGCCGTATGTAGTGAAATCGGGCGTTAAACACTACAGATTTCATTTCATTTATGGTTCCATGTGGTATTTGCATAGACTAATTTACTACAAGAAATGTCATAATATGAATGTCACATATTAAATCAACATTTAGACATGATAAAGCCGTCAGCGCGTTGTTTGTTGCGTATGCCCACGTTAGACCAAAACCGTGTTCGAATGAACATTTCCAACGCTCTTTTGGCGCAGTTTAGGCGCAGTGAATCCGAGATTTGGTGTCGACTAATTTCTGTAGATAAAACTTGGATACAGCGTTATACGCCCGAAACAGAAGTACAGTCCCAACCGCGGCCTGCAAAGGAAATCCGAATACAAATGAAGCAAAAATTGTCTTTTCGTTTGGGAAAGTGATGGCGACCGTTTTTAGGGACACTAAATGAGTTATTTTAATCGATTATTTTCAAAAAGTAAAGACCATTACAGAAGCATACCACGCATCATTACTTGACAAGCTGAAGGCCGAACTTGCGGAAAAACCGCCACATTGACAGAACAAGAAAAACCTGTTTCACCAAAACAACGCACCGTCTCACACCTTGGCGGTTGCAGTGACGAATATCCACACATTACGGTTTGAACTGCTTGACCATGCGCCTTACTCACCAGATCTAGCCCCAAGCGACTTCGTTTTGTTCCCTCATTTAAAAATTGCGTTCGGAGGACAGAGGTTTTCGTCAAATGAAGAGGCAATCACCTTAGTAAACAATTATTTTGCAGAGAAAAACGCCGAGAACTATTTGGACGGGTTACAGAAATGGGAGCATTGCTGGGAGAAGTGGGTAGAGCTACAAGGAGACTATGTTGAAAAACGCCGAGTACTATTTGGACGGGTTACAGAGATGGGAGCATAGCTGGGAGAAGTGTGTAGAGTTACAAGGAGACTATGTTGGAAAAAAATTGAAAAATGCCTTGTATCTTTTTAGGACGGAAACTTTACAGACCAACCTTATATATAGGCAAAGTTTAATGAATACTCTGATCGTTCCTGTCTGTTTTTACACATACTATTGAAGTATGATTACTGCAATAGACAAGAGAGAGAAGGGTTAGCTTGGATGAGAACAGGAACAATACTTCTAAGAGGGATAAGAGGTAGGGAAAAGGTAATTTGTGAATTTTTTTGGGGGGGAAACAAAGCATAGAACACTATGTAACAGAATGCGAGGAGTTAGCAATGTGGAGAAAAAGGGTTTGGGAGAAAATAGAGAAGAAGATAGTAGCTATAAAAATGTTAACGGTAAAGGAGGACTAGAATGTAAGAAGTATTGGTGAGTTCTTGCCGAAAGTAAAACAAAAGTGGGCAAGAAATGTAAAGAATATAAGAAAGGAAGATGAAGCGGAAGAATGGGACTAATTAAGTAACAAGGTGGCATGGAGGTTAAGAGCTACCTGGCAGAGCAGAAGACCTGGGTGTCATGTAAGCCAGGATAGCAACAAGATAAAGACAAATAAATGTAGCCTAAATCTGTAAATTGTAAAATTTTGGAATATTCACAATAAAAGAGCTGGCCCCGTAACGCAGTCGCTAGAGCACCTATCTGGTGAACTAAGGTACCCGGGTTCGATTCCCGGTGGTGAAGGTGAAGATTTTTCTCCGACCAGGATAATTCCTCATCTTCCCCAGAGTCTGGAAGTATGAATGAGAGTGCTAATGTGTGTGTGTGTGTGTGTGTGTGTGTGTGTGTGTGTGTGTGTGTGTGTGTGTGTGTGTGTGTGTGTGTGTGTGTGTGTGTGTGTGTGTGTGTGTGTGTGTGTGTGTGTGATCTAATGATTCGCTGCCGATATGACCATTGGAGTTAAAGGAGTTTAAATGAACCAAAAGGTATGAAACAGTATCTGTAAATAGTAATGTAATCAATTTACAAGTATATAGACTATTGGATAATTTGCCTAATCCTGCATAAAAGATTTGCCAATAATTATATATATACAAATATATAACAACATTAATTCTGATTTAAAGATAATTCTAATATAAACTATATGTTCATGAATTTATGAGTTATAAGAATTTCATATCTGGGGGATATTAGCTTTTAGTATATTGACCCTATGGGCGATGTACATAATAACTTGTATATTCCATTACTATGAATAGTTATGTGGTCCTCAAATTTTACTATATTTCTTATTAATATCAGTTGGCTGTTAGTCTTAGTTATATTTAATATGTTACTTGTTTGTCCTATTCCTATCCTTGTCACCGTTTATACTGCACTTGAATTCCCTTGCCGCGCTGCAATTCACTTGTTTTGGCAACTTGGTGGTTATTATTCTCTAAGCAATAATGCTACTGTAAGTCTTTGGTGTTAATTGGACCATCGTATAAGTTTATTGGTTTCGTTAAGTAGTAAAAGGCTCTAAGGTAATTGTTTATAAGTCTCTCATTGTTACTGTCGAATGGTCTCCGTTCTTCTCTATTTCCTTAATTATTGTTGTTCTCTGTAGCTTTTATTTCCGGACATTCATATGTTGTATTGTCAGCAATCGCAATGTTTCTTTGGAGCGGGCGCAAAGCCAGAGCTACGCGTGGGCAGGAACGAAAGAGACATATAATGTCCCGCAGAATGGACGCTTGCCGAGAGAGGGAAAGAAACAGTGATGCCTGGACTGTTCCGTCTTTCTCTCGCTGTGTCGCGATTGTTATCGATCGAATGTATTCTAGAACAACGACTGAACTTCACTAGGTATTTGGTCTCATCCAAGAATGGGGATAGTAATAGAAGCAGAGGGTTTACACACTCTATGGTGATGATGATAATGATGATAGTTGGCGCTACAGGCCATGTAGGTCCTCGGCCTCCCTAACCACCGTCTTCCATTCTACTCGGTCCTCTGCTTTACTTCTCCAGCTTTTAACCCCCAACTTTATCAAGTCCTCTTCTATATCATCTACTTATGTTTTCCTGGGTCTTCCTCTTCTCCTTCTGCCATCCAGCTGTCCTATGAATATCTTCTTAACTACATTGGCTTCCGGCATTCTCTGCACATGGCCAATCCACTTTATTCTTCCTTGTTTAATTTTCACTACTATATTTGGTTGTCCAAACAGGCATTGTAATTCCAAGTTAGTCCGCATTCTCCATCCAAGTCCCTTATTACTCCAAATATATTTCTCAAAATCTTCCTTTCCCATCGTAATAACCATTGTTCTTCTCTGATTGTCAACACCCAGGTTTCTGAACCATACATTATTAGTGGTCTCAGTACAGTTGTATATATTTTCAGTTAAGTATTCCTACTGACGTTCCTTGATTTAAACATATCCTGCAAGGCATAGAAACATCTGTCACCACTTGCTAATCTTTCTGGAATTTCCACTGATGTTTTATTATCTACTGTTACTGTAGATCCCAGGTATTTAAATGTTTCCACTCTTTGATATTCTTTCTCATGTAATTTAACTGTAGGTTCTCTTCTTCTTGCATCTCCATCAACTTCCATCTTCATAAATTTGGTTTTACTAACGTTCACTGCCAAACCTAGATCCTGTACTTTCTCTTCCAACACTAAATAACCTTCCTCAAATGTTCTTATATTTATTTATTTATTATCCAATCTTTTGATTTCTATTTTATCCAAAGGTATATTAGGAGTATAGTTTACAAATTTATGAATATAATACAATTTACAAAAACATAACAAATTCAATATCTAGCTGACAAAGAATAAACATCAAGATGTATCATTTAGCTTAAGAAATAAATTGTTTAAGGAAGCCATGAAATATTGACAAGTTTTGTAATTCATCAGAATATGTGTAAGTGATTTTGAGAAAGTGTAACCTAACCATTGAAGCAATAATTCAAGCTCGTATCTTTCAAAATAGAAAAACGGGCAATCACATAAAATGTGAGGGACATCTTGAAGATGATTTACACAACTGCAATCACCTTTGGGTTTGATTTTGAATCGAAATAAGTAAGCTGAAAATTTGTCATGTCCAGTTAAGAATTGAGTGAGAACATAGGATTAGCGAATTTACATTTATGTCTGTCAGAAACTGTTGGGAAGTATAAATCATTAGTGAAAGCACCACAATCACTTTTTAGCCAGTATTGATTCCAGTCGTTGAGGAAAATCTTCTTTTAATGCTTGCTTCACATAAGAAATGGAACATAGAGTGTATGTCTCTGGAAGATCTGAAGTCGCAGCTCTCTTTGCAAGCTCATCTGCACGTTCATTTCCGGCAATCCTTACGTGTCTTCTGACACATTTAATACACAGATCAGAACTACATAATAACTGATTCCTTATTTCTAATGCTTTTATATTCCTTGTGAGAATTGCCACATCGTCAGCATATGCCACTATTTGTACTGATCTGGAAAGTATGGTTCTTCCAGGGTTTATGGGTAATTGTAGAATTACTTTTTCCAGTGCTAAATTAAACAGCAGTGTGGATAATACATCTCTTTGTCTCCACCCCCTCTCCACGGTAAACATACCTGATAAATCTTGTTCCGTTCTAACCCTGCATCTTGTCAATTCTATAGTCATTCTTATCAATCTCAACAATATCTATGGTATTCCGAACTCTCTCAGCTCTATCCAGGCTATCGTACGCCTGTTTAAAATCTACATAGAGATGATGGAGCTGTCTGTCATATTCATAAAACTTTTTCCAGTATTTGTCGTAATATAAAACTCTGGTGTAATACACAGCGTTGATTACTAAATCCTGCTTGGTGATCCCCAAGTATCTTTTCTAGCCATTGCTCCAGTCGTATGGCAGGTATCTTGCCAAAAACCTTTACACATTCAATACTAAGTTAATGTCCATGCTTATTTAATTATACACAGAAATAAAACATTTCATTCAATTAGTTTAAAAGCAGAGTAGGGTGCTTAGTTTTTATATATGATCATAAATATCATAAAATCAAGTAAACATTAGCAATTGGAAGGTACTACAATGTCCTTAATACGCATGTCCTATTTCTACAATTAAAACAAAATTAAAATGATGTCTGGGATTGGAACCTCTGTAGGTCTGGCTCCTACATACCTTATTTAATTAATTAGCCTAACTGAACAATTCAGTACCATGGCTAGGATATGAACCACGAATCTCCTAGTTTACGTCCAGTCGCTTTAACTCATTGAGATACCATGGCCAACGTGCCGTCGTGACATTCTTTTTTTTTTGTTTGTAATTTACATCCTCCAACATTCAGTCATATCGGACGATGAATGAAATTGGTGAAATGATGCTCAATGCGTCCGGGGTCCATGGAACTTAGAGTTACCCGACATTCGTCTTTCAGGATAAGGGAAAACCCGGGAAAAAACCTTATCCAGGTAACTCACGCTGACCGAGATTCGAACTCGGGACCTCTTGAACGTGAGGCAGACATGCTACCATCTACGCTACCGAGCGTCGCGACATTAAACTATCCAATTGACTCAATATATATTTCCCGCTAAACACTTAGAGCTCTCATATTCAACATACACATCTGTTGCGATTTACTATTATATGTACCGTCAACTGGGGTGACTTTGTGCCTGGAGGGTGACTTTGTGCTTAAGTGAACATAATTTTGACATAATGTAGAATAAGTCTTCTGCACGACAAGGCAGTTTATACTGCTACGAGTGCAGTGCAGAATGTTTATATCAGTGTCAAACCAGAATGTAAACATTCAAATTGTAAGTGATGAGGTTTAAGATATGGATCAGAATCCTCGGATCTGACCCACTACAAAAATTATCTGGTAATGAAATCGAAAATACGCTATGCTTGAAATTCTGTCCCAGTTTTAAATATAAACCGCCGACTTTAACGACAAAAATATAACGCAGAAAATCAGGATTATTGTAAAAATTAAAGCAAAACTATTAGTGCGAATGTTTATTCTACTTTGTATAACATTTTTATGATCATTTGATACATAATGAATATCATTTTAAGTTTTTAAAGCTATATACTTGTTTCTCTACTCATAAGAAGAGCAAATAAAATCTGTGTTGCCATCTATCGTGGCGTAGAAAATGAAACTGACGTCGTCATTTATTCCGCAGAGAAGTAGTTAGAATAAGGCAATATTTGAAACATTTGCCTTGCGAACACAATGACAAACATTGATTATAGAGCGTTACCTGACCCTATGTGATGCATTCACACAACACACTATTCTATCTCTGTTTATGCACACAAATGTTCATTTTTATTTAATCATTTCGTTGTAGGTTTAAAAGTACACTACAAATTCCATTCTTAAATTCAATTCATTTTATTGTTCATTATAACAAGTACAATAGTATACACAATTGAAAACTTGCTTACGATTATATATATATTTTTTTTAATTTACGTCCTCCAACGTTAAGTCACATCGAACGATGAATGGAATAGTTGAAATGATGTCCATATGGTCACAGGATACATAGAGCTTAGAGTTACACGACATTCGTCTTTCAGGAGAAAGGAAAGCCTCCAACGTTAAGTCATATCGGACGAGAACTAAATGATGCTCAAATGAGTCCAGGGTCCATAGAGCTTAGAGTTACCCAACATTCGTCTTTCAGGATAAGGGAAAACCTCCAACGTTAAGTCATATCGGTCGATGAATCAAATGATGTTCAAATGAGTCTAGGGTACATAGAGCTTAGAGTTACCTGACATTCGTCTTTCAGGATAAGGGAAAACCTCCAACGTTAAGTCATATCGGACGATGAATGAAATGATGTTCAAATGAGTCCAGGGTCCATAGAGCTTAGCGTTACACGACATTCGTCTTTCAGGATAAGAGAAAACCTCCAACTTTGTCATGTCGGACGATGAATGAAATGATGTTCAAATGAGTCTAGGGTACATAGAGCTTAGAGTTACCCGACATTCGTCTTTCAGGATAAGGGAAAACCTCAAACGTTGTCATATCGGTCGATGAATGAAATGATGTTCAAATGAGTCTAAGATACATAGAGCTTAGAGTTGCCCAACATTCGTCTTTCAGGATAAGAGAAAATTTCCAACGTTGTCATATCTGTCGATGAAAGAAATGATGTTCAAATGAGTCTAGGGTCCATAGAGCTTAGAGTTACCAGACATTCATCTTTTAGGATAAGGAATAACCTCTAACGTTAAGTCATATCGGTCGATGAATTAAGTGATGTTCAAATGAGTCTAGGGACCATAGAGCTTAGTGTTACCAGACATTCATCTTTTAGGATAAGGGATAACCTCCAACGTTAAGTCATATCGGTCGATGAATGAAGTGATGTTCAAGTGAATCTAGGGTCCATAGAGCTTAGAGTTACCAGACATTCATCTTTTAGGATAAGGGAAAACCTCCAACCTTAAGTCATATCGGTCGATGAATGAAGTGGTTATCAAATGAGTCCAGGATACATAGAGGATAGAGTTACCGAACATTCGTCTTTCAGGATAAGGGAAAACTCTGAGGCTGTCATATCGGACGATGAATGGAATAGGTGAAATTATGTCCATATGATCCCAGTGTCCATAGAGCTCAGCGTTACCCATCATTCGTCCTTCAGGATAAGAGAAAACCTCTAACGTTGTCATATCGGTGAGTCCAGGGTGCATGGAGCTTAGAGTTACCCGACATTCGTCTTTAGGAATAGGGGAAAACCCCGGATAATCCTTATCCAGGTAACTCATCCTGACCAAGATTCGAACTCGGGGCCTCTTGAACGTGAGGCAAACACGCTACGACCACGCTACCTAGGCGGGCTTTAAGGTTACAGTCTAGTTGTTAAAGATAAATGAAGACAATCGGTACAGTTACAAGTAATAACAAAAGGCAATGCAGCAGCGAAATTGGCTAAAAATAGGGGGAAAATATTTTTTTTATTTTAGAGTTAATAAAATACTTTGTACCTTATAGTATCATAATTCAACTAAATATACGAGTTTTGAGGCATTTAAATACCCTCATATGACAATTTAAATGCCCGTGCGCACCTACATGCCGGCCTTTGGATTCACAAAATTTTGTCATTTGAGTTCGATTGAATGTACCAAATTAATACATTTGAAATTAGCGGGCAAAGTTTCTGGTGGAATTTTGTAGGTTGGTATGCTAGTGATTTCTTTCAATATGTGGCACCGTGGAAACAAAACACTGGCTACAAACATAAAAGCAAATAGGAATGTTTATGTTTTGTTTTTGTGTGAGCTCCTAACTCGGTCGCGATTTTCTTGTGTTTCTCGTTAAACTACATACTGTTTATATATAACTGATGAGTTTTAGTGTGTCATTTAACATTTATAGAGGTATTTTATATATCAAAACCTGCATATAAACTGTTAGAAAGATTACAGGTAAAACGTTCTTTGAAACAACTGACCTTTTGTTGACTGTGTACATAGTCTAAACGATACATGGGAAGAAACACCTAAACATAACACAACAATGGGAACATTCTCGAGGCCTGATGTGCTAAGAAAACTAATGCCTGTGTACCAAAGGCTGGTATCAGATGAAATCCTAAGGAGATGTGCATTGGTTAAGACACTTGTGCGTGGCGAGTCGCGGCCCCCAGACTAGGAACCGGGGTCACATGCAGCAGTACAACGCCGGAACGCCATTCGAACGTAGAGCAGTCGACATAGTTGGACCACTGCCAGTGTCTAACCGAGGCAACAGGTAACTGATGGCGGCCGTAGACTATTTCGCCAAGTGGCCGGAGGTGTATGCCATCCCGAACCAGGAGGCGAAGACCATCACAGACTGCCTCATGGAGCAAGTGTTCTGCACTTTTGGGGCGCCGTTAGACTTCCACAGCGACCAGGGCACCAATTTTGAGTCTAACCTGATGAAGGAGGCAGTGGAAAGGCTTGGGGTGTACAAGCCCGGCACAACACCCGTACATCCGCAGTCGGACGGCATGGTGGAGAGGTTCACTAAGACCTTAGGGGAACATCTGAGGAGTCTGCTGGCCTACCGCTGGTCAACACACGACACTACTGGGATGGCGTCAGCCAGCTTAATTTTCGGCCGAGAATTACGCCTCCCTTGTGGCCTGGCTTTTGGGAGAACCCCGGAAGCGAAACAGCCAGCAACCGAGTATGTGGAGAACTTGGTGGACCGTCTCCATGACATGCACGGGATGGCTCATCAGATCATGAAGATGGCGAGTGACCGCATGAAGACCCGATATGACACGCAAGTCAACAGCCAAGAATTCCAGCAAGGTGACTTGGTCTGGTTGTACCGTCCTACTCGGATCAAGGGACGCTGCCCGGAACTTAAACAGTCATTGAAAGGGCCGTACCGGGTGGTAAAGAGGATTAACGACGTGGTCTACCGGATCCAGAAGATACCCGAGGAAAGATGCTGGTGGTACAGCTGGATCGTCTGGACGGTTACGATGGTGCTGTTTGGGACAACCCGTCTTGAGCAGGGAGCAGTGCCGCGAGCGCGTTGTTGATTCGAGGCGGCACGGGAAAAGAGATCAAAGAGACGAGCAGTGCAGCTCGGAGATGAAAGCCCGCCGAAACCGTGGGAGGAAGGAGACGTTTTTCTAGAGAGTTCGTCTTTCTTCGAGCGCCGTCTTCATTGTTTGAGAACATTCCGGATAGTGAGTCAGCTATAAAAAGGAAACCGCCGCCCGCCCCTGGCACTTCAGTCGGTAACTGGACGCGTGCGTGTGAACAGCTGTGTTTGTGGTCAATGACCTTGCAAGTGGTATTGTGTATGTGACGTAGTCCTTCGACTGTAAAGGTTGATAAAATTATTCTAGGGACTTTTAATTTCGCGAACCCACAAAGTCACAATACCTACTCAACTCAATTTCAATGTCCCATGGATCATGGTGAATAATAGTTTCAAAATATTCACACAACATACAACACTAAATAATATATTTGTCTCTAAGAGGTTTTTTTTTGCTGTTGTGCTGAATAAGTAAATGAAGCATTATGTGTTCGTATTTCTGTTGTTAAATTTAGCCCATAAATCTTGTTTTCAAATATCTTCAATTCTTATTTTTAATTCTATCCATAATCCCTCTTCTGTTCTTCCACCATCTAGCCATAATCATCCTATACCTATTTCCCGTAAAATCTTTTGAATTTTATATATCTAATTCTCTCTCCCCTTCTATCTATCCTAGGCCACGCCGTGGTTCAGTGGTTAGACCGGTTGGCTCTCACGAAGGCGGCCCGGGTTCGATCGCAGGCGACCGCAAAATGAGATTTGTTGTGGACAACACGGCACTGGGGCGGGTTTTCTACAGGTTCTCCGGTTTCTCCGCCATCCCATTCCACCGGTACTCAATCTTCATCTCATGTATAATCAGTGTCATCGCCTGCGGTGCCGTATTTATTAAGAGCGAGCGTTAAACACTACACATTTCATTTCAATTTCATTTCGATGTTCCTTGTGCCACAAAAATCTGTTTATTGGTATTCTCCTCATCTATACTCCGTATTATGATCGAATATGGGGCTAAATCCGAACTATAGGTAGGGTGAGGGATGTACTTCACGTTGATTTTTGCAAGATATTCAGCAACAACATTGGCAATATGCGGCCACGCATTATAGTGGTGCAGCATCCAGCCTGCTTCACGGAAATGTGGTTTTTGCGCCTGATATGGACTTGCAGTGTTTTCAGGACATCCCTGTAGTACTGTTCAGTTACTGATGTGTGTGCATGTACAACATGTTGATAAACCATTCCATGAATATCAAAGAATGAGATGACCATAACTTCCCCAGCAGAAGCTACCACTTTTGCCTTTTGGGGGTTGGTGATGAAGGAGATTTCCACACTGAGCTTTGCTGTTTGCTTTCAGAATCAAAATTATTTAGCCAAGCTTCATCAGCAGTGATTATGTTTCAAAGAAACTCCAGATATTCCTCTACTATCAACTTTAACTTCAAGCAGAACTGCATGCGAATGCCCTTTTGTTCGGGAATCAACAGTCCTGGAAGCCATCACGCACAAACACGTCTCATGTGTAATGTTTCTGTCACCAACATGTGGGTGGCACCCAATGAAATGTTCAGTATTTCAGAAAGTGATCTTAAGGTAATTCGTCGATCCTTTCTCACAATGGCAGCAGCAGTGCTGGTGTTTTCTTTCGTAAGATCAGTAACTGGAGCACCAGATCCATCTTCCTTTGAAATTGATTGTCTCTCCTCTTTAAACATTTTAAACTACCTTCGAGCTGTGTTGTAGGGAAGAACAGACTCTCCATAGGCCTTCTGTAACATTGTATAGGCCTCAACTGAAGATTTGTTGAGACGAAAGCAGAATTTCAAAGCCAGATGTTGTTCCTCGTGTGTTACCTCCATTGCAACGGTAGGCGACACTGAACATGTTTGAACTTGCCTGGTTCTCACAGGCGGGAACCAGGAGTACCAACAATGAAACTACTACAGCGTGTTTGTTTCACATTAAGCTAACAGAATATAATAAGATTGAATTTTAGTGCGAAAAATTATGACCGTAAAAAAGTTATGATCATTTTTTATTGAACAGCCTTCGTATTTTGGAGAAGCGCTTATGTATGTACCCTATCTTATATTGGAAGCCAATATTAGCAAAACATTCTTCTACTGTGGCGATGTTGCTTGTATCTTCTGGATCTAAGTAGGGCAGCAATGTCACAGCATTTAACCAAGAACCTGGTCGAGTTAAAACTGGCTGATAAGGTAAAGACAAATTTGGAAGGACTAACAGTAATCGGCGAAAGTACAAACACTTTTTTTTGCGCGAGAGACAAGAAGATCCACGTTTTTGTTTGGGCTCCTAACCCTTTCGACGAGACGAGGAAGGCTAGGAGTGAAAATTTATTTTTAATTTAATATGATTTGGCAAAAATAAGCAAGCAATCGCCGTATTTCAGCAAAAGAGCATTTGTAAGCATTTTACTTAGAAATCTAAGCTCTAGTAATGAGCATAGTCAACTTCATTAATTGCTGAGTAATTAAACCTTTACTAGTAAAATGTCCATTCCAGATCATAAAAAAACTCGTGTTTAAGTGAACATAATTTTGACATAATGTAGAATAAGTCTTCTGCACGACAAGGCAGTTTATACTGCTACGAGTGCAGTGCAGAATGTTTATATCAGTGTCAAACCAGAATGTAAACATTCAAATTGTAAGTGATGAGGTTTAAGATATGGATCAGAATCCTCGGATCTGACCCACTACAAAAATTATCTGGTAATGAAATCGAAAATACGCTATGCTTGAAATTCTGTCCCAGTTTTAAATATAAATCGCCGACTTTAACGACAAAAATATAACGCAGAAAATCAGGATTATTGTAAAAATTAAAGCAAAACTGTTAGTGCGAACGTTTATTCTACCTTGTATAACATTTTTATGATCATTTAATACATAATGAATATCATTTTAAGTTTCTAAAGCTATATTTTTGTTTCTCTACTCATAAGAAGAGCAAATAAAACCTGTGTTGCCATCTATCGTGCCGTAGAAAATGAAACTGACGTCGTCATTTATTCCGCAGAGAAGTAGTTAGAATTAGGCAATATTTGAAACATTTGCCTTGCGAACACAATGGCAAACATTGATTATAAAGCGTTACCTGACCCTATGTGATGCATTCACAGGACACAGTATTCTATCTCTGTTTATGCACACAAATGTTCATTTTTGTTTAATCATTTCGTTGTAGGTTTAAAAGTACACTACATATTCCATTCTTAAATTCAATTCATTTTATTGTTCATTATAACAAGTACAATAGTATACACAATTGAAAACTTGTTTACGATTATGTATTTTTTTTAATTTACGTCCTCCAACGTTAAGTCATATCGAACGATGAATGGAATTGTTGAAATAATGTCCATATGGTCACAGGGTACATTGAGCTTAGAGTTACCCGACATTCGTCTTTCAGGATAAAGGAAAACCTCCAACGTTAAGTCATATCGGATGATGAATGGAATAGTTGAAATGACGTCCATATGGTCACAGGGTACATAGAGCTTAGAGTTACCCGACATTCGTCTTTCAGGATAAAGGAAAACCTTCAACGTTATGTCATATCGAACGATGAATGGAATAGTTGAAATGATGTCCATATGGTCACAGGATATATAGAGCTTAGAGTTACCCGACATTCGTCTTTCAGGATAAAGGAAAGCCTCCAACGTTAAGTCATATCGCACGAGAACGAAATGATGCTCAAATGAGTCCAGGGTCCATAGAGCTTAGAGTTACCCAACATTCGTCTTTCAGGATAAGGGATAACCTCCAACGTTGTCATATCTGTCGATGAATGAAATGATGCTCAAATGAGTCCAGGATCCATAGAGCTTAGAGTTACCAGACATTCATCTTTTAGGATAAGGGAAAACCTCCAAAGTTAAGTCATATCGGTCGAGGAATGAAGTGATGTTCAAATGAGCCTAGGGTCCATAGAGCTTAGAGTTACTAGACATTCATTTTTTAGGATAAGGGAAAACCTCCAAAGTTAAGTCATATCGGTCGATGAATGAAGTGATGTTCAAGTGATTCTAGGGTCCATAGAGCTTAGAGTTACCAGACATTCATCTTTTAGGATAAGGGATAACCTCCAACGTTAACTCATATCGGTCGATGAATGAAGTTATGTTCAAATGAGTCTAGGGTCCATAGAGCTTAGTGTTACCAGACATTCATCTTTTAGGATAAGGGAAAACATCCAACGTTAAGTCATATTGGTCGATGAATGAAGTGATGTTCAAATGAGTCTAGGGTCCATAGAGCTTAGAGTTACCAGACATTCATCTTTTAGGATAAGGGATAACCTCCAACGTTAAGTCATATCGGTCGATGAATGAAGTTATGTTCAAATGAGTCTAGGGTCCATAGAGCTTAGTGTTACCAGACATTAATCTTTTAGGATAAGGGAAAACATCCAACGTTAAGTCATATTGGTCGATGAATGAAGTGATGTTCAAATGAGTCTAGGGTACATAGAGCTTAGAGTTACCCAACAATCGTCTTTCAGGATAAGAGAAAACCTCCAACGTTGTCATATCGGTCGATTAATGAAATGATGCTCAAATGAGTCTAGGGTCCATAGAGCTTAGAGTTACCAGACATTCATCTTTTAGGATAAGGAATAACCTCCAACCTTAAGTCATATCGGTCGATGAATGAAGTGATGTTCAAATGAGTCTAGGGTACATAGAGCTTAGAGTTACCCAACATTCGTCTCTCAGGATAAGGGAAAACTCTGAGGTTGTCATATCGGACGATGAATGGAATAGGTGAAATGATGTCCATATGATCCCAGTGTCCATAGAGCTTAGAGTTACCCATCATTCGTCCTTCAGGATAAGAGAAAACCTCTAACGTTGTCATGTCGGTCGATGAATGAAATGATGTTCAATGAGTCCAGGGTACATAGAGCTTAGAGTTACCCGACATTCGTCTTTAGGAATTGGGGAAAACCCCCGGAAAAACGTTGTCCAGGTAACTCATCCTGACCAAGATTCGAACTCGGGGCCTCTTGAACGTTAGGCAGACACGCTACCTACGCGGGCTTTAAGATTACAGTCTAGTGGTTAAAGATAAATAATGTGACGCGAGCGCTGGAACACCCTGTGGAAGCAGCTTGGAGCGAAAGACAGGGGAGGTTCGTGTTAGCTACACCCCCCTCATCTGTCTTATAGTGGTGACAGGCAGTGGTCGGGAGAAAAACATGACTGTGCCGTCTGTTTCTCTTACACCTGGTTCTCGATCATTCTTTTACTGGAACATTCCTGTGGACACTAGAAGGTGGCGATATTCCTATAAAAAGGGGATGCCGGAGCGAAGTGAAGTCAGTCAGTCAGTCAGTCAGTCAGTTGGTTAGTGAGTGTGAGTGAGGAGACAGTCGCAGTTCTTGGTGTAAGAGTTAGTCAGTAACGTGTTAATGAACGAGAAGATTGTGCAACGGAAGACTGTACGTAACTGGTATGTGCATCGGAGTTTATGTAATCGCGAGTACGAGTGAAATTGTAACGGACGGACTGGTGAATAGTAATTGTGTGAAGCAAGTAATTCTGTGTAATTGGCAAGAGTTTAACTGTAAGTCGGTGGAAATAAAGAACATTTGTGAGTGGTGAAATTGGACTTTTCATTTCACGAACCCACAAAGTCACACTGGTGTCAGGAAGCGGGAAAACAACATAACATCACCGAACATTACAACCATGGAGGCAGCATTAGAAAAGATTTTAGCGGAACTGAAAGAAATGAAGACGGCAACTGAAAACCTCGCTGCAAAAATAGAAGCGGCAAACAACAACCTCATCGCCGAGTTGAAACAAATGAAGACGGCCAACGACAACATCACCGCGGAGATGGAAGAAATGAAGGCCGAGTTAACCACAGAAATGAGAGCAGCGAACGGCAGTCTGGCCACGGAAATGAAGGCGGCGAACGAGGCTCTCGCCGCAAAGTTTGAGGAACGGTTGGCCGGCGTGAGGGATGACGTCACGAACCTGGGCAAGCGGAAGGGTCAAGTAGACGACCGCCTTAATGATTTAGAGGAAAAGGCCGACAACATCGCAAAACCCCTCACCCGCCTGACGGAGGAAAACCGGCCTTATGTGTAGACGGAGGACGCCGAAGACGCTTTCCAGCACCCGAAGGGGACCCTGTGCAGTGCTCCAATTTTGGGTTTCCCACAACTGGGTGGCGCCTTCATTGTGGACACCGACGCTAGCGACCATTACATTGGAGGTGTCCTACCGCAGATCCAGGACGGCCATGAGCGCACAAGAGTGGAAGAGAAGGAGCGTGCCGCAGCAGTCCGAGTAGTTGTGGCAGTGCCTGCTGAAGGCTGGGATAGCGCAGGCCTGAGGAGGGAGTAGCTGGCGGACGCAGACTTGGGGCCACTCTTGAGGGAAGTGGACGCAGGGACGAGACCAACCTGGGAGGACATCGCACCGAGGAGCGCCACCTACAAGTCGCACTGGGCCCAATGGGACTCGTTGAAGACCAGAGAGGGCGTGCTGTTCTGGGTATGGGAGTCACCCGATGGGAAGGCGCAGAGAGAACAGTTGGTACTTCCCCGGAGCAAGGTCCAGGAAGTCTTGGAGGAAGTGCACGCCGGTACTTCAGGAGGACACCTGGGAGCGAACCGTATGATTCACAAAGTACGGCAGCGCTACTTCTGGCTCAGACTCCGGGCAGATGCTGGTGGTACACCTGGACCGCCTCGCACGCTACGTTGGTGCTGTTCCGGGCGAACAGCTTTGAGGAGGGAGCAGTGTGACGCGAGCGCTGGAACACCCTGTGGAAGCAGCTTGGAGCGGAAGACAGGGGAGGTTCGTGTTAGCTACACCCCCGCCTCATCTGTCTTATAGTGGTGACAGGCAGTGGTCGGGAGAAAAACATGACTGTGCCGTCTGTTTCTCTTACACCTGGTTCTCGATCATTCTTTTACTGGAACATTCCTGTGGACACTAGAAGGTGGCGATATTCCTATAAAAAGGGGCTGCCGGAGCGAAGTGAAGTCAGTCAGTCAGTCAGTCAGTCAGTCAGTTGGTTAGTGAGTGTGAGTGAGGAGACAGTCGCAGTTCTTGGTGTAAGAGTTAGTCAGTAACGTGTTAATGAACGAGAAGATTGTGCAACGGAAGACTGTACGTAACTGGTATGTGCATCGGAGTTTATGTAATCGCGAGTACAAGTGAAATTGTAACGGACGGACTGGTGAATTGTAATTGTGTGCAGCAAGTAATTCTGTGTAATTGGCAAGAGTTTAACTGTAAGTCGGTGGAAATAAAGAACATTTGTGAGTGGTGAAATTGGACTTTTCATTTCACGAACCCACAAAGTCACAATAAAGACAATCAATACAGTTACAAGTAATAACAAAAGGCAATGCAGCAGCGAAATTGGCTAAAAATATGGGGAAAATATTTTTTTTATTTTTGAGTTAATAAAATACTTTATACCTTATAGTATCATAATCCAACTAAATTAATGAGTTTCAGGCATTTATATACCCTCACATGACAATTTAAATGCCCGTGCGCACCTACATGCCGGCCTTTGGATTCACAAAATTTTGTCATTTAAGTTCGATTGAATGTACCAAATTAATACATTTGAAATTAGCGGGCAAAGTTTCTGGTGGAATTTTGTAGGTTGGTATGCTAGTGATTTCTTTCAATATGTGGCACCGTGGAAACAAAACACTGGCTACAAACATAAAAGCAAATAGGAATGTTTATGTTTTGTTTTTGTGTGAGCTCCTAACTCGGTCGCGATTTTCTTGTGTTTCTCGTTAAACTACATACTGTTTATATATAACTAATGAGTTTTAGTGTGTCATTTAACATTTATAGAGGTATTTTATATATCAAAACCTGCATATAAACTGTTAGAAAGGTTACAGGTAAAACGTTCTTTGAAACAACTGACCTTTTGTTGACTGTGTACATAGTTAGGATCATGAATAGACTAAACGATACATGGGAAGAAACACCTAAACATTGAGATAGTGAGAGAGAGATCTTAGTTTGGCAACTTAAGAGAAAATCAGTGAACAGTGTAAGTGCAGGGGAAGAGTAGTAGAACTAGAGGCAAAAATAGATAAAACACAAATTAAACTAAATAGATAACTGCACAGTTTACCTACAATTTGGCTTTCACTGAAAACATTTTTTTCCCCCTAGAGGTGCAAATCATTCTATTCCTCTTGGAAGAACAGAAACAGAATAATTTGACCCTTTTATAAATTCACATATTTTAGAGAAAGAGGAAAACTACGGGTATGCCGCTCAGATACAAGCTAAAACGGAAGATCCAAAATCGGAAGATTAAAATTCAAGGGAGCTGTGGGATTAGAACATATAAACTTTGTTATGGGTGGGCGCTGTGATAAATTTGGTAAATTTTCATGAAGGGATGTACATTTTTTGTTTCAATTATTTAGCTGGAAAACTTGATTATTCAAAAGAGTGTATAGAAAATTTTAATGCACTACTATATACAGTTCATTGTGGACAATCATCTGAACTGGTCAGTGTGATAGCTGCGACTGAGCATGGAAAAACAGAGTTTCGTGCTGTTATTACACATTTTTATTTGCAGGGCTGTACTGTCGCGCAACTAAAAACTGAATTGGATGAAGTTCAAGCGGGATCAGCACAAAAATGACCATTTACCTTTTTATAAATTAATTTAAACGTGGTCGTAGAATAACCGAAAATGAATCGCACTCTGGTCGCCCAATTGAGTTCTCCGCAGGACACCACTGAAAATATCCACGATCTGGTTATGGAAGACCGTCGAATCAAAATTCTTAAGATTTATGAGGCGGTAGACATCTCAACTAAGCAAGGGAACAAAATGCTGCATGAGAAATGGTCAATGAAGAAGCTGTGTGCAAGATGGGTGCCGCAGTTGCTCTCATCGACCAAAAGTACAATCGGAAGAACACTTCTACCGAATGTTTGGCGATGTTTAATATGCAAGACTTATGCACCGATTTTTGACCTTTTGACCTTAGATGAAACTTGGATCCATCATTACACACCAGAGTCAAAATAGCAGTCAAAACAGCGGATAAAGGCTGTGAAAGTGTATCGAAGGAGTCAGAGATCATTTTGTCAGCTGGTAAGATGATGACCACTGTTTCTTTGCGATTCTCAAGGAATAACCTTCATAGACTACTTGGAAAATGGCAGTACCATACCTGGAATCTATTTTGCTTCATTGCTGGATCGTTTGCAACACGAGTTGAATAAAAAGAGACCGAGATCGTAACGCAAAAAATTGCTCTTTCACCAGAATAATGCACCATCGTACACATCAGCAATCACAACGGTGAAAGTGCATGAGTTGGGCTTTAAATTGGTTCCTCATCCACCATGTTCGTCAGATTTAGCCCCAAGTGACCTCTTTCTGTTCCCAAACCTGAATATTTGATTTGGTGGTAAGAACATTTTATCAAATGAGGAAGTGACGGTCACCGTCAACGAGTAATTTGCAGACCTTGACGGAATCTATTTTTCCGACGGGACGAAAAAGCTGGAACATCGCTGGACCAAGTGTAGCCATCAATGGAGACTATGTTGAGAAATAAGAAGAGATGATCACGCGAAAAGCTATTCTTGTTGTTTATGAGACTTATCAAATGATCTCTATGGTACAGCAGGGTATTTTATTAGTACGTGAAATGTATATAGGGTAAACAGAGGTGACAATCAGCTATCTTCTACTTGGAAAACAGGTTCTTTTAGATATGTATGTACAATTCATTCATGCTTTTGAGGATTTCAATCTAATTTAATAATTATTTTATTACTTCCCTTCGGTTAATGACTAATTTTGGGTAAAATATATACGCGTTGTAGAACTAGAGCTGGAAGGAATGATTGCCAAAATAATTTGAAATTGAAATGGGATGAATCTCGCAAACAACACAATGGCGTAGTTGTAGTTGACGTGATTGATTTTGGGAACGTTTCATAATTATCTGCTCTGATCCTGGAACAGATGGGGAAGAAAAAGTAGGAGAAAACAACAAAATAAAGATACAATGCCGTAATGCAGTGATAAACAGGACTTCTGACATGGCATATTTTGAGCACGCGGCGTTTTACGTTTCAGCCAGTCCTAAAAAGTAATGGAAATACTTGTTACACATTTTCGTGAATGTTGCTATTGATAAGTTTGATAACATATATTTCAAATAGCCTGTTAAACAGCTCATGGCAACAGACCTCTTTACTGTGGGCAAAATTTAGTGCAACAGCTACGGTCTGGGAGAACTAACCTGGCATTGAAAGATTTATCACTTCTCAGCTGGTAAGGAGGTGCGTCTTATCACATCCAATTTTGTTACTAATACATCATGTAAGCAGGGGTGTGTTGCCACCCATGTGATGTGCATTCATATATGTGTGCATTCCTCAGGTTCTTCTCAACTTCTGCCTTCCGCATGTATCACGCTCACAATAGTTTTTATTTAAGTGCAGAAATTACGACTTATGGATGAATTACAGACCAGGTAAGTCTTCTGCCCCTATTTATTGTTGTGTATGCAACGCGCAGTTTATAGTCTTATGTGAAAATATTGCCCTTTTAGCATAAAACCCGCTATTGCAGCTCTATCCCTCTTCTCGGTGCTATACACACCCGGCATTAATACTGTGACTTTGTGGGTTCGTGAAATGAAAAGTCCAATTTCACCACTCAAAAATGTTCTTTATTTCCACCGACTTACAGTTAAACACTTGCCAATTACACAAAATTACGTAATGCACACAATCGTTCCGATGCACGTACACGGCGCTACTTCACTAGCACGTCAAACACAAACACTGTCTCTCTGAAACCCTTTTATAGGAATGTCAGTGTTTTTCTAGAAGTCTCTAATCACCGAACGTTCCAGACCACCGGAAAAGGGGAGAGAAACAACGAGGGACCGGTGACACTACCGCAAATCACCCCTCAGTTAGTGACAGAAGACAGATGAGTGGGCGTGGCGTGGCCTCCGGCCCCTTCTCAGCTGTTGTCTGTGGTGCTTCCCGATAACTGGGTGACACTGCTCCCTCCTCAAAGCTGGTCGTCCCGAACAGCACCATCATAGCGGGCTAGACGATCCAGGTGTACCACCAACATCTTCCCTCGGGGAACCTTCTGGATGCGGTAGACCACGTCGTTAATCCTCTTCACCACCCGGTACGGTCCTTGCCATGGCTGCTGGAGCTTCGGGCACCGTCCCTTGGTCCGGGTAGGACGGTACAACCAGACTAGGTCACCTTGCTGGAACCCTTGGCTGTTGGCTTGCCTGTCATACCTGGTCTTCATGCGGTCGCTCGCCTTCTGGATGTTCTGGCGAGCCATCTCGTGCATGTCGTGGAGATGGTCCACCAAGTTCTCCACATACTCGATCGCTGGCTGTTTCGCTTCCGGAGGGCTTCCAAAAGCCAGGTCACAAGGGAGGCGTAACTCTCGGCCGAACATTAAGCTGGCTGGCGTCATCCCAGTTGTGTCGTGTGTAGATGAGCGGTAGGCCAGCAAGAACAGTGGCACCTTGACGTCCCAGTCTCGCTGATGGCTGGCCACGACCTTCCTCAGGTGTTCCTCTAAGGTCTTGATGTACCTTTCGACCATGCCATCCGACTGGGGATGTAGAGGTGTCGTGCGGGTCTTGTTCACCCCAAGCCTTTGTAGTGCCTCCTTCATTAGGTTGGACTCAAAGTTGGTACCCTGGTCACTGTGTAGCTCTAACGGCATCCCAAATCGGCAGAACACTTGCTCCACGAGGCAGTCTGTGATTGTCTTTGCCTCTTGGTTTGGGATGGCATACACCTCCGGCCACTTGGTGAAGTAGTCCACGACCACCATTAGGTACTTGTTGCCTCGGTCGGAAACTGGGAACGGTCCAGAAATGTCAACGGCGATCCGTTCGAATGGGGCTCCGACGTTGTACTGCTGCATGCGACCCCGGCTCCTAGTCTGGGGGCCACGACTCGCCGCGCACCCGTGACACTGACGGCACAATCTCTCGGCATCTGCTCGGAGTCTCAGCCAGTAGTATCGCTGCCGAAGTTTGTCGATCGTTCGGTTCGCTCCCAGGTGTCCTCCCGAAGTACCAGCGTGCACTTCCTCCAAGACTTCCGGGACCTTACTCCGGGGAAGTACTAACTGTTCTCTCTGCGTCTTCCCATCGGGTGACTCCCATACCCGGAACAGCACGCCCTCTTTGGTCTTCAACGAGTCCCATTGGGCCCAATACGACTTGTAGGTGGCGCTCCTCGGTGCGATGTCCTCCCAGGTTGGTCTCGTCCCTGCCTCCACTTCCCTCAAGAGTGGCCCCAAGTCTGCGTCCGCCAGCTGCTCCCTCCTCAGGCCTGCGCTATCCCAGCCATCCGCAAGCACTGCCGTGACTACTCGGACTGCTGCGGCACGCCCCTTCTCCTCCACTCTTGTACACTGGCCGCACTCTTCCGGACAGGGTCTTCGGGACATGGCGTCAGCGTTACCGTGGCTCTTACCTCTACGATGTTCCGAGGTGAAGTCGTACTCCTGTAGCCTCTGGACCCAACGTGCTGTCTGGCCTTCCAGGTTCTTAAAGCTCAATAGCCAGGTTAGGGCGGAATGGTCAGTCCTCAGGTGGAATGGCTGACCGTACAGGTACTTGTGGAAGTGCTCCAATGTCTTTACTACCGCCAGTAACTCCCGTCGGGTGACGCAGTAGTTCTTCTCTGCCTTGGATAGCGTCTTGCTGTAATAGGCTATCACCCGCTCATGGCCGTCCTGGATCTGCGACAGGACGCCTCCAATGCAATGGTCGCTGGCGTCGGTGTCCACAATGAAGGCGCCACCCGGTTGTGGGAAACCCAAAATTGGAGCACTGCACAGGGTCTCCTTAAGTGCTGGAAAGCGTTTTCGGCGTCCTCTGTCCACACATAAGGCCGGTGTTCCTCCGTCAGGCGGGTGAGGGGTTTTGCGATGTTGGAGAACCCCTTTATGAAGCGGCGGTAATAACTGCACAGCCCCAGGAAACTGCGCAACTCTTTCCTATCCTTTGGGCGAGGCCAATCTCTCACAGCCTGTGTCTTCTCCGGGTCTGTGGCCACTCCGGTTGCCGAGACTATGTGGCCCAAGTAGTTAACTTCCTTGCGGAAGAGCTGGCACTTCTTCGCGTTCAGCTTCAAGTTGGTCGCTTGCAGTCTCTGTAGCACCTTACTCAGGTTCTCGAGGTGATCTTCAAAAGTCTTCCCGACGATGATGATGTCGTCCAGGTATAGCAGGCAGGCATCGTAAGTCAGCCCTCTCATCACTGACTCCATAAGGCGCTGGAAGGTAGCTGGTGCGTTGCAGAGGCCAAAGGGCATAACCGTGAACTGCCAGAGCCCTTGGCCCGTCGAGAATGCAGTCTTCTCCTTGTCTCTCGGGTCTAGAGCTACCTTCCAGTAGCCCGACTTCAGGTCCAGGGTCGAGAACCACTGTGCACCAGCTAGCGTGTCCAGGGTGTCGTCAATCCGGGGTAAGGGAAAACAGTCCTTCCGGGTGACGGCGTTCAACTTTCTGTAGTCTACGCAGAAGCGCAGCTCGCCGTTCTTCTTTGTCACCAAGACTACAGGGGAACACCAAGGGCTGTCAGACTCTTCAATCACTCCCCTGGATCTCATGTCCTCCAGCATGTCTCGTACCGCCCCTTGCTTCGCCAGCGGAACGCGTCTATGTGGTTGCCGAATAGGCCGGGCGTCCCCGGTGTCGATGCGGTGAAGCACTTTGTCCGTGCGGCCGTAGTCACTATCACCTTGGCTGAAGACGCGCTGATACCGCCTTAGCAGTTGTCGAACCTTCTCCAGCTGTTCTGTGGTCAGGTGGTCGGCCGCCCTCTCCACCAAGCCTTCTAGCCGGGGCCCCAGGTGTTGCTTCGGCGCCGGCTCCTGTGTCTCGTCGATGGCTGTTACGCTCACCACGGGCTCGCACATTCCCAACTTCGTCCCGGCCTGGACGTCGTGATCGGCGTCCGTAGGATTTAGCAGTCTCATGGGCACCTCCTCTCGGCACGGCAGCAATGCCCTGGCTACACACAGTCCGTTTACAGGCGTCTTCTGGTCCAGCATCATGTTCCTGGTTCTCTGGCCCTCCAGTCGCGCCGTCACCACCACCTCGCTCCTCGCGGGGACAACCACGTCTTCGTCCAAGACGACCCTGCAAATTCCAAGGCGCTCTTCAGGTTGACGGAGTATAACCTCTTCTCCGTTAAGCCGCAGGACCTTCTTGCCGACGTCGACCGTCGCCTCGTGGCTCCTGAGGGCATCCAGTCCCAGAATCACCTCCTCAGCCACCTTCGCGACGAACACCCACAGACGCACGGCACTCCGTCCCAAATTCAGCTCCAGCAGGGCCTCCCTCTCCACAGGCAAGGTGTCGCCCGATGCCGTGACAAGCTGGTATGGCCGGCTTGGCTTCCTTGTCGGCAAACCCTTCGCCACGTCAGGTCTGATGATGGTCACGGCCGCCCCGGTGTCCACCAGCACGCGGCACGGCTTTCCTCTTATCCAACAGTCCGCGATGAGGCTGTCATCCATACGCCGGCTGACGGCGCGCAGTGTCACTCGAGGGGATGGTGGTGATGGCGCAACGTGCCCCTCTCCACGACGGCCCTTACTCGTTTTCCGGCTGCTCTTCCTGGTGTGGGCAGTCTCTCTGCAGGTGTCCGGGCTGTCCACACCCCCAACACAGGCCACTAGGTGATCGCCGGCGTCCCTCAGCTGGTCTTCTGTCCCCGGCGTAGCGGACACTCCTCGTTCTCGACGTCGGGATGGATGTTATTTTGGCCGCCTCCATCCTTAATGCCGCTGTCAGCGCCTCGTGGATGGTTTTATATTCCCCGAGCATTAGGCGCTGACGAATCTCCGTGTCCCGTACCCCGTCGACAAAATTGTAGGCGGCTTCCCGGGATACGAACTCCAGTGGCAGGTCAACCAAGGCCTTGCTAGCCAGCTGCTCGATCGCAATGGCGAACTCCTGCAGCGTCTCACCGGCTGCTGTGACCTTGCCTTTAGCTGGCTGCGGTATGCTGCGGCTAAGCGGTGGTTCCCGAAGCGATTCTCCAGGGCTTCCCAGATGTCCTTGGGCGCCGCCGTCGTCTGCACCGCGTTTAGGACTTCCGCGGCTCTTCCCTGGAGGCTGGCTATTAACTGTGTGGCCTCCTCCTCCAGTGACCATCCGTTGTGCCTGGCCACTGTGTCGAACTGGCGGCGGAAGACCTCAAACGTTGACGCGCCGTCATACTTGGGAGGTTTGACGCGCGCAGATGTTGTGTCGCGTCCCGGCGCGTCGGTCTTTAAATCCTTCAGCTTCCTGCCGACGACGTCCTCCACCATGGCGTTCAGGGACTTCACGCTGCTGTCGGCTTTTCCTTCCAGCTCATTAACGCGGCTCGCCAGGTCTTCGACGCGCTCCCTAACTCTGTGACGTCCTCTTTTACGCCGGCCAACTGTTCTTCGAACTTTGCGGCGAGAGCCTCGTTCGCCGCTTTCATTTCCGTGGCCAGACTGCCGTTCGCTGCTCTCATTTCTGTGGTTAACTCGGCCTTCATTTCTTCCATCTTCTCGGTGATGTTGTCGTTGGCCGTCTTCATTTGTTTCAGTTCCGCGGTGATGTTGTCGTTGGCCGTCTTCATTTGTTTCAGTTCCGCGGTGATGTTGTCGTTGGCCGTCTTCATTTGTTTCAACTCGGCGGTGAGGTTGTTGTTTGCCGCTTCTGTTTTCTCTGTGAACTCGTTCATCTTCGCCAAAAGCATTTCCAGTGCGGATTCCATGGCTGTAGTGTTCGGTGATGTTATCATCCCACTTCTGACACCAGTGTGACTTTGTGGGTTCGTGAAATGAAAAGTCCAATTTCACCACTCAAAAATGTTCTTTATTTCCACCGACTTACAGTTAAACACTTGCCAATTACACAAAATTACGTAATGCACACAATCGTTCCGATGCACGTACACGGCGCTACTTCACTAGCACGTCAAACACAAACACTGTCTCTCTGAAACCCTTTTATAGGAATGTCAGTGTTTTTCTAGAAGTCTCTAATCACCGAACGTTCCAGACCACCGGAAAAGGGGAGAGAAACAACGAGGGACCGGTGACACTACCGCAAATCACCCCTCAGTTAGTGACAGAAGACAGATGAGTGGGCGTGGCGTGGCCTCCGGCCCCTTCTCAGCTGTTGTCTGTGGTGCTTCCCGATAACTGGGTGACAATACTTATAGCCCTAAATGAGCACCAAGAAGTTGCGAAAAGCTTAAGTAAACGGTTTTTCATGTATGCAATACTAACAAGGTACCAAACGAATGCTTTCCTAAAGGGCACCAGAGAGTACTTAGCAGATGGTGGAGTGGGTTAGCTTGCTGGCATGTGGTGATACGAAGGCTAGATTCGAAACGACGTCACATAGTATTGTGACTTTGTGGGTTCGTGAAATGGAAAGTCCAATTGCACCACTCAAAAATGTTCTTTATTTCCACCGACTTACAGTTAAACACTTGCCAATTACACAGAATTACTTAATGCACACAATTACGATTCACCAGTTCGTCCGTTACAATTCCACTTTGCTCTCGCAAATACGTACAATCCTCCGAAGCACGAACACGGTCTTCTCGTCCGTAAACTAGCACTGCACTCTTACCTGCTCGCCAAGAACTGACTGACCCAATTCACTCGCTGCAGTCCCTTTTATAGGAATATCGCCGTCTTCTCGAAGCCTCTAGCTTCTGTGAATAACCGCGAAGGTTCCAGATGGCAGTGGAATGGGGAAAGAGGCGGCCAGCGTCAAGTGACATTTCCCTAATCATCCCCTCAGTCAGTGACAGAGACTGATGGGTGTGGTGGCTTGGCTGCCTCTGGCCCCTTACTCAGCTGTCGTTGGTTGTGCTTTCCGCTAATTGGGTGACACTGCTCCTTCCTCAAAGCTTGTCGTCCCGAACAGCACCATCGTAGCGGGCTAGACGATCCAGGTGTACCACCAAAATCTTCCCTCGGGGAACCTTCTGGATGCGGTAGACCACGTCGTTAATCTTCTTCACCACCCGGTACGGTCCTTGCCATGGCTGCTGGAGCTTCGGGCAGCGTCCCTTGGTCCGGGTAGGACGGTACAACCAGACCAGGTCACCTTGCTGGAAACCTTGGCTGTTGGCTTGCCCGTCATAGCTGGTCTTCATGCAGTCGCTCGCCTTCTGGATGTTCTAGCGAGCCATCTCGTGCATGTCGTGGAGATGGTCCACCAAGTTCTCCACATACTCGTTCGCTGGCTGTTTCGCTTCTGGAGGGCTTCCAAAAGCCAGGTCACAAGGGAGGTGTAACTCTAGGCCGAACATTAAGCTGGCTGGCGTCATCCTAGTTGTGTCGTGTGTAGACGAGTGGTAGGCCAGCAAGAACAGTGGCACCTTGACGTCCCAGTCTCGCTGATGGCTGGCCACGACCATCCTCAGGTGTTCCTCTAAGCTCTTGATGTATCTTTCAACCATGCCATCCTACTGGGGATGGAGAGGCGTCGTGCGAGTCTTGTTCACCCCAAGCTTTTGTAGTGCCTCCTTCATTAGGTTGGACTCAAAGTTGGTACCCTGGTTAATGTGTAGCTCCAACGGCACCCCAAATCGACAGAACACTTGCTCCACGAGGCAGTCCGTGATTGTCTTTGCCTCTTATTTTGGGATGGCATACACTTCCGGCCACTTGGTGAAGTGGTCCACGACCACCATTAGGTACTTGTTGCCACGGTTGGAAACTGGAAACGGTCCCGCAATGTCAACGGCGGTCCCTTCGAATGGGGCTCCAACGTTGTACTGCTGCATGCAACCCTGGCTCCTAATCTGTGGGCCACGACTCGCCGCGCACACGTGACACTGACGGCACCATCTCTCAGCATCTGCTTGGAGTCTCAGCCAGTAGTAGCACTGCCGTAGTTTGTCAATCGTTCGGTTTACTTCCAGGTGTCCTCCCGAAGTATCGACGTGCACTTCCTCAAAGACTTCCGGGACCTTACTCCGGGGAAGTACCAGCTGCTCTTTCTGCGTCTTCCCATCGGGTGACTCTCATACCCGGAACAGCACGCCATCTGTGGTCTTCAACGAGTTCCATTGGGCCCAGTACGACTTGTAGGTGGCGCCCTCGATGCGATGTCCTCCCAGGTTGTTTTCGTCCCTGCCTCCAATTCCCTCAAGAGTGGCCCCAAATCTGCGTCCGCCAGCTGCTCCCTCCTCAGGCCTGCGCTATCCCAGCCGTCCGCAGACACTGCCAAAACTACTCGGACTGCTGCGGCACGCTCCTTCTCTCCCACTCTTGTGCACTGGCTGCACTCCTCTGGACAGAGTCTTCGGGACATGGCGTCTGCGTTACCTTGGCTCTTCCCTCTACGATGTTCCGAGGTGAAGTCGTACTCCTGCAGCCTCTGGACCCAATGTGCCGTCTGGCCTTTCAGGTTATTAAAGCTCAATAGCCAGGTCAGGGCGGAATGGTCAGTCCTCAGGTGAAATGGCTGACCGTACAGGTACTTGTGGAAGTGCTCCAAGGTCTTTACTACCGCCAGTAGCTCTCGTCGGGTGACGCAGTAGTTCTTCTCTGCCTTGGATAGCGTCTTGCTATAGTAGGCTATCACCCGCTTATGGCCGTCCTGGATCTGCGATAGGACACCTCCAATGCAATGGTCGCTAGCGTCGGTGGCCACACCGGTTGTGGGAAACCCAAATTTGGAGCACTGCACAGGGTCTCCTTCAGGTGCTGGAAAGCGTCTTCGGCGTCCTCCGTCCACACATAAGGCCGGTGTTCTTCCGTCAGGCGCGTGAGGGATTTGGCGATGTTGGAGAACCCCTTTATGAAGCGGCGGTAATAACTGCACAGCCCCAGGAAACTGCGCAGCTCTTTCTTATCCCTTGGGCGAGGCCAATCTCTCACAACCTGTGTCTTCTCCGGCTCTGTGGCCACTCCGGTTGCTGAGACTATGTAGCCCAAGTAGTTCACTTCCTTGCGGAAGAGCTGGCACTTCTTCGCGTTCAGCTTTAAGTTGGTCGCCTGCAGTCTCTATAGCACCTTCCTCAGATTCTCGAGGTGATCGTCAAACGTCATCCAACTACGGAACATGGTTTACAACACGTATACCGTACAGATTATAAGGGTCCCAAAGCTAAAGATAAACACTAATAAAAGATGGAGACAAGGATAGCCCGTTGTTAACCTTTAAAATTAAAGGGCCTGAACTCCTAACGTTAGGATGAGCTCAGCCCAACTTATAAGGCAAGCAAATCCCTATAGGTCCCTAATTAACGGATTGTAACTTTTTTGCTTTTGGGCTCACAAGTAGACCAATAGCAACAATAAACAAATTAGTAACTAAAATTCAGACAATAAAGATTGGGAGAAAGGAAAATAAAAGATACTGTCACCTAATTAGCGGAAAGCAGAGCCAACGACAGCTGAGTAAGGGGCCAGAGGCAGCCAAGCCACACCCACCCATCGGTCTTTGTCACTGACTGAGGGTATGGCCACCTATTTCCCCCCTTCCACTGCCATCTGGAACCTTCGTGGTTATTCACGGAAACTTGAGGCTTGGAGAAGACGGCCATATTCCTATAAAAGGGGCTGCAGCGAGTGAATTGGGTCAGTCAGTTCTTGGCGAGCAGCGTAAAGGTGCAGTGCTAGTTTACGGACGAGAAAACCGGGTACGTGCTTCGGAGGATTGTACGTAATTGCGAGAGAAAAGTGGAATTGTAACGGACGAACTGGTGAATCGTAATTGTGTGCATTACGTATTTCTGTGTAATTGGCAAGTCTCTAGCTGCAAGTCGGTGTAAATAAAGAGCATTTTTGAGTGGTGCAAGTGGACCTTCCATTTCACGAACCCACAAAGTCACACTGGTGTCAGAAGTGGGATAACAGCATCACCGAACATTACAACCATGGACGCGGCATGGGAAACATTTTTGGAGAAGATGATGGAAATGAAGGCCGAATTAACACAGAAGACGCAAGCGGCAAATAACAGCCTGGCCGCGAAGCTGGAGACTACAAATAACAACTTGGCCGCGGAACTGAAACAAATGAAGTCGGACAACGACAACATCACCGAGAAGATGGAAGAAATAAAGACCGAACTGACCACAGAAATGAGGGCAGCGAACGACAGTCTGGCTACGGAAATGAAGGAGGCGAACGAGGTCCTCGCCGCCAAATTTGAGGAACAGATGGCCGGCATGAGGGATGACGTCGCTAAGCTGGTCAAGCGGATGGGTCAAGTAGACGACCACTTAATGATTTAGAGGAAAAGGCCGACAATAACGCCAAGACCCTGAACGCCGTGGTGGAAGACGTCGAAGACCTTGCGAACCGCGTAATCAACCTGGAGGGAAAGACCGACAGCAGCGTCAAGTCCCTGAACGCCATAGTGGAGGACGTCGTCGGCAGGAGCTGAAGGATTTGAAGGGACGCGACACAACATCTGCGCGCGTCAAACCTCCCAAGTATGACGGCACGTCAACTTTTCAAGTCTTGCGCCGCCAGTTCGACGCAGTAGCCAAGCACAACAAATGGTCGGCAGAGGAGGAGGCCACACAGTTAAGAGCCCGCCTCCAGGGACGGTCCGCGGAAGTCCTGAACGCGGTACAGTCAACGGCGGATAACAAGGACATCTGGGAGGCCCTGGAGAATCGTTTCGGAAACCACCGCTTAGCCGCAGCGTACCGCAGCCAGCTAAAGGCAAGGTCACAGCAGCCAGGGGAGACGCTGCAGGAGTTCGCCCTGGTAGTTGAACAACTGGCAAGCAAGGCCCTTGTCGACCTCCCACCACAGTTCGTGTCCCGGGAAGCTGCCTACACATTCGTTGACGGGGTACGGGACACGGAGATTCGTCAGCGCCTAATGCTCGGTGATTATAAAACCATCCACGAGGCACTGATGGCAGCATTAAGGATGGAGGCAGCCAAGATAACAGCTTTCCCGACGTGGAGGATGAGGAGTGTCCGCTACGCCGGAGACAGAAGACCAGCCGAGGGACGCCGGCGAACACCTAGTGGCCTTTGTTGGGGTTGTGGACAGCCGGGACACCTAGAGAGAGAGACTGCCGACACCAGGAAGGACAGCCGGAAGAACGAGTAAGGCCCGGCGTGGAGAGGGGCGCGTCGGCACCTTTACCACCATCCCCTCGAGTGACACTGCGCGCCGTCAACCGGCGTATGGATGACAGCCTCATCGCAGACGGCTGGGTAAGAGGGAAGCCATGCCGCGTGCTGGTGGATACCGGGGCAGCCGTGATAATTATCAGACCTGACGTAGCGAAGGGTTTGACGACAAGTTAGCCGAGTCGACCATACCAGCTCGTCACGGCATCGGCCGACACATTGCCTGTGGAGAGGGAGGGCCTGCTGAAGCAGACCTTGGGAAGGAGTGCAGTACGTCTGTGGGTGTACATCTGTGGGTGTTCGTCGCGAAGGTGGCTGAGGAGGTGATTCTGGGATAGGATGCCCTCAGGAGCCACGAGGTGACGGTCGACGTCTGCAAGAAGGTCCTGCGGCTTAACGGAGAATAGGTTATATTACGTCAACCAGAGGAACGCCTTGGAATTTGCAGGGTCGTGTTGGACGAAGACGTGGTTGTCCCCGCGAGGAGCGAGGTGGTGGGGACAGTGCGACTGGAAGGTCAGAGAACCAGGAACATGATGCTGGACCAGAAGACGCCTGTGCACGGACTATGTGTAGCCAAGGCACTGCTGCCGTGCCGAGAGGAGGTGCCAGTGAGACTGCTATGTCCAACGGACACCGATCACGAAGTCCAGGCCCGGACGGAGTTGGGAACGTGCGACCCCGTGGTAAGCGTAACAGCAATCGACAAGTCGCCGGAGCTGGTGCCGACGCAAAACCTGGGGCCCCGGCTAGAAAGCTTAATGGAGAGGGCGGCAGACCACCTGCCTGCAAAACAACTGGAGAAAGTTCGACCACTGCTCAGGCGATACCAGAGCGTCTTCAGCCAAGGCGACAGTGACTACGACCGCACGGAGAAAGTGCTTCACCGCATCGACACCGGGGACGCCCGGCCTATTCAGCAACCACCTAGACGCGTTCCGCTGGCGAAGCAAGGGGCGGTACGAGACATGCTGGAGGACATGAGATCCAGGGGAGTGATTGAAGAGTCCGACAGCTCTTGGTGCTCCCCTGTAGTCTTGGTGACATGGAAGAACGGCGAGCTGCGCTTCTGCGTAGACTACAGAAGGTTGAACGCTGTCACCCGGAAGGACTGTTTGCCCTTACCCCGGATTGACGACACCTTGGACACACTAGCTGGTGCACAGTGGTTCTTGACCCTGGACCTGAAGTCGTGCTACTGGCAGGTAGCTCTAGACCCAAGAGACAAGGAGAAGACCGCATTCTCGACAGGCCAAGGGCTCTGGCAGTTCACGGTTATGCCCTTTTGCCTCTGCGACGCACAAGCTACCTTCCAACGCCTCATGGAGTCAGTGATGAGAGGGCTGACTTACGACGCCTGCCTGCTATACCTGGACGATATCATTATCGTCGGAAAGACTTTTGATGATCACCTCGAGAATCTGAGTACGGTGCTACAGAGACTGCATGCGACCAAATTGAAGCTGAATGGGAAGAAGTGCCAGCTCTTCCGCAAGGAAGTGAACTACTTAAGCTACATAGTCTCAGCAACCGGAGTGGCCAAAGACCCGGAGAAGACACAGGCTGTGAGAGATTGGCCTCGCCCAAGGGATAAGAAAGATCTGCGCAGTTTCCTGGGGCTGTGCAGTTATTACCGGCGCTTCATAAAGGGGTTCTCCAACATCGCCAAACCCCTCACCCGCCTGGCAGAGGAACACCGGCCTTACGTTTGAACGGAGGACGCCGAAGACGCTTTCCAGCACCTGAAGGAGACCCTGTGCAGTGCTCCAAATTTGGGTTTCACACAACCGGGTGGCGCCTTCATTGTGGACTCCAACGCCAGCGACCATTGCATTGGAGGTGTCCTATCGCAGATCCAGAACGGCCATAAGCGGGTGATAGCCTACTACAGCAAGACGCTATCCAAGGCAGAGAAGAACTACTACGTCACCCGGCGAGAGCTACTGGCGGTAGTAAAGACCTTGGAGCACTTCCACAAGTACCTGTACGGTCAGCCATTTCACCTGAGGACTGACCATTCCGCCCTGACCTGGCTATTGAGGTTTAATAACCTGGAAGGCCAGACGGCACGTTGGGTCCAGAGGCTGTAGGAGTACGATTTCACCTCGGAACATCGTAGAGGTTACTCTTGAACGAACAATTTTTATGGTGGGGTATTTTCTTGAACATTTTGTCGCATTCCTGGAACTCGGTAAACTTAACTACCAAGTTTATGTTAGCAAACTTTTCTGCGGACAGAGCCACACACGTGCACACACTATTTTGATTCAGGGGTCTCCAAACTTGCATTTCCGGTGAAATTCTTGGGAAACACAGTATTTCAACACCTAATGTAATAGAGATTTTTCGTTTCATTCAGGACACCTAAATACACAATTTCCGGTGAAATCTCCTTATACAATTTTGAATGGAATGCAGTACATCCCTTCCTTACTGTAAGTACATGAATGAGGTACAGGTGGTCATTTTGGGCGTTCAGGGGCCAACCTCAAAACATATTTCCGGTGATGTCTTGACATAGAAATGTTGGGTAGAGTGCAATACTTTTCACGTTCAAGGGTTCCCGAGTTCGAATCGGGGTTAGGGGAGTTACCTGGATAAGGTTTTTTACCGGGGTTTCCCTTATCCTGAAAGACGAATGTCAGGTAACTCTAATATCTATGGACCCTGGTCTCATTTGAGCATCATTTCATCCATTTTATTCATTGTCCGATATGACTTAACGTTGGAGGACGTAACTTGCAAAAAAAAAAAAGAAATACTTTCGGTACTTACTCTACCTAGAAAGTAATATGCAGTGATGTTTTTTAGGATTTGTGGTATATTCTATTTCGGATGTTCCATCCTATAGAAAGAGACATATTATATATAATGTATATATACGAGGGCTGATCAACAAAAACTGAGACTCATTTTAATTTCGCAGATGTTTATTACTGCAATTCAATGTTTACATAATCGTTTTCAAAGTAGTCCCTTCCTACTTCAATGTACCTTTTATAGAGGCTCTGTCAGTCCTTGAACACTTGCTGCAGACCATTCTTTGTTAGGTGCTTGAGAATCGCCTCACTTTTCATGAACAGTGCTTCGGGGTTCTCAAATCGAATACCCCAAAGCTTTGCCTATAGTGATGGAAATAAAAAAGTCGCAGGGAGCAAGATAGGGGCTATAAGGTGGATATGGTACACAGATAATTTTGAATCGAGCCATAAACTGCATGAATTGATTTGCGACGTGAGGTCGTGCATTGTCATGATGAAGTCGCCACCCAGTCCGAGAAAGATCTGATAGTTTCTTTGCAATGTGCTTCCTCAATGTAGCCAATACTGACGTGCAGTATTGTGACGAACTAACCATGGACTTTAAAGGATAAAGGAACACATGGCCAAATGGTGAACAGGGAGAGTATCTCAATTGGTAGGGAATGCATGCTTGCCGAGAGGTTGGGACCTTCTATTAGGTTTCATTTTTACAAAAGGTATGGTACGGCTACTTAAATATGTAATTCACTTAATAAGAATATTTACTAAAAATAAGCAGATTACAAAGGTAGTCACAGCAACCGGTTACCTGCCCTCCAGTTGTTGCGTACAATTCCACCCATTCAGGCCAACGGCTAGTCCAAGAGAGAGAGAGAGAGAGAGAGAGAGAGAGCAAGCAACGACTTACGTTTATCCAACAAGTGATGGAGTGAGGGATTGACGTCACACGTACTGCTGAAGTCACATCAACCATTATTAGTATCAATTAATGCAGTCACTTGTGACATCTGTCCCTCGCTTCCCTAAAGATCAATGTAATTAATACAGTCGCTTGTGACAGTATGCTGCTGTAACAGTAGTGTGAGGGGTAACCGCATGCTGGTAAATTACAGTCAAAACAAATGATCACCATCACTTTCCCTGCAGATGGAACAACTTTTGCGTTTTTGATATTGGAGAACCTGGCGATTTCCACGCTGTACTGGCTTGTTTTCCTTCAGGATCATAATGATGCAGCCATGACTCATCATCGGTGATAATCAAAGTTTAGAGGTATTCGATTTGAGAACTCTGAAGCAGTGTTCAAGAAAAGTGAAGTGATTCTCGGGGACCTGACAAAGAATGGTCTGCAGCACGAGTTCAAGGACTGGCAGATACGCTAGAATAGGTGCACTGAAGTAGGAGGGGACTACTTTGAAAAAGATCATGTAAACATTGAATTGCGGTAATAAACATCTGTGAAAACAATAATTCTCAGTCTCTCAAAACACAGCACTGAGGTGTCGTTGAAGGTGAACCTTGTTCCATGTAACAGGGGCCTTCGACTTATTGCCATCCCGGTACATTGTCCCTTACTGGCATTTTATGGGTGTTAAGTTAACGGACGGTGGTTAGATGGTTGGTTCTTTTTCTTCTTATGATTAGTAAGAGCAGAGAAGGGAGATTAGTATGGAAATAATGAGCATGATATGTTTATGGTATGACTAGGAAGGTCCTTGGATGTTTGTAGGTAGGCCCGGGGTCTATATCATATTCCCCGAGACCCCTGATGAGATCATTGAAACTGGATGGTAAGTCAGTATAGAACTTGTTTGAAAGTTTTAGAATGTAAGTGTTGAGGTTTGGAAATGAAAGGTCATTGTGAATGTTAATATTGGGGATGTATCATTCTGCACCTGTAGCTATTCTGAGATAGCGGTTTTGCAACACCTGGAGTTTTTAGATGTGATGGTGCTGCAGCACCCCACATTTGACATTCCTAAGTAAGAGCTGGTCTCAGTATTTTTTGGTTGATTACTAATTTATTTCTGAGGCTGATTGGGGATTTTTTATTATATAGTGGGTATAACATGCCCATGCGTTTTGTAATTTTGGAGGCCACTGAAAGGATGTGGTCCTTCCAAGTCAGACGCATGTCAAGTAGTACTCTTAAGTACAAGGCCTGATTGCTCCAGGGAATATTTTCTCCTGCCAGTTGTACTTGTCGGACGTCTTGGATTTGGCGACGGGTAAATGTAACGGCTTGGGACTTTGCAGCGTTTACACGTAGTCGCCATGTAAGGAACCAGGCGGATATCATGTTGGCATAGCGTTGTAGACGTTGCACAGCCATGAAGTGCTGGCATGAGGTCGTGGTGATGGCTGTGTCATCAGCAAACAGATACAGGTTGCAGCTCCAGATAGTGGGAATGGTGTTGATATAAGTTAAGAAAATCAGGGAAGCAAACACACTACCTTGTGGTACCCCTGCATCGATGAGGTAAAGTTGGGAGGCAATGTCATCTCTGACAATAGAAAATATGCGATGAGTAAGGTAATGATTAACAAGATGGATGATGTAAGGGGGAAATCATATCTGATCAAGCGATAGAGGAGGCCTTGATGCCACACAGTGTCAAAGGCCTTAGAGATATCCAGGAAGAGGTCTGAAACATATTCCTGACTGTTGAAGGCACGGGTCACTCCATCTACTAGACGTAAGAGTTGATGCGAGGTAGAATGGCTCCGGCGAAAACCAAATTGATCTGGACGAAGAATATTTTGTTCATCAAAGATATTTTGGAGGCGATTTCGGAGCACCTTCTCAAATATTTTGCTAAGAGCCGGTAGTAGACTAATGGGACGATGATTTTCTATATTTTTGGAGTCCTTGCCCGGTTTGGGAATGGTAATCATCTTTGCATGTCTCCATTTTATAGGAAAATATGAGAGAAGGAGTAGGCTGTTGAATTGATGGACTATCAAGATAATCCAGTTCTGTGAAAGTGCCTTAAAGGCGGCGTATGGTATTGAGTCGAAGTCAGCTGCCTTGTAGGGCCGGAATGATGCAATTATGTCATTTACCTTAGCAGTATTGGTGGGGAAAACCTCTTATGTGGTATAAGGAGAGGCAAGAAAGTGCTCTACCACTTCTTCAATTTCGGCGAACTTATCAGGGGATTCTGCCGGGTGGAAAGTAGCAGCCAGGTGTTCGGCTTGGAGTTCTACATTTTCACTGGAAGAGTGTGCTACCCGCTGGCCATATGTAAGTGGCGGGACTGAAGTAGGTATTCGAAGCACAGCCTTAGACATCCTCCAGAGAGAGACATCCGTGGTGTCGAGAGTACACAATTTGCGCTCCATCTCTTCGTTGACGTGGTCTGAGAGCTCCAACTTCATGCAGCCTGTAGGCGGTTCCATTCTCTTTTGTCTTGTGGTTGGCGTGTATTTTGAAATTTTCGCCTTGCTCAGTTCCTGGCCGAGATGAGATGGCGCAAGTTTTGTGGCAGGGGTTTGAGGGGGCTGAATGGGATTTTGCGAGCAGGGGTTGCTTCGTGGATGGCTGCAGCTAAGGTATTTGTGATGTAGTTTTCAAGATCATTAGCTGCCGCATGTGTTGTACATGGAAGGGTATTGGCAGGTTTCTCTGCCATGACTTTTGAGAATTTGTTCCAGTTAGTGAGTCTAGGGTTGATGTGGGAAGGTAATGACTTAGGCGTTAGTTTAGCCTTGTACAGCAATAGAATGGGAAAATGATCGGAAGAAAGTTCAGGAAGAGAGAATATAGTTGGGTGACTGCGTATGTTGTATAGGAGTGCTATATCCAGTCAATCAGGAGGCCCATGATCACCATGGGTGATGGTGGGAGAGGTGCGAGCAAGCACAACCAGGTTTTTACGTTCTATATAGCGCTCCAGAAGGCGCCCACGACTGTTGGTGATTGTGGAGTTCAAAAGTGTGCTCTTTGCATTGTAGTCTCCCATGGCTACAGTGGGAGAATCATTGAAAATAAGATCCAGGTCTCGCTGTGAAATCGCTCTACTTGGTGGGATGTAAACGGAGTAGATATTAAGTGGTCCCTTGTCCGTAACAACTTGGATTCCTGTACCTTCAAGACCGTCAGAAACTGGCAGATGTAGCCATGATGGGGGATGCGCCTTTGGATATATACTGCAGTTCCACCATAGCCATCTGGACGATCAGTTCGATGACAAATCATTCCTGGAATGGTAGCCTTATAACGTGTAGCTAAGTGTGTTTCTTGGACAAGGAAAATGTTAGTTTTATTGACAGCGATGAAGTTTGAGGCTTCACGTAACTTATGCCGTAATCCATTGGCATTCTGGTAACAAATGCGTAGTCTTGTGAGGTTGTTTATGACATTACTGACGTCCGCCATTGTTTCCCATAAATACAAATACGGTAGGCACCAAAATTGTTTGTGGTGGTATTGAAGAGGGGTGGATGGCTAGTGCATCAGCTAAAGCAGCTGCAAAGTTAGCTTGTAGGGCGAGTGGAATCCTGGATATAAGGCTTAGAAATTGTTCATCAGGAAGGGAGGGTTTAGAAGACGGTGGTAGGATGTGGTTTGTGGTGGGGCGAGTCATTAGCCGCTGTTGAATGGGCGTTCTGGATTCGTCGTTATTCGGTCCTATTGTGCACGCAGATTTGTTGGCTGGTTCAGATGGTGCTTTTCCTGATATTGGCCTGTTAACAGATGGACGTTGAAGTGGTGCTTGTGGCTTTGGTGGAATTGATGTAGATTTTGATTGTATGGGAGCTTGCAGCTCTGGTTGAAGTGTTTGTTGTGAAGGATTTTGGTGTTGTGTTGCAGATGCGGCAGCTGCATAATTTTGTTACTGCGGTCTTATAACTGGAGGGAGACCAGGGTAGCGAGTACCTTTGAATGCTTCCCTGGGTAAGCCTTGTTGGTTTGGTATCTTTGGAGCAGCACCAAAACGCGTACGTTGTCCATTCTTGTTAAGCTCCATTTCAATTCTGGCTTCCTGCCAGACAGGGCACTTTGCGTAACGGCAGGAGTGCTCATCTCCACAGTTACAGCATGTTGGTTTAGATCCAGCAAGACCTAACCTCTTGCAGTCTGGGCGTTTGTGGCCTGAGTCACCACAGTATGAACATACTGGTTCAAGTCTGCAACCCGCTGTACTGTGCGTGAACTTTTGACAGTTCGTGCACTGTAATGGACGTGCAGGTGGCTATAAGGTTCAACCCTTATGATGGCATCGAACATGTGGGCTTCCTTATAAATGTCGTTTGAGCGGGGATCCTTCCGAAGAGCTACTCTGACATGTGGTAGCTTTTGCTGATTCGGGGAGGGATTTGATCGATGTTGTCCAAGACGCTCAACTGGGTATTCCAAATTTTGTAGTAGGTCTTGTACGTCTGTCTCTGTGACATACATAGGTAGTTCCTTTAATATGACGTACATTAGTTCCTCGTCAGGTAATAAGGTGGTGAGGTATTGTACTTCGCGATCAGTTAAGAATTTGCGTATTAACCTGTGATCAGCAGGTGCATCAGGGAGGAAAGCGATGGACCCGCTCATGTTTTTAATGATAAATTTTGTGTCTGGGTGACCTTCATGTAATGCCTTTTTCAGCTCTCGGGCTTGACCCGGACCTCTTAGGAAGATGGGAGTGGTCTTATTAGATTTATTTGCTCCCTGAATTTTAGTGGAAGATTGTGTCTGGCTGAGATGAGATGGGGCAGATTGCTCTGCTATTTCCTCTTCCATGTGTTCTACAGGGGGTGGAGGAGGTGTAGATTATTTACGCCTCTTTTGATTTACCACTGGTAGTGGTGGAAAGTCCTCTGGCAAATTTGCTTCTGAGAGAACTGCAAAACTGTTTGATGTCGTTGGTAGTGGCATATTATTCGAGAATACCGGAACGCCTTCGACCAGAGCTCCGTGTTGAGCACCAACTTGCAAAATTTTATTTTCATTAAGAACATCTATTCCACCTAGAACTCGCCTAAATCAATTATTTACTATATTTTAACATTCGGAGATTGATTTGTGCAAGTTTGTGAGTCTGATGGATAAACTACATCTGTACGACTAAAACAAACTACGACAGATGTAGAGTGAGTCTTTGATAATATTTTCAGTGTTCCAATGTCTACAATACTCTCACATTATCGTTTTAATTTCATAAGAAAATTATGTCGAAATACCTACAAACTACGCAATTTTTCCTTGCTAATAACCGAAGCGCAAGAACTGAAACGCACTAAAATGGCTATGTTATGAAAAGCAACTAAAGACTATGTACCAGGGGTATAATAGCTTTCGTACTTCAGGAATGCCACGCAAGAAGGAGAAAAACTTACTATTATGTATAGTGTTATTAACGTAAAAATACATTATTCGATTCAAAGTATTCCATAGTTTTATTGAAGAAGTAATGATTTTGTTTTAAAAAGTTTAATACTATAAAGAATTGTTAAGTAGTCATCTGGGTATTTCTTGCTATAGACCGGCATCTGTCATGGCGGGTACTATCTCTTTGTCAGTTTTATTTATATATACTGTTATTCACCTTTAGTACATTTTTAACTGAGATACAATATGTTGATTCATTACATTCGTGACCATTCTTTCTGTATGTATTACTTTTCCTTAAAGTTTCCAGCTCTTCACATATACAACATTCGCGATTGTTATTTACTGCAAAATTATTTCGCGACGTTACCGTAACGCTTAATATTACCAACTTTTCTGCTGTTTCCTATTTGAGCAGCGTTTTTATTGTTGTACAGTTGATACAGTATTACAGATAAGCACTATCCCCCATGACAGGTGCAAATTTGCAGCAAAATTACCGATTTCTGATTCAAGGAGGTTTAGGTTAAGTTTGGTTTAGTGGTTACACCAAAGAAGTCATTGAAGCGAAGGTTCTTGAGTTTTGTTTCATTTACCACTTATTTCACTAAATCATAAACACAGCTCCCTTCCCCTCACGCAGATCGCTAACATATTGCAGCTTTATGGAAATACTGAGTCAGACTAATAAATTCAATGCCATAGCCGGGACTTGAACCACGGATCTTCTGGTTGCCGTCCAGCCTCTCTAACCCTTGAGCTACTATGGCCAACGTGCCGATATGACATTAAATTCTGCAATTGACTCGTGTTTTTCCCGGTAAACCACTTAATCTTCTGCTTTATGTTTATTGAGAAAAAAATGTGTACTTATTATCTTACTGTTAAATTTTCTTGTAGGTGCGTGTCGAAATTGCGATAGTCAGACCCTTTTAAGAGCGCAGTTGCCCACTACGTGACGGCGTTGAAATATTCTGTTTACAAAGCGGCGAGATAAAAAAGTGAATAGCGACTATGCATTTGAGAAAAGTACAAGCACTGGAAAATTTACGAGCAAGGACAATCCCGAAAATGGTTTACTCCAGTATTAGACATGATATGCGTGTTTTAATGAGGTCTGCATTTTTTGAGATCTCTTACGGTTTACAGTTGGGAAAAAGTCATCCAGAATGAAAACCACTTCTGAAGACATTCTCAGAAAGTCCTTTGTCACAAAAATATATTAGAGACATGTTATTTTAATCAAAACCCATTTAGCGATTTTTAAAAGATCAAGATTTTCGAAAATAGTTCTATAAAGGGTACTCAATGGAAGGGAGAGCTCTGTTTTAAATTTCCTTAGAAGATGCTGAACTTAAACAAAGTTTGATAATTAATTGAATTTTCATTTTTGAAAGGCACAGACCTTTTCCTAAGAGTGTGCTTTTTTATTTAGCAAGTTCTTGTATTGAAATCTCGATATGAGATTTTGTGGTGAAATAAAATACCTTCTCTACCTAATATGCACTTTTGTGGTAGAGAAGATAGTAAAGGTGGTGTCATCCTCCTCCCGAGGCCAAGGGTTTAAAACCGGTGGAGGATGATGTATCTTTTTCGGGCGTAAAATACTTAGCATGACTTATTTTGGAAGGGACGTAAATGTGTCGTAAATTTATGGCACATTAAATATCATCAACTCTGATAATGGACCTCTGAGCAAAATCGGCCACTCTTACGCTCAGTATAGAATGACACGAGAACTATAGCGGTTGAAGAGCTCCATAAATAAAACCTCGATTTATTTTTCATAAACGTTAATGGGCAAAAAGTTATGCGATTGTAACATATTTGCTTTGTATATTGCTCAATATGCCTTCTCTTTGTCGTTGGAAGACATTCCCCGTAGCGGAAGCGATCCGTCCCATTCAGTTGCTGTGGTGCGGGAGCTGCGGACCCCTAGCACTCCTGGCACCTCTGACGTTACTAGAGGAACCTCGGGTCGAACATTCGAGCCCTTCCCTTATAGGCAGTTGTTCGGATTGGGTTGGACTCGAGGGGGCAGTGGTTCCTGATACCCGTGGGAGATCGGGTAAATCTCCGGACGGTGTTGAGAGAAGCCATTAATATTCCCGCGTACTAGCCAGCATAGCTAGTAGGAGGTGTGCTAGATCACCAGACGGCCCCACCGAGGTCATATCGGTAGCCCTCCCATTTTGGAGTTGGCGCGCGTAAGTGGCGTATCCACTTCCATCCCGTCTTGTGTCCTTGGACCAGATGGGGACGGGCCTCGTTAGTCTCTAGGTCTTGCCCAATGGAAAGCCCCACGGAGGCGCCGGGCGCCCTTTTGGGACAGCTCAGTAACTCCCTGTTCGAAGGAGGCCCGGGCCCTTGGTCCTACGGGTACAGGACTAATTGGAGTAGAACCTCTGGGATTAGCTGCATTGGAAGACATTTATGTAATGTTGACGTTGTAGTTTTATTAGTACACTAGATATGGTGAGATCACTATGGTGAGATATGATAGATCACTAAAACAGGCTGGCTATTACTCAGTAACTAAACGCCAAGGGATTATTGCACTATTAGAATTACTTAAATTATAGTGATGATATTCCTTGTTATTTTTATTGTTTAATATATAGCAGTACCTAGTAATTTGTAATAACCAAATAATGCCCAATATTATAAACGTAGTGTGACTGAAGTTTATTTAAACCAAAACAAAAATTTAACTAACTGGAGGCGCTGTTTTATAATCCTCTGTATAAGTTAAACCACAGTGGTGTTATTCCTGCAAGCTATAGCTAATTCTCATGCTCTTCTTAGACTGTTGTTAGTAAATATGCCAGCTTAGAAAATAGCCAAAATTTTTGGAATCATGGTCATTCATGATGAAAATTAAGCGTAAGGGTTTAATGTTAAATTAACTTGAGATGCAGCCATTCACGTTTGCAATGAAACTTCGATCAGCTTTCTTCTTACACTATAGCTAAATGCTCTTGGTAGACCTGTCAGCTTTGAAAAAGGTTAGTGTTCAGAAAAAATGGTCATTTAAGATGAAAGATAAGTGTAACAGTCTAGCCTTAAATTAATGTGGCACAACTTACAATAAAGTTTGCAGTAAAGTACTAACTTAGGTCACACATCATGGCACTCCGTTCGTAACAAAGTCTGATGTACACATACTTGACTCTACATACTACAATTTATTTGCACATATATTTCTCAAATTGTTAATAAAAATTAGCTTTTCTATTTCCTTAAGGTTATTGCTGATGGAAACAGAGTATAATCGTTTTGGTATATAAGACACTACGCGACAGGCAGGTTATAAAAGCTTCTTCTGTACGCTTATGTGATGCATGGATTACATTACGTTGTCCCTAGCTTTTATATTTACCATTAATTTTCGAGCATGGACTGCTATTTTAATGGGTATCCAAGATAAATTGGAGCTTATAACTTCTAGTTGATATGTTTCCGAGTTTTAATTTGACGTAAAAAGGATATAATTGTACGTTTCCTAAGACTGAATCTGTTTATAAATTAAATACTCATTTCACATCTGAAAGTAATTGGGTATGTTTAAACAAGTTTTTAGGGTCCAGATCTTTCAATTATTATCGGTATAACTTTATCATTACAATTCCTCAAATACCTCCATACATACCTTTGGGACTGCCATGCTAGACTATAGCACTAAACTGTAATTAAATAGAAGATGACTTCCAGTAAAGTTCATTTCAATTTCAAGATTAAAGTTTACAAAATCCCATTCTTGAACGAAATGTGATTGTTACATGTTATTGAGACGGCCTTACTTAAGTGTAAGTTGCAACAGATATCTATATCAATGAATACATCATTAAAGAGATAAGGAATATCAGCGAAATGATCGTCCATTGGTTCCAGTTATCATTTTGGCACCTCCTACCCTCTGTTGGTTCTGCCTGAGATGGTGGAACCTCGAAAGCTTCTTCTTGTACCCATATCTCTGATGGTACAACTACACTGGTTCCTCCACCGGTCGGACGATCTTCGGGACGGCCTGGTGGCCGCGGCCTGCCGGGGCGTTCTCAACCGGTGAAAAGTAGAGGCCCTGCGCTCTGAACTGTCGTGATTCCTTGGGTCGGCCTCCCTCTGTTTCCTCTCTCCTCATCCAGTGCCAAATCCCTTCCATAGCATTCTATCCTATCTTATACTAATATGAAGTAGAACACGGAAAAAACGTGTTTTAGGATATGTCGTGCAAGAGTGAGCAGGAAATGTCATGTTAGGGAACACAGAACTTTAAATCATAGAATTTAAAAATATTCACGGAATTTTTTCCTAAAAGACAAGAAATGTTAATATACCAAGTGAATATGACAAATTTAAAGCTTCTATCCTCGAAAAAAATGACTTGTTCGCAGTAGTACTGAAAATGCATATTGCAAAGAAACTGAAACGAGTAGGACATGTAGGTAACGTAAACTTTAATTTTATCTCTCTTGTACAAACAGTTTTTAGATCAGCTTATCTTGCTCTCTACTTCACGTTAATTAAGATAAAACAGTTTATGACACATATTATTTGGGATTTGCAGACAGAAGCAATAGTCAAATGATTTAAATCTGGGGAGCTCTACGCTGGCCTTGAAGTTCCCTACATTCTGTCAACCACAAGCAAAAAAAAACAAAAAAACAATTAAAGCATCGGGACATTCCAGCCATGGTTACAGAATATTATTGGAAATAGTTATTGGCCCCAGCATTTAGGCCGCGCCCTGGCTCAGTGGTTAGACCGTTTGGCTCTCAACTAGGCCGCCCGAGTTCATCCCAGGTGACCGCAAAGTGCGATTTGTGCTGGACAACGCGGCGCTGGGGCGGGTTTTCTCCGGGATCTCCGGTTTCCCCCCATCTCATTCCACCGGTGCTCCATCTTCATCTCATGTGTCTTCAGTGTCATCGCCTGCGGTGCCGTGTGTACCTATAGTAAAAGCGGACGTTAAACACTACACATTTCACATTTCCCAGCATTTGCATTTTTCATAATTTTGCTTTTTTTAAAAGATAAGGTATACATTAATTATTGTCCACGTCTTGTGGTTTTCCGGCTATATCAAAATTCCTTAAGAATGAATAGTACTACATAGACATGGGCGAAAATTCAAGATGTACCTACCTGTACACTGTATTAGTTACCAAATGTCTTAAACATGTGGCATTTGAACTAAATAAAATCTGCCGTCGTTTTGATTAAATCAATAATAAAACCTTTTCCATGCTAAGGATAGTTGACGCTGGTACATGAATTTCCTTGAAATCCTTGTTCACATCTTTGGAATATTATGAAACATGCATTTCTAGACATCAAATTGATCATCGATCTGCCCACCGTAAAGGCATGTGCAGCAGAGAAACACACATCTAGATTGGTATCGTTGATGGCTGCGTCTGCGAGAATGAAAGCTTACAATTAATTAAATTATCCTTCCAAGGAAACGGTCACTATGCTCATACCTGTACGCGCTTGAGGGTTTAATGACATCATCTGTACTCTATGTGGGACCTGTGTGCAAAAATTCGGGTGCAGAGTAGACCTGGAAATACCCGAAAATGAGTACAAAATACATAGGAACAGTGAGGGAGTGCTGTTTTATGGCCCGTCGACAACGAGGTCATTTGGGCCCGTACAAAGGAACATATAGACATAATGACACAGCATTGTACGGGAGGGAATGTTTACTACTGATGGGCAGCGGTCTACATATGGCATACGTAAGGAGCGCCGTCCCCCACACCCTAATCAGAGCTGATAAGGGATGCCCAGCAGCTACTTGTAAGTGGTCGCATGAGGCACTTTCCAGGATTCAGTTTTGGGCGTTGCGGTTCCATTCCGTGGCATATTTTTGGAGCACATGACTTATATGCAACAGACATTATACCATAATATTTTCAAGTGCGTAGCGGCGTGAGTACAAAGATAGTTGCCTTGTTAGTTTTGACTTTATCTTAAAAATCTGAAATTTTTGGTTTTTAAAATTATTTAACTAAAATTAAATATTTATTCACATTGGAATTGTTTGAAACCAAATGATCTCTAGGTATGTTAATATTTTGCTACGGTAGGAAGAAGATAGGAAACATAGATATGACCAATTCGATGCAGAAGGTGGGGAAAAACGAAATTCAACGGTTAAGAAGAAAAGATTTCAGTAGCTTAGCGGCATTTTTGGTTTCTTTATATACTATATCCTCATGGAATAATGAATCAAATGATCCTGCATATTTGGCTTATAATATGCACGGTTTCATAGAATAATAAATTGCCTCGTTTAACTATGTGAATCGTCGTTTTTATAGATGTTCTGTGGTTATATTAACAAAAGCGAAACGCCAATTGACGGCAGTCGCCATGTAAATTTTAAGAAATTTTATCGGTCGAATTCACTGCTTTTCTTATGAAGAACACCGTATACTCTTTAATTTGGAAACCAAAGTTCAAAATCAGGGATCTCATTTTACCTTAAATGCAATTTGAAATAGGCATACGTATCCTTAACTGTAGCAATGGCTGCAAGAAAAAAGGGTCAGATGATCAGCACTGGGTAAGTACACTAAATTTTAAAAATACATTTAAATGTTGTACACTAATTGCTTTCGTTTATGAGCTCTGCATTCTAACTTTGCTAATTGCAATTCAACGGTTATCAGCGCTAAGGTTTACAGTCCTGCTGCAAAATGTAGCCAAATATATTTAAAAATAAATCGTTACGTTTCTGATTTGCTTATAAATTCCCTAATATTACCGTAAGTATGTTTTCATTGGTTATTTAATATCTCTAGCATAAACGAAAATTGAAGTTATGTGTTCATAATGCCACATTCCTTTCCGCATGTACTATAGAAACGGCTTTAGTTCCATACTTTGTAGTAAATGTGCTAAATTGTATAACTAGGGAGGGCAAAGTGCATAGGTATAATATTGGCCATCAACTTATATCCCTAAAATGATTTCTCATTTGTCATACAAGTGTTACCATACAGTTAAATGTGACTTCTAAATGCACAAACAAAATTTTGCCAGATTAGGAATAATAAACACCGCTAACGACTGACGTACAGAGGCCGACAGAAGTATTCGAATAATATAACATGTAACATTGCACGTACTATAAATACTGTAATATTTATTTGGTAGCGTTGAATGATTGAACATGTAAACATTAATATTTTGTGTCTCGGAAGAAATACTTAAAGTATCACTTTGCATGTATTTATTGCACAATCTGTACTCTATTTACTCTATTGTACCTTTTATTGGAGGACATAAGTATTCGAACGTACCTAATCGAACAGAGAGAAAGGTGGTTGGACGTACCCTACACGCCCCTACCACATAGCAGTTGTGTATATGCTATGCCTCGAGACAGACTGCTCAAAGTTATTCAGCCGACTGCGAACTCACAGCTAATAAGGGACGTAAAGGTAAGGAGACATCGGTGGCAGAGAGGAATATGTAAAATGTACAAACAAAACAAATCTCTGTCTCTGAAGTTCCCAAAACCATTAACAGAAGCAAAACTACAGTGTTCTGTATAATTAAACGCCTAGAACAGACAAACACTGTTGTAAATAAACCTAGAAATGGCGCTCCTTCTAAACCCACCACCACAGACAGGAGGCAAATAATAAAAATAGTGAAGCAGAATACGAGAATCACTGCATCTGAGATTAGAGGATGCCTTACTGTGGTTCACACCAGGACAGTTGAACGGGTTTTATATAGTACTGGGTACAATGCCTGCGTTCCTAGGAAGAAATCATATGTTAATAAGGGGAATAAGAAAAAGCGTATAGAATTTGCTAAACCGTATGTGGTGAAACCAACAGAATTCTGCGACAAGGTTCTCCGGTTGGACGGGAGCAAATTGTGCTTATGCAAGGGTGATGGACGTTTTAAAGTGTGATGCCTGTCAAATACAGAATGGGAACCTAAGAACGTGGTAGCTAAAGTGAAACATGTTGGCGGTGGTGTGATGGTATGGGGTTGTATATCTTCATCTGGCTTTGGCGAACTGGTGTTCACAGATGAGATAATGTACAAATTTGAATAAAAGAGGATTCTTGAAAACGATCTTAAAAAGAGTGCAGAGAAGCTGCGATTAGCGCATGATTATTAGTTCCAGCAAGACAATGATCCGAAGCACACTGCTGAAATTGTAAGGCTTTGGATCGTGTACAACACTCCTCACACTTTAAAGACACCGCCTCAATCCCCAGATTTAAACATCTGGAAGGAACTCGAGGAGCATGCGAGGAAGCTTCACATCAGAAGCAAGGAACATCTGAAAGAACTTCTTCAAACAGAGTGGAGAAATATGGATTCTGGAATCTCTAAGCAACATATGCAGACAATTTCCAAACGTTATCAGCAGTAATTCAAAGAAAGGGTATGGTAACTAAATACTAGCTGTTCTCTGTTCGAATGCTTATGTCCAGATGTAAAGTAACCGTTTTATTTCTTCTTGTAGTACAAATAAGTTTGAGTTGCCATTTAAGAGTTTATATATTTAATGGAAGACTCTAACCTGTTGTATTTACGTATGCTTACTCTGCGTAGCTTTAAAATGATATAAGTAATAAATGTGTTTATGTTCGAATACTTATGTCGGCCACAGTACCTTAAAGTCCTATCAAAGTCCGCAAAGCCTAGGTAAATTAGCAAGCGTTGGTGTCATTTAAGCACGTGTTCTTTAATGATGCTTAAAATTAACTATTTATATGTTGTTCCGATTTTGACTTACAGCAGAATAGGTTAGATTTAAGTTTTATCGTTTTTGAATATACATGCTGACTCTCATAAATAATCGAACATACTTTGCATTTCACTATGGAGTTCTCTATAAAGCAGGATAGATTATGTGTATTAATCTCAATCTTATGTTAAGCAAAGATCATTTGCTATGAATATGCATTTTAGAAATTGAAAATGTGGCTAAACTAAGAGCTTCCCCATTCATCCTTGTTTACATCATGAGTTTACGACACACAAAGAACCGGACAGCACAAATGAAATGCAATACAAAGGACTAGGTGAAGTCTGTCAATAGACAAAACAACATCGTAGAAGTACGTCAACTGTGCACCAAGAAGAATGCAAGAACATAGTATGGCACCCAGAGGTAAGCAGAGTAGCTAGAGACAGTGATCTATCACTATGAAAAAACAAAACATACCGGGAAATAGCACAAATTGTGAATCTTAGCTAAAGTACAGTTAGTGACATAATTCACCGGTATAAATATGACGACAGAATTGAAAGCTCGAGCAAAGCCAGGGCGACCAAAACTTCTTACCTTTAGGCGGCAGTCTTATACAGAATGTTACAAAAAGGTACGGCCAAACTTTCAGGAAACATTCCTCACACACAAAGAAAGAAAATATGCTATGCGGACATGTGTCCGGAAACGCTTAATTTCCATGTTAGAGCTCATTTTATTACTTCTCTTCAAATCACATTAATCATGGAATGGAAACACACGACAACAGAACGTACCAGCGTGACTTCAAACACTTTATTACAGGAAATGTTCAAAATGTCCTCCGTTAGCGAGGTTACATGCATCCATCCTCCGTCGCATGGAATCCCTGATGCGCTGATGCAACCCTGGAGAATGGCGTATTGTATCACAGCCGTCCACAATACGAGCACGAAGAGTCTCTACATTTGTTACCTGGGTTGTGTAGACAAGAGCTTTCAAATGCCCCCATAAATGAAACTCAAGTGGGTTGAGGTCAGGAGAGCGTGGAGGCCTAGGAATTGGTCCGCCTCTACTTTTTATTGGTCACCGAATCTGTTGTTGAGAAGCGTACGAACACTTCGACTGAAATGTGCAGGAGCTCCATCGTGCATGAACCACAATGGGGTATTTTGACAATTGTCTGCACGAATGATTTCAATTTACATTTTAAGAGAAATACTAAAATGAGCTCTAACATGGAAATTTAGCGTTTCCGGTCACATGTCCACATAACATATTTTCTTTCTTTGTGTATGAGGAATGTTTCCTGAAAGTTTGGCCGTACCTTTTTGTAACATCCTGTATTTTGCGGAAGGAAAAACGGAATCCGCGTATAAGTGCTCCAGTGATTTGTGCTGAGATGCAGGAAGAACTGGGACTGACAGCCCTGAAACGGTCAGAAGGGCCATGCGAAAAAAGATTTTAATGGTGGCTCAGCCAGATGAAAGCCATACATTTCCAGCAAGAATAAAAGGTAGCGAATACAATTTGCCAGAGACTTTGTTAACATGACAACCGATTGGTGGGACCAAGTTATTGTTTGGGACGAAAGCAAATACAACCTTGCTGGTTCCGATGGCAGGGTGGTCGTGTGTAGGAAACCAAACACGGAGCTGGAAGAGCGCAATATCATTGCGCTATCAGAACAATAAATAACATGTTTCGAGTACACTATAATAATAACAATCATGTTATGAATATCTACAAGTGATAATACGAGGGCTGTTCAATAAGTAATGATCACACAATTTTTTTGACAACGTACCTTTACTCATCCTCGTAATTTTGATGGTCTTTCTGCAAGTAGTCTCCCCTGAATGTGATGCACTTGTCCCTGCATTTCTGCCAGTCTTCAAAGACATACTGGGAACCATTTTTGAGAGATCATTTAATATCGCCTCCGCAGTCTTCACCACTGCTTCTGATGATGGATAATGCCTCCCGCGAAGGCGTTTCTTCAAGTTAGGGAATGGAAGAACGTCACATGGAGCTAAATCCGGACTATGGGGAGGGTGAGTGATGAACTTCACGTTGATTTTTGCAAGATATTCAGCAACAACATTGGCAATATGCGGCCGCACATTATCGTGCTGCAGCGTCCAGCCAGCTTCATGGAAATGTGGTCTTTTGCGCCTTATATGGGCTTACAATGCTTTCAGGACATCCCTGTAGTATTGTCTAGTTACTGATGTGTGTGCAGGTACAACATGCTGATAAACCATTCCATGAATATCAAAGAATAAGATGACCATAACTTTCCCAGCAGAAGCAACCACTTTTGCTTTTCTGGAGGTTGGTGATGAAGGAGATTTCCACACTGAGCTTTGCTATTTGCTCTCAGGATCAAAATTATGTAGCCAAGTTTCATCAGCAGTGATTACATTTGAAATAAACTCCAGATCTTCCTCTAACATCAACTTCAACTGCATGCTACCTCCATTTCAGCGGTAGGCGATACTAAACATGTCTGAACTTGCCTGGTTCTCACAGGCGGGAACCAGGAGTACCAACAATGAAACTACTACGACGTGTTTGTTTCACATTAAGCTAACAGAATATAATAAGATTGAATTTGAGTGCTAAAAATTATGATCATAAAAAATTATGATCATTCTTTATTGAACAGCCCTCGTACAATATGTAACCACACATTTTCCCGTCTTTAACTCATTCTTCCGTAGTCTCTGTTTAAAGCTTTTACACTTTGAGGCAGTGTCTCCAGTAACTCTGCAGGTATTTTGTTGCAGTCGTTAGTTGTTCTACTTGCATAGGAAAATTTACCCATGTCCGTTTTTGTAATCTACTTCTTATTTTCTTGCAATAGTCAGTTCGCCCCCAATATAATGGAGTTAATAACCGCTTTGTTATGTCTTTCTACGCGGAATCCCCCTGTAGACTCTAAACATTGCACATAATTTTGCTCGTTTTCTACGTTTTTCTAACTTTACCAGGAAGTAGCAGTGCTGGCATGATTTACTACTTGTTACCTCGGTCTGCGAGTTTAATTGCTCTTTTTTGAACCCTCGGAAGTGCTAGTTTATGGATCCCAGCATGCAGCGCTATATTCTAATATTGGTCGTACTAAGGATGTATAAGCTAACTTTCGTGATTCTTTGTTGCTACGTTTCAATATCCTCATCATAAAATGCAAAGCTTTCCTCGTCTTCCCAGCGACCCAGTTTACGTGTTCCCCCCACTCATATCTTTTATTTAATATTATCCCTAAATAACTGATGCTATTTACTCTGGGTATTCTCTTATTTTCAAATGTATATACTTCGTTTTCTAATATTCTCTCTCTTGAAAATATAATTGTATTGCATTTATTTAGGTTTATCTCCATTCCATTGGGTTTATCTCAGGGTTTAACTCCCTGAGTCCAGAGTTGGAATCTGTTTAAATCTTCTTGTAGATTGATAATTTCAGATTTAATCTTCATATTCTTAGGCTCGGTTGCTGCAGTTCATTTACAATCAAGAATCAAAATTGAACTAAGTTTACGGAGGGTTGTAAAATGATGATCTCAAATCAGATAAACGCCGTTCAGTGCTGATCTGAGATCACAAAAACAAATGCGGTAACATCGCCAAACAAGTTGCAACTTTCGTGTTGTATCGAAAGGATTCGAGAATTATCGGAACTATTCGACTCTGTTTAATTCAACTGCAGAAAGTAGCCAATCTAGGCATAATAAAAACCAAATAAATCTTTCGCTTTATGGTTATTTGTCCTAGAAATAAGGTTATTTTAAATAAACAATATAAGAATTTACTCCATATTGAAACAGTATTTATCAAAAGTTAATCATTTCGCTTACTTTATCTCCATTATATGCCCAATGTGCATCTTTTTCATTTTCGTCTGTTTACAATACTGTGAGTTGGAAAATATAAACAAAATATGGGAGATAAGTGGAGTTTTAAGTTACAAATTATTACATTTGTATATAACAATGAAAGTTCAAGCAAAAGAGAAGATGCGTTCCGCTAATTTTAAATCTGGCATAACCCTTCTCATTTCACCCTTTTCCATAGACATCCTGATGAAATGAAGTCTTAATGCTGCAATCTCCCTTGTAACTTTGTGTATTGTTTTAAACGCAGTCCCTTTATTTACATTAAATATATCCCCAATCACCATTTGGAAGATTTCAGTTGCATAGAATCGTTATGTGAGCAGGATCATAAATATTGGATTGAGTGCATAATTCCTCAGGCTTTGTGTTCTTAGTTGTGCATGTAGCTTATGCTCCAGTTCTTCAACTACATGCTTTGATAGTCGAAATTTCATTTTGAATTTTCTGTCATTTAGTTCTGAGATGGGATTTCCTCTGTGTTGGAAAACACGAGGAGATCTTTCAAATTGAAAATTCTAATCTTCAGAGATGTCAGAGTAATCAGAATTCTGAAAATAAAACTGTATAGGTTATGAACACAAAAAAATGCATATTTAACAAACATTTGTGAAATAAAGAGGCTAATTATTTATACAAGTAACCACAAAAATGCTTTATTTACTATTTATTTACAGCTGCACTACATCAAGAGGCCATTAACTTAGATCAATTTTTATACAACCAAAATTCTAAGTTCAGCTTGACTGAAGATCATTTTCATATGCTTGAACTTAGATTATCTTTTATGTAACCGGGCCTTATAAATTCCACAATCGTCCGTAAATAGACGGATTTGAGATGATATCCCTTCTCGTAATTCATTTACATATGCTAAAAAAGCAGAGGTCCCAGTACACTTCCCTGGAGAACACCAGAGGCTACATCCGTAGGCGACGTTAATTTATTTCCCACCCGCACTCTTTGGGTACGCCAGGTCAAAAATTCCTGAACCCAAGTTATCACTCTGTTGTCTATTTGCATATTACAAAGTTTCTCTATAAGTCGCCAAAGAGGTACAAGATTAGATGCCTTAGAAAAATGAAAGCTATTGCATACATTTACCACCCAAGTCAATTTTATATGATTCAATGGGATCTACGTTTTTAGTAAAATATTTTCTATCTCCTACAGTACGTCAGTTATTTGAAATTCATTCAGAATGGAGATAAACTTCAAAATACATAGATAGAGTTAACATGAAAAGTTCAAACCCACGGCCAGGATTTTAACCAAGGATCTCCTGGTTTTTTTCCAGTCGCTCTAACCCATTGAGCTACCATGGCCAACTTGCCGTCGTGACATTAAATTCTCCAGTTGACTCATATATTTCCCCAGTAAACCACTAGGGGCTCTCGCATTCGAGATACACCGTTTGTGGCAACTTACTATCGTAAGTACTTGAGTACCAGGCTTTATCATTTAACCCTTATTATTTTAGTTAATTGATGGAAATTATTCATTTCTTCACACTAGCCGTATATAGGCTAAGGTTTTTGATATATAAAGTCAACATGAAAAATTCAATGCCACGGCCGGAATTTGAACCACGGATCTCCTGGTTTCCATCCAGTCGGCTAGTGTCAAGAAATGATTAATTTCCATCAATTGACTAACATAATAAGAGTTAAATGATGAAGCCTGGGACTTAAGTACTTACGACAGTAAGTCGCCACAAACAGTGTATTTCGGATGCCAGAGGTCCTAGTGGTTTACCGGAGAAATATATGAGTCAAATGGAGAATTTAGTCATGATGGCAAGTTGGCTATGGTAGCTCAATAGGTTAGAGCGACTGGACGGAAACCATGAGATCCCTGGTTCAAATCCCCGCGGTGGCATTGAATTTTTCATGTTGACTCTATCTATCAAAATCCTTAGCCTATATACGGCTAGTGTGAGGAAATAATTAATTTCCATCAATTAACTGAACCTTCAACATACATTTAACTTATCATTTAATGATAAATTCACTAGGAAAAACATTTAAATAAAAAATCGTGAAATGTACTTTCTCAGAAAAAGTTTTTCCGAAAACTGTTCCATATGAAAGATAATTTGAGGTAGGAGCATATCTCAAGTCGCAGTCTTGGGAGGTGTTGAACTTAAATACCAAGTTTGGTATTCAACCAATTCTTTTTCAGTTACTGTTCGCCAAGTCAGAGAAAGTCCCTGAGAGGAATGTGCTATCCTTACACAGTGCGACAAGGTCAGTGAATGTGAGTGACATAGAAGGAATGCTAAACAAGGAGTAGAACCGACAAAAAAATGCGCCCTCTTCACTCTGTACACTAAAACAGAGAAGATTACCTCACAAAAGTAGCAGCCGTCAGGAAGTTTTTGAATGGTCTGTAGCTGTACTGACCCCAGTGTCATGAAACTATCAGGCAGGATATCGGAACCGTACCTAACGCCCCTTGCGCCTCATTCCCTTGGGACTTTATTTGCTGTGGCGAACTGTACATTTATATTTGTGATTTAACCGCGCAAAATTTGACGTCATCAATAGCATCGCTGATGGAGCGAGTTTATATATCATTCCCCTAGCAGCTTGCGATCGTACTTAATGTGCTGACAGCAGCTATGAGGCCTTCCTCTACCTGCAGGTAAATATAGTATTTGAGAGCTGGGTCTGCCCGCGTAATATAAAGGTGCGTAATTTGGTCTGGTGCGTAGATAGGATAACTGTTAAAAAACTATATATTGCAATGCAGTGCACTGCAAAGCTAATTATGCAGCCATAAGAGTATACCATGAAGAATATATGAAATAATAAGTCAATGAACATTTATTTCACAGTGGACATCTGTTTTTCTGTTATGGTAGACATATACGCATATTGTAAACCTGCCGCATAAAATAGAAATACTCCAGTTTGATCTCAGTTCCTTTCTATCACCCACAGTTTCCTCACAATGTAACTTCATTACAAACCAGAAAATTAACAGAACGTGTTCTAGGACCGAAAAAATAAATTAGTGTTATAATATGTACAACGCTTTTATCCAAGTCTAAACAAGAAAATATATCTATTACAGAGTCTTGCGTGTCCATTTTCTTATATTTCCTTTCTCTCTTCCCCTTAAACACTGTCTGTATTGCGAGAAGGTATACTTGAGGCCTTTCTGTCATAACATTATCTATTATTATTTATTTATTTATTTATTTATTTATCCAGATTTATGAACCCTATTTTACACAGTGGTATATTAGGGTTATAGTTGATACATAAAAATACACAATTTTAACAAAAATATTTTAAATACTAGCAGGAAGAAAATATGTTATAATCTGATGCATATTAATTTAAACTATTTCAGACGTTTAAACACTGAGATTATAAGCATCATGAAGTACTTATACTGTTGTGGCTTCATTAGCAAAGATGTGAGCGGAGCAGAAAATTCAGTTCCTAGAGAGTCTAGCTTGAATATTAATTCTTGTCTTTCTCTCCAGAAAATGGGACAGCAGAAAAGGAGATGAACCACAGTTTGAAATTCTTCACCACACATGCACTTGGGGTTAGACGTTAAGTGAAAACGTGATAAGTATTCACCAAATTTACCATGTCCACTTAAAAATTGTGTCAAAACAAAATTTGGTACAAGAGTTTCACATTTTCCTCTGTCATGGAAAAATAATGTTTTTGTTAAACTTCCATTAGGAGTTGTTAGCCATTGTTGGTTCCATTCTTCAAGAATATGTTGATGTATTATTCTCCTTACAGTAGAAATAGGACATAAAGAGTATGTCACAGGAAGATTGGATTCTGCAGCCTTCTTAGCCAAGCAATCAGCTCTCTCGTTACCTAAAATTCCACTGTGTCCTTTAACATTATCTATTGCTTCTAGATTGGGACCAGTCACTTTATAGCGTCCAGTGTCTCTCTTTTTGCGAGTAACTGATCCTGTATCTTGGAAATGTTTGATGCACCTATTGGTTTTAAAAGACATAAGGATACCAACATTAATAGACATTTTAATTAAGAGTGAGAGTGACAAAAAAATTTGTATCATATACTGCTAAAACCTAAAACGTTTATATTGCATACAAAAGTATGTGGCGTAGAAAGTGAAGTTAGTTACAGTGAATCAATAAGTATTATACAACTATAACTATTTGTGACAATAAACTTCACTTATCTTAAGAAAAATGATGTCGATTTTTCTTATTGTTTTTCTTAATTCACATTACAAACTGAAATTGATGGTTGTCTTCCTTTTTTGGATTTTAAGATATTAAGATATAAAAATAAATTAGATTTTGATATTTATATGAAGTCTACTCATATCGATAATTACATAAAAATAACAGTTTTAACCCTTTTTCACATAAATTTGCTGTTTGCAGTAGTTTGATCTATAGATTAATAAATATATCCCTGAATAGCCCGCTTCGGTAGCGTGGATGTAGCGTGTCTACCTCACGTTCAAGAGGTCCCGAGTTCGAATCTCGGTCAGGGTGAGTTACCTGGGTAAGGTTTTCTCTGGGGTTTTCCCTTATCCTGAAAAACGAATGTCGGGTAACCCTAAGCTCCATGGACCCCTGTCTCATTTGAGCCCCATTTCACCCATTTCATGCATCGTCCGATATGACTTAACGTTGGAGCACGTTAATATATATCCCTGAATAAAGAGGAATTTAATAAAGAATATAAACATATTATTAATACTGCCTTAATGGTTCTAATAAAGACTTTATGCAAAAAGAGATTGAAAATTTTAAACATAAAAAACTGTTAATGATATTTCTACCCTTAAAAAAATAAAAGACGATTATCATTTAAAAAAAAAAATTACTTAGTATCCTTGGTTTAACAAACAATTTCAAAAAGTTTTTAAAGAGTTTGGTATAACTTTGCTTCCTCTAAACAAATATAGTATTAAAAATTTACTACATTTCTCTAAAAATAATAAAATTCCTAATAATAAAAGATCTGGTATTTATCAATTTGATTGTTTATATTATCAGGTTTACATTGGAAACTAGAACGAAAGAAAATTTTCGTTACATTTAGTATAAACAAACTGATAAATCGACCGTAGCAGATAATTTTTTGTCATTTAACCATAGTATAAATTCTGAAGTAAAATTATTAAAACAATTAAATGTCCCTATAGATTTATTGGTTTGGGAAAATATATTTATTTTATAAAGTAAACATCGCGTAATGCATTTTGATATACCAGCAGTTGTTTCTGTTCTAAAGTGTTTCGTTTTCAGATTTTGGTAATACTGAAAAAGAGAAACATAGTAAAATAGTAACTTGCTTAACGACGAATTTGTTTTCTCTGACTGACGACGCCAAGAAGGGTTCGTGAAATCGATTTCAACTTCAACTAATTCAACTAGTAAGAAAAATCGACATCAGTTTTCTTAAGATAAGTGAAGCTTTTTGTTACAAATAGTTATATTTGTATAAAAGTATGTCAATTTGACGGTATCCGGACACTTTTGATAATATTACGCTCCGAGGGACTTGTCTGAATGCTGGATAGCGTTGCATAAACTCCTCTATGCAGCGGTTTTAACTATATTTATATGTAGCAACAATTTTAATACCGGTAAGAAAGTAGCATTCAACCATGAAGACGCGGTGTTCTGTGTTCCTATCCAGGGGAAGCTGGTTGTATTAGTTACCAGAGCAAAGACACTCAGAGCTGAAGTAGTTTAAGTAGTTAATTTAAGTTTATTTTTTAATTAAAAGTAGTTAGAGAATTATTACTTAAATGTTAAGATTACGTTAAGAAAAATTTATTTTAAAAACTGACGATGTAATGTAGAAAATTTGAAAGATGTTTAGTTGTCGTTATGGCAACGGCAGGAGTATAAAAGTTGAGGCACATAAAGCCATTTTGTCTTCTGCAAATGGACGTGAAAGTGTGTTTTGCATGTGTCTGCATTTCTGCAGAGTTTGATCTTGCGTTGTAAAGTGGAAGGTTGTAAAGGATTTCGCAAGCTAGTATACTATCAACGTATATATAAAGCATTGTAAAGTGTAACTAATAGTTGGAAACGTTTCATTTTAGTTAAAATACCAATTTTTATAGAAGAAAGGAGGAACTACCATCTTATTTTATTTATAACCAAATTATCACTTCCTATCTGAGACCGCCCTGAAAATAAGAGCTTATGCGAATACCAGAATAGCCGTGGAACTTCAGCAACTAGGATTTCACCAGTCAACTATGACGTCATCCTTGCTTAATCGGAGGGCCGGAAATAACGAATAAAAATTATCATCGTGTATATTGTTCACACAAACACACATGTACACAAATGAAAACGCCTTTTGTTATAGAAAGTTACAACCCATGTATTTCCAGCAAATCTCAAGACTGAATTTTTTAGTAGAATGCAGTTTTTTGTCTACTTATTCACGTAGTAGAGAAGATATGAATGGTAAAATTATTAGGACATATCGTTGATCGGATTACGTCTCCTGGACATAATCCGAGGTCGGAGTGCACAGACCTGTGATGTGCACCTAAAGACAAGAGTGTTTCCCATTTCCTTTTCTTTGCGGTTGTTTTGGTTGATTCGGTTGTTTCGGTTGTTCCGGTTGATTCGGTTGATTCGGTTGGTTCGGTTGTTTTGGTTGACTCGGTTGGTTTGGTTGACTCGGTTGATTCAGGTGTTTCGATTGTTTTGGTTGATTCGGTTGTTTCGGTTGTTTCGGTTGATTCGGTGGATTCGGTTGATTCGGTTGGTTCGGCTGTTTTGGTTGATTCGCTTGTTTTTGATTCGGTTGTTTTGGTTGATACAGATTTTTCGGTTGGTTCGGTTCTTTTGGTTGTTTGGGTTGCTTCAGCTGTTTTGGTTGATTCGGTTGTTTTTGTTGATTCGGTTGGTTCGGGTTTTTGGTTGATTCGGTTGATTCAGTAGGTTTGGTTGTTTTGGTTTATTCGGTTGATTCGGTTGTTTCGCTTGGTTCGGTTGGTTCGGTTCTTTCGGTTGTTTTGGTTGTTTCGGTTGGTTCGGCTGTTTCGGTTGGTTCGGTTGTTTTGGTTGTTTTGGTTGATTCGGTTGGTTCGCTCGTTTTGGTTGATTCGGTTTGATGTTTGGGTAGTTTTGGTTGATTCGTTTGGTTCGTTTGAAAAGGTTGTTTTGGTTGATTCGGTTGTTTTGATTGTTTCGGTTGATTCGGTTGATTCGGTTGGTTCCTTTGTTTCGGTTGATTCCGTTGGTTGGTTCGGTTGTTTCGGTTGATTCAGTTGGTTTGGTTGATTCGATTGTTTCGTTTGATTTAGTTGGTTCGGTTGTTTCGTTTGGTTCGGTTAAGTCGGTTGAATCGGTTGGCTCGCTTCTTTTGGTTTGAATGATTCGGTTGGTTCGGTTGTTTTGGATGATTCGGTTGTTTCGGTTGATTCGGTTGGGTGGTTTGTTTTGGTTGATTCTTTTGGTTCGGTTTTTTCGGTTGATTCGGTTGTTTCGGTTGATTTGGTTGATTCGGTTGTTTCGGTTGATTCGGTGGATTCGGTTGTTTTGGTTGTTTGGGCTGCTTCGGCTGTTTTGGTTGATTCGGTTGTTTTAGTTGATTCAGATTTTTCGGTTGGTTCTGTTGGTTCTGTTCTTTGGGTTGATTCGGTTGATTCGGTTGTTTTTGTTGATTCAGTTGGTTCGATTTTTTGGTTGATTCTGTATTTTCGGTTGGTTCGGTTGATTCGGTTGGTTCGGTTGATTTGGTTGATTCGGTTGTTTCGGTTGATTCGGTGGATTCTGTTGTTTTGGTTGTTTGGGCTGCTTCGGCTGTTTTGGTTGATTCGGTTGTTTTAGTTGATTCAAATTTTTCGGTTGGTTCTGTTGGTTCTGTTATTTGGGTTGATTCGGTTGTTTTTGTTGATTCAGTTGGTTCGGTGTTTTCGGTTGATTCTGTTGTTTCGGTTGGTTCGGTTGATTAGGTTGGTTCGGTTGTTTCGGTTGTTTTGGTTGATTCGGTTGGTTCGGTTAGTTCGGTAGATTCGGTTGTTCTGGTTAGTTTCGTTGGTTCGGTTAGTTCGGCTGGTTCGGTTGGTTTGTTTGTTTTGGTTGATTCAGTTGGTTTGTTGTTTTGGTTGGTTGGGTTGGTTCGGCTGTTTTGGTTGGTTCGGTTGTTTTGGTTGATTCGGTTGTTTCGGTTGGTTCTGTTGGTTCGGTTATTTTGGTTGAATTGGTTGTTTCGGTTCGTTCGGTTTTTTGTTTGATTCGGTTGGTTACGTTGGTTCGGTTGATTCGGCTTGTTTGGTTGTTTTTGTTTATTCGGTTGTTTTGGGTGACTTGGTTTTTTCGGTTGGTTCGGTTGGTTCGGTTGGTTCGGTTCTTTCGGTTCATTTGGTTGGTTCGGTTGTGTCGTTTAGTTCAGTTGTTTTGGTTGTTTCGGTTGGTTTGGTTGTTTCGGTTGGTTCGGTAGTTTTGGTTGATTCGGTGGATTCGGTTGGTTCGCTTGTTTTGGTTGATTCGGTTTGTTATGGGTTGTTTTGGTTGATTCGTTTGGTTCGGTTAGTTTGGTAGTTTTGGTTGATTCGGTTGTTTTGGTTGTTTCGGTTGATTCGGCTGAGTCGGTTGGTTCGGTTGTTTCGGTTGATTCGGTTGGCTGGTTCGGTTGTTTTGATTGATTCGGTTGGTTTGGTTGATTCGGTTGTTTCGCTTGATTGGGTTTTTTGTTGATTCGGTTGTTTCGGTTGATTCGAATGGTTCGGTTGTTTGGTTAATTCGGTTGAATCGGTTGGTTCGCTTCTTTTGGTTGATTGATTCGGTTGGTTCGGTTGTTTTGGAAGATTCGGTTGTTTCGGTTTGTTCGGTTGTTTCGGTTGGTTCGGTTGTGTTGGTTGATTCGGTTAGATCGGTTGTTTTGGTTGATTCGGTTGTTTTGGATAGCTCGGTTGGTTCGGTTGTTTTGGTTGATTCGTTTTGTGTTGATTCGGTTGTTTTGGTTGATTCGGTTGTTTTGGTTGCTTCTGTTTATATGGTTGAGCCGGTTGTTTTGGTTGTTTTGGTTAGTTCGGTTGAGTCAGTTGTTTTAGTTGGTTCGGTTTGTTCGGTTGCTAAGGTTGATTCGTTTGATTCGATTGGTTCGTTTGATTCGGTTGGTTCGGTTGTTTCGGTTGATTCGGTTGGTTCGGTTGTTTTGATTGGTCCGGTTGTTTCGGTTGATTCAGTTGGTTCGGATTTTTCGGTTAATTCGGTAGTTTCGTTTGTTTTGGTTGGTTCGTTTGTCTCGGTTGTTTCGGTTGATTCAGTTATTTTGGTTGTATTGAATGATGTAATCGGCAATTCTTCGAATTGTTGCGTCACAAATTCGCCAGGACTGTTAGGACGCTGCCCTGAGTTAATTGCATGTTTATAACACTTACAAAAGTACTATTTTATAAAAAATGATATAAATGAAATATTAATCACAGATTATTTTAAAACTCCCCAAAAAGCCCATGAGTCAGGGTCAGGTTGATTACGGGGATCGAACCCGGGCCTTCCTAATGCGTGCTACATATGAAAATGCCCAATAATTTCGGGAAAAGGAAAGAAAATGACTGGAAAATGCATCTAAATGTTAAAAAAATGGCTTTATTATAAAAATATAGAAAGTGAATCATGATGACCTATGAAAACCATATATATCTAACGCATTTGTTTCAGAATGCACTTAATTTCCAATAGGCATCATCTGTGACTACTCAGAAAAAAGATGATTTTTCATCAAAATCCTGGCCCTGCTTACGAAAATTAGAGGATATTGTAAGATCATCTAAAACGGCGCAAAGAATTAAGTTTCAGCAAATAACTAAGTTTCAGCAGTACGAAATTGGTCAACCCACTTGTGCTGGAGTAGACGTTTTACTACAGGACGAGGAACAACCACGGGGACAGTTGGCCCATGTGACCTTGGAGCAGGTGGCTCGATTGGAACATTTGTGTAGTAAACATAAGCGCCTGTTTTCCGACCAATTGGGAGTGACTAATTTAATTACATACGATATTGAATTAGTTGATCCCACCGCACTAAAATTACCACCATATAGATTAACGCCACCGAAAATGGCTGTATTGAGAAATAAAATTTGTGATATGCTCGCTAGGGGTATATTCCGGCCATCGGAGTCCAACTATAGTAGTCCGGGATTTTTAGTGCCAAAAGCCGATAATGATTTTAGACCGATGGTGTATTATCGCCTCCTGAATAAAAGGATCAAAATAGAAGCTCAGCGCCTTCGCAACATTTTGCTGGAGCCAAAGTGTTTAGTACTCTGGATTTAAACAATGCCTATTTCCAGATTTCTTTGTCGGAATCTTGTAAACATCTAACTGCATTTTCCATACCTTGCAGATTGTACGAATATCAAATAATACCCTTTGGGTTAGCGATTGGGGCGCAAGTGTTATCGCGTCTGTTGGATCATCTATTTTTGGACATCAAGTTTAAGTGCTTCCATCATTATCTTGATGACGTGGTGGTTTATTATCTAGATTTTGAAATTCATTTTCAGCAACTAGCTGAGGTTTTCTCTCGCCTGGAAGAGGCCGGGCTCATATTACGTAAGGAGAAGTGTATGTTCGCTACCCAACACATATCCTTCTTGGGACATATTGTTTCGTCCGGGGGAGTCACCAAGGATCCTGACCGCACTAAAGCGATCCGCAATTTTCCACAGTCAAAAGGTACTAATGCATTGGCTAGATTCATTGGTATGGTCAATTTCTTTAGAAAATTTATTCCAGATTTTGCTGCTCGTGCGGAACCTCTGAATCGCCTCCGGCGCAATAGGAGCACGGTTTCAAAGGAGCGAGGAGCAGCGGGCCCTTCTAGTTCTGAAAACTGCGATCATTGATCCACCTGTTCTAGCTTTTCCAGAGTGGCGCAGTGGAAGCGTGCTGGGCCCATAAACCGGAGGTCCGTGGATCGTAACCACGCTCTGCTACCAACTTTTGCGCCGATCCTCGTCAGATAGAAAGGTGCAAGATTTAAAACATGTTAAATAGGATGACATGAAGACAACGAGGAATCGATATAGTAAATGTAGGAAGGTAAATGGCAACACCTAACACGAGGTAAATGTGTGCCACTTTCCGATATGCCTAACCAAAAATATTGGTGGATCTGTTTAAATATTATTCTATTTTACACCGCCATTACATATAGGCTAATATATAATTGCGCATATATATCTTTTTATTCCTTCCTTAAAATGGAGTTTAATCCCTTGGATATTTAGTTACGTAGAGTTCTGATCTTACGAGCACAGACCCCAGGCCGGAAACTAAAAGTACGTTTTACGAGAAATAAATAATAATATGGCAGATGTCCGCCACTCACAACTTACCAAACCGGTAGCCCAATTATGTCGAACTGACTTCACAGTAAAACCTACTTCTGAGCAAAGCTCTGCTCCTGCGGACAGTGCCGCCAGGTATATAAAAAAACAGCAACAGCAGGCAAACCCCCGGCCGGTAATGCGGTGAGTGGTTGGCTCAAATATATGACATCATTTGTTTTTGCAACCTCATCTTAGTTACATAATGCTATACTGACATGTAAAGCAGGTCATGATTCCAGAGAATCCCTGATTAGTATTTGAGTCAAATAACATAAATAATTGAGAGAATATGGCAAACAAACAAAGCAACTTAAACACTACAATAATTGTAGGCCATGGATGAAGATTGTTTTTCAGTATGGTGTGCGGTCTCTTCGAACGAGTAGCACTGCTTCACACTTGTGTGATATTGATGCAATGAGATGATCAATGGAGTTCATGGGGGATACGTGGCCACTCTTCTATGAGAGCAATCTACAGCTGTGGAACAGTTGTGGGAGGTGCTAGTCTGCCTGCAATGCGCCTGCTTAATGCATTCCTCACATGCTCAATCGGATGTAAGTCCAGCGAGGAAGCGGGCCACTGCATACGCTTGAAGCCCTCCTCTTCCAGCGTGTCGTCCACCAACCCAGCTGTCTGATGACGTGCATTATCGTCAATACACATAAAGGAAGAACCTATGGCACAGCATACTGCATGATAAGAAGTCACGGAATCTCGTCTCTAGACCTCACAGCAGTCAAAGTACCACATAGGATGGTGTAGAAGTCCGTAAATCCACCCAAGCTGATGCCTCCCCATATCATCAACCCACCGCCGCCATATGGGGATCTTTCTTGTACAAAATCTGGGTTATTTTCTTGTTTCTCGTTCCCTCCAGATGAAAAAATGTCGACTATCAGATTCCATGTTGAATCGCGACTTACCAGAAAACAGAACTGATTTGCATTATGCATGCCTCTACCCACGATGTTCCTCCGACCAGTTTCTGCGATCTCTGCGTTATTGTGGAGTTAACCTGGTACTCACCATGGGCATACGGACCTATAAGCCATGTGCATGAAGTTGTTTACGGACAGTTTGTGTTGATACTCTGGGACCTGTTGCTGTTAGAAGGACATTTCTCAGTTGAGTTGCATTCTGCCATCTATTCCAGCGGGCTGTTAACAAGAAGTAACGGTCATCCCTTGGTGTTGTTGCCGTGGGCGACTTGGTCCTACCCTTCTGTGAACAGTACCTATTGTTTCAAAAACGACCCCAAAGTGTTGAGATCACATTTTGAGACATCCCAATGGCTCGAGCCACCTCTTGTGTTGTTCAGTCTCCATTCGTCCTATGGCCCTCCAAGCCATTGATTCAGGTAAATCACGTTGTGGAGGCATTGCTGGCCCTAAGTCAAGTCATTCACTAGCTGGCAATGGGAATAGAATGACTCTGGTCTGGACTCTCAGACCACGCCGTTTGACCCTTTGGCAGCAACAATACAGACAGCGCCCTCTGTCATGTGTTATATTTCCAGAGGTGACGCAAACACCTGTTTCCCTTCTCTGGTAGTAAAAGGAAATGTGCCGAAAGACATAACGTACATAGCCTAGTTTATAATATCTGCTAAATGTTTTGAGCAGTGTATAAATCCGCTTAATGATGGGATAAGGAATATCTTGTACCATAAACTTAATAGTGAGGGAAAAAGCAACCTTTTGTCAAAACTCTTTGACAAGACCAGGTCCTGACAAAGCAATCATTGGTTTCCTAAATTGGTTCATAGTTTCCTACCACTTTTGAACTTGCTCACGCTGCAAATGTTTACCTCGACACACATGAAGTAGACAAGAAGAATAAATATTTTCTCTGTTTCACACATACGTCACTATCCTCGTATACACCAATCAAGTACAAGGATTCGTCAACTAACGACCAATTGCTGATCTCTAAATCGATAACGGTACACCATGCACAATTATCACATGTTCCTTTACTGTTAGGTATAACATTCCACTTCAATAATTGCCAATTTTATAATTGTAAATTTAAATAATCAAATCAAGTTTGTGGTTCTCGTACAAAATACGTTATTCTCGTACTTAAATAATGGCAACTTAATTGTAGTTTAAGATAAACGAAGTTTGTTATTTGATAATAGAGGTTATGCTACTTTATTATTTTATTATGATCAATGAGAGACACCTAACGGTCTTAAGACCAGAGTTTCTTTCACCAATGTTAACCTTTTTATTGTTGTCATTGCCCTTTGTTGCCTTTCACTCCAATGGTCATATCGGTGGCCGTTCTCCTTTGGAACATATCGAAGGTGTTAACTCGCATTCGTTGGGTTTTAATCATTAGATCACGCACACATTCACACTCTCATTCATACTTCCAGACTCTGGGGAAGATCAGGAATTAAATGTTAACTTGGGTACTGCCTGTAAGAACTATTAATCTTGTATGCCGTGACTTGCTAAGTTAAGTTGCGTTCATGTGGTAATGTAGGATTATGTGATTAAGAGTACCAAATAATTTGTTTTATTACTTTTTACTTTTTTTTCGTGAAATAGTCTTTACAAATGCAACTCGTGGTTTTGAACTTCCGTAGATAAATTCCTTCGCGACTTCGTCGCACGCAAATTTATCGGTAACTTAAAAACTACTCGTGACATTACCTATGATAGTTTCCCAAATCGCTGCTTGAGGTCTGATCCTTCTTATCTTAGAATTATGCACTAGTTGCGATTGGTACGTTGGTCCGCGCAGTGTACCTTCTTGAGAAGCTTCCTCTCACACTTAGTGCACACATATACTAATGTACCTGTGATGTAGTTCGCTTTCTCCTACAAACTTCTGCCTGTTTGGCGTCTGCGCTGATTATGGCTCATTATATCTGCTGTTTCGCGGGTTAATTGATGTGGAAAGTAGTGGATTAAACAGTTTAGAAGACCTTCATAAATTTCCTAGGGTCTTTCTGGTAAGTAAGTTGTAAGTACCTTACATCATAATTGCTCTCTTTAAATTAACAGTCTTCTTTTGGTTTTACTTTTTCTTTCGTCAGTTCCTCTCTTCCCTCCTTCCTTTCTTCTTTTACTCATGCAAAGAGAACGGCATTTTAAGTCCATCACATAACTACCAGCCATGAAAATATATGACTATATTTTTAGACTTGTCTGTTACATTCGAACAGCTTTCTCTGCTCAGGTTTCTACAAACTATTCTTAAAAAGCCCTGCCGTTCTATCCACTTCTTGTTAATCCAGATAATCTTTCAATTCGCATTCATAGATTCATTGTGGGATATGGTGGGTAAAGCGACCAATTTTCTTGAGAGCGAGTTGCTATGTAATGGCTTTAACATTGCATATATACTAATAATGAAGCAAATGTCTCGTTCTTCAGTATATCTGCTACCAGCTGCTCCAGTGATGAATCATGCAAGCTTTATTTTAGGGTATGCGGATGAGGATGAAAAACAGTTGATACAAAGTTTAACTATTTAATACTAACTTCTGATGTCTCCAGACTTTAAGGTTAACTATTTCCATTATCATCTTTCTCAGCCTTCTCTAATCCTGTTGTAAACAACAAGGTGGAAACTGCCTCCATTCGCAATGTGTTAAGAGTACATGTGCACGCATAAGTTTTGCAACGTTAGAACTATGTAGCAGGCTAAGCTCTTAAAACTAAATTTAGAAAACCGCGAAACAATACACGATCTTTCGCCTCTCACGAGTTTTTATGGTTTGTCTTGGTTGTATTTTATTACGGCTTTAGCACCGGTCTGTTACATTATGAAAAGGTTGTTAGTTACTGCTTTAAACGTGCTTATAATGCTCCGAACTTGTGAAGTATGCCAGATGTATAGTTAATACATCACAAAAATTATCAGAGGCGGCTCTGCACTATAAACAGCATCTTAACATTCACCTCGTGACCTACCGGACGTTCTGAGAGAGATGTCTGGTATAGGTTTGCAAGTTGAAAAGAGTCCTTTAATAATATAGGTGAGGCTGCATTTTATTGGACATTAGTAAGTTAACAACGTCAAAATTTAATTTCGTCTGTCACTAGTCTAACCCATATTTCCACTTTTAATACGTACTTATCATAAATAGGGAAGGTATTGCTACGGAAAATTCAAAGCAAACATTTAAGTTGAAAAATATGTTCTGAGGTCCCCTGAATCAAAAAAGGCATTGTTAGAAAAGGTCCTATTTGTCTGTCTGTGAAAGCATAACTGAAAAGCAAAAATTCGGTTAAATACTAAACTTGGTACAAAGTTCATATCCTTCAAATTGACCTAACAGTTTTGAGGAAAATCCTCCATCACAACCAAGCATTTGCATGCAAAATGCTTTTATATTGTTGTAGTTAAAAAATACGTATAACAACTTTTATTAAAATACAATCTATATTTTTTATTTATTTTTTAAAAAATTATATATATATATATATATTGTGAATTTTCAGGGAGCTGTTATTAGAAGCCGTCTCCATTCTGGGTGATCCTTGCAGTAAGAAATAGACAAAATCGCACTAAGCAAGAAATGTAGATCTCGTTAAAATACACAATTCATGTCATATACATTTTTTGTGGAGTGAATCATTTGAGGGTTATTCCTTGTTATTTGTGATAGTTTTTTAAATACTTACAGTTATTTTTTAAATGAGAAATCTTCATCACTTTGTCATGCAAAGAGAATGAAATTTAAGAGCCATCCCATAGAAACCATCTGTAAATAATCTGAGTACTACTTAAGGTGATATTTCTATACTCGCTTGTACCTACAAAAATAGCAATAAATACTTTTGCAATAACATGAAGCACATAGAGAACTAAGCATTTGTAAGTATAGTCTATAAAAGAGTAGAGAGAGCAACGTGAGTGGAAAACATTAGAGTTTTCTAGCATCTACTTATGTACAAGTCTGCTGTATATATTTTATCCAGAATTCCGAGCACAGAACACACCTGAGTTGTAAGTATATGTTGCAGACATAGAATGTGAAGCCGTTAGCTTTATATCGAAGCATCGGCCTAAGTTTCTCACTCCGAAACTAATTCGCGCAGAACGGTGATCAGAAAACTACCAACAGTGATGTCTGTTCTTTTGGGAGGCGATTATGTACCTATGTAAATGATAGATAACACCCACTGCCTTCCTTGAACCAATCAGGGAAGTCTGTTTCAATATCACTGTCTCTGCCTCTCTTTCCGCCCCAGGACTGAAGTAGCCAGAGACATGGCGTAATAACAATGTTTTAAAAGCAATAACATATTCTCATTTGAGAAAAGCTAAAATACAGAAATTCATAGAAATAAAAGGAATATTTCGCAAATGGTTCACTCCATAAAAATGTTTCACATAAATTGCGTCTTTCAGCGAACATTGTAACTTTGAAATCAGATTTTGTCTTTTACAATTTATCACTTATGCAAAAGTCATTCGTATTGAAAGGGACTTCTTAAGAACATTCCCAGAAAACTCAACATGTATATTTCTTTTAGCATAAAATGTCTTAAAAATATAGTACGTTAGTTGGATGCATTTTTGAAAATCAAAATTTTTGAAGCCTCTTTCATGTGAAGGTAAGTCTGGGATAAGGGGCTTTCTTGAAAATCTGTGGCGTACGATTGGAAAGTGAGTTAAATACCAACTTTGGTGTGTATTTAACCAATTTTCCATTTTGAATTATGCACAAACACGGATACATAGACCCTCAAAACATATATTTCAGTGAACTTCCGATATCGGATTTTCGGACTGAGTAAATGCTTCCTCTACCTCTTATGAAAACATTACAAGAAAAGCGTTAGTTCTCTTCTCTTTCGAAGGAAAAGGTCCTACAAGATCTAACTGTGGTTTAAGATTTGTTGAAAACACTTTGCAATACTATTTCATTTATTCCTACTTTAATAAATATTTACTGGAATACACTTTTTGAAATATTAAGGTTTCTTAAAAACTTGAATAAAACAAGCACTGAATGAAAATAACAAATGATTTAATTTAAGGAAGTAACTGAAGAGTGTAATAAAATCTGAATTCCACGAAATACAATTCAGGAATCATATTTTTCAGTTTTTCACCAATATTTTGTTCATGGGTTCCAGAAAAGCAGTTCGGAATCTTTATATCCAATAATTACACTAGTGCATGAGAATGCAATGATATTTGAAATACGCCCAAAATCGGCAAACTGTTCACACTTGCAAGTAGCAGGAGGATTGAGCACTTTCGTCCTGTCGTTTCGATTGGTTTGCTAGGGGAGTCAGAGGGGGATCTTCTCTTCTGATGTTGTATAAGTTTATTAATACCGGCAAGACCTTTATTGCTGGTTTCCACTGCTACTTTCCTTAGGTTCAAATTTTGCCTCAGCCTTTGTATGTTCTAAAAGACTTTCAACATGTTCTCGTACTTCAGGAAGCGATTTTCGATGGCACACTTCTTCACATGCTATACTTGGACAGTTATTGCAGATCGATGCATCTTCCCTTCCTTTAACTTCCAGCGTTTGGTGCTATAATCCTTAAGTTTTTCAGATGATATTCAATTGAAAATTGATTTACTAATGTCCTCTGAACTTGTTCTCTTGGACACTAAAACAGTATTTGAACAACGTTGAAGCAATAGTAGCACTTACTTATGCTTGTGATGAAGTTCCGTAGACTTGGATCCTTAGATTCGGATATGTTTTAATTTTATATCCCAGATGTATGGTATCCCAGATCGTGTAACATTCAACAACAAATCCATATAATATGCGACGGAATACAAGTACAGTCAGGCTGAACAACATTAAAAGTTTGTAACGGAGCTTCAAATTTGCTTAATGTGTAACTAAGTAAATATGTGATAGCACTTGTTTCTTCAACACTATATTTAGCAACCTTGTTTTGTTTTTAGAGCTAAAAAGAGTATTTGAGGAGCATAGAGTATATAAAACAAAGAGATAATTAACAACGATATTTGAACTCTTCTTGCAAGTAATGTTCCCATATTTTACTTTAATGAGGATGTAGGATAAAACACAACGGAGTAGCATTTCTTATACAACTGCGATGTGAACATATGCTCTCTATATTGTGTTTGCACAAGTTAAAACATCTGATGCATTGCACTTACGTGACCTTCTCTATGCGTGTACGAACTATTCTTGCAAACACTCCTCTGTTTACTTCATGTTAATAGAGAGAAACACTATCTTATTGCTAATATTCTTGTAAGTGTAGGAATATGGGAATAGAGCGACACACCAATCATTTAGGAGTTGGAATCTTTGACATACTTCTCTGTTTGTACGGGCAACAAATTAAAGTTATCTTATTACTAATTCTTTGTAAATGCAAGGGGAACGTGGGAATACTGTAAGCTGTAAGCGATAATTAAATTTTTAGGATTCACTGAGTGATGACATTAGAATTGCGAACTTTTAATTACAAAGAGATTAAAAGAGAGAGAGAGAGAAAAAAAATAACAATTTCGCATTTGACAAGCGTATAGGTAAGTTTTGAAAATTTCAGTCAAATAACAAGGAGTATCTGGAATTCGTTGTTCAAAAAGAAACGTTGTTCAAGAAAATGGTGGAAACTGTTATTTTTAACGAGAGGTACACCTTTGTCTGCAGTAAGATATTTCTAATATCTTTAGGTTTACCTGTTAGGCAAACGCCATCCTAAATGAAGAGAAATTCTGAATACATTTCCTAAAATTTCTACACTTATAGTTGATTTGGAATGAAAATATCTTAAACGTATAGTATTTTAATGAAAACCGCTTGTCATTTTTAAGAAAATCGGAATTCTTGAAAGATGTTCCATGTAAAGTTTAGTCTCTAGTTGGGAGATTTTATTGTGTCCATCCTTGAATGTTGTTGCCCTTAAATACCAAGTTAGGTATTCAACCGACTTTTCATTTTAGTGAAGCTTTTTACAGGAATAAACACACACGGAACATTTTCTAAATATGTTTATTCTTGTATTCAGAAGACCTGAAACAAGACTTTCCATTGAAATCCTGGTATCGAATTTTCGGATGGAATGCAATACTTTCCCTGCCTAACAGAGAATTTAAAAATGGGATGAATAGAAAACTTTGTACATGTTCAGTTTTGACAAGTACCCCAAATGTTTCAGATAATGAAAACAATAAACCTATTTTCAGTATCAATGATGAGAAAGGACTAGCATAGCCGCTGTGAGGCGAAAATAAAGAAAAATGGCAAACAAGATCGTATCTTCTTAATTTTTTGCCAATATTAGGCGTTTTAATTGTGTTATATTAAATGTATGGTATAAAAGGAAGGTCATCCTTAAAAGGTGCCATACTACATGATTAGACAGGTGGTGCCGCTTAATGAGGTTTTGACGTTTATTTGCACTCTTCAGTTTTATGCACGCACCGAAAACATTGAAACGTCACTGTTTATCTGACCGTTAGCAGTCCCCTCCCGTCTCTAATTTCATTCTTACTCAACGCAAACTTAATCGCATTCCTCCCAACCAGACAGAGCTTGAGCCCAAACAGTAGTATGTTAACAACAGGGCTTCAGAAAGTGAGGTAATGCAGTAAACTGTTTCGGAATCGTTGCACATCCTGATACTAGTGAGACCTGAGTAACTTATATCGTTAATCAGACAATTCGACGAGAGACCGTAACATTAATGAAGTATGCTTTTTTCCTTTCTATAATTATGTGAATCTAAGATTAATATTCGTCTCTAAATGGGAAGTGATGTCAACTTCCCACCTTTATAATTAGTGCTTCGTTGGACTTCTCACTTACCTGGAGATGATCCTGGGGTCCGATGCCGGACAACATCAGTATCTGAGGGTCGTTGAGCGAACCGGCAGAAAGAACGACTTCTCTTCTTGCGCGGATGTGCTGTATTCTTCCGTCCCGCAGCACTTCAACATCAACAACACGATGTTTCTCCAAAAGTACTCGGTTAACTCTGGATTTTATGGATATCGTGAGGTTTGGCCGCTTCCGAACGGATTGGTTCAGGAAGGCCCTGTTGGAGCTGCACCGCCTTCCTTCCTTCCTTCCTTCCTTCCTTCCTTCCTTCCTTCCTTCCTTCCTTCCTTCCTTCCTTCCTTCCTTCCTTTACGAGTCATCGCCGATAACATTTAACAGTGACAAGCTCAAGAGGTTAAGCATTACAACATGGATGCTTATGTTGATGATATTTGTAATTAAGGGCGCTCAACAACGAGGTCATCAGCGCCCTGACAACATGGAGAACCCCAAGTAAGTGATAATGGTAACACTTAGAGTTCGCTGCCACAAAATTACAATTTACAATTATAGGTAAAAGTGGAAAGTGTTTCCAAAAAGAATCTACTTGCTGTTTCGGTCACAGCAACAACAATAGTACTAAATTGTATAATCAGCAGCGAATTTTGAAAAATGGCAGTTTGATTTAGGAATAAAGAGATCTGACGTGTTTCAATTACCTAAATTTATGTATTCACCATCGTTTATTTTAATATAACGTCTATAAATTTTTCCCATGAGAGTTATCAATTCATGATAATCCAGATACAGTTTTTCATATATAGTTTCATTTCCTTCAAATATAAGGGGGATACAGAAAATCGAATGAATAAAGAAGGTTTAGAAGCATATCGATATACTAGATGAAAGGAGTTTATTACATCCCTTACAACATGTGCTTCATACAGCTATTGCAAACGAAACGTATAATGGCATTTTGTTATTTGATCAACCGTTTACGAAAAACATTCATTAAAGTAAATGTATGATTATAGTAGTCAATACCTACTTGCAATATGAGTAGAGTAACCCATTTCTGGCTTATTTTGTGTAATAAATACTTGACATTACACAGGGGCTTAGGTAATTAATCGCCTAAAACAATATTGTAAACGTGTAATTTGGTTTTATAACTTGGTACCACTGCAGACAAGTCAAGTGTATAAAATGACTTCAGGATGTAAACAAAGTGTAGCCTACTTCGCTCCTCTCCTTAGCTGAATTGTGACAGGTGCTTTTGTTTTCTACACGTTCTAGTCCAAACACGACGAAAAAGTGATGCACTACTTTGGTTGAACAGTACAACTGACAACAATCTGCCTACAGTAGAACAGTGTAAAACGGAAAAAAAGCGTTCATTAATCTAATATGTTCCTAACAATGTACCTGTGAGTTTACATGCCAGAAAGATGGTTGGCTTGATTGCATTACAATTTCAAAACGTGTTTACTTGACATTAAAATGGGATGATTTTTCTCCTTGAATGCTACCAGGCCAGTAAGCAATCGGTGTCGCGCAGTTTTTTTATTTCAATTGCTCAGCACAGTTGGTGCTATACAAATTGTGGAGCTATATACATAATATACATAATAAAATTAAAGTATACAGGGATAGAGGATACTCATATTAGAGTCCTCAAGCAAACAAGTCTGATTAGTGTTCAGTTCCAGTTGGAAAAATAAAGCACCTGATACACAAGGAAGGTGAGCAAAGAATCTGCTTGTCGTTGTAGAGATGTATTCATTAATGCTGACTATGTCCAACTCTCTATGCAGCTGTGCATTCCTCATGTACCACGGGACGTTCACAGACAATCGTAATATTCTGTATGCAGTGTTTTGATATTGCATTTTGCTAAGTGAGGTGTGCCAAGGGACTCCAGCTCTAATATCCACTATTTGCGCTAGTAAAAAAATCAAATTTTGCAAAAATGATCGTCGAGGAAGGTAGCAGATAATGTCTCTAACGTAATCGCAGAAATCCCATATTTAGGCTCAAATAATTTTCATAATACAAGTAAATAAAATACCATTAACAACATTAAATCAACATTTACTGCATTTGCATACTAAAAATTGTAGATAAAAGTAGTATGCTTTCAAGTTGTTTAGTAGCTGCAAGTAAATGTAAGCCACACAAGCCGTCCCCCTTTATTTTACCCTAAAGTGAGAGGATGTTGGAGGCGGCAGAGTAGTGCAAGCAGGCCTAGGATAGCACAGTTTGTTGTCACTGGCACAAAAATAAAAAGCTTATAACAAATGAAGAATCAGTCATCGTTCTTACGCACCCAAAAGTTCATTCTGTACGTTCCCTAAAACAACTTGGGGTTTCATAGAGAAAGAAATGATTTGAATATGGCTACATGATGTAATCAAATAATTCAGTACCCCCAAAAAAGTTTATTATATACTATGGTTCTTTTTCTAAAAGCTGCTATAAATTGTTGCACACTAATACTGTTATTACTTAGAACGTTATTTTCTATTTATATATGAAACATTTGAACATAATACCCTCAAAACTAACACCATAAGCTGAATGAATATCAAACTATCAAAATGTTTAAATCCATCCTTTAGTAATCTCACTATGCAACCAGTGGTCACGAGGATAGATTTAGGTTACTGTAATACTTATACATCTGTCACTTTAAAAACTACGGCAATCAACATTTGAAACCAAATGTAAGTATAATCGTTTATTTGTTCGCTTAAATTCAGCAACATCTATGGCGTTAACGTGTGAAAGGTAGTAACTGCCAAAAACAAAATTATTTTCAGTGCAGGAAAAAACAAATTTATGAACACTTTTTCACCGATAGTAATACAGAAACTGGTCTAAGTGGAAGACATACATACACTCATGCCATGCTATTTGCGAAATTTTCGAAATCTGGCACTGATTAGTCCATTTATGAAAAATCTAAAAATTCACATAATTCACATTTTGGTAGTTACGATCTACCCATGCGAATGCCTCTATAGTGGTTTGTTATTGTTATCACACTTTCTGACACTATAGATAGTAAGTACCTACATATAGTGTAGTATATATTTCATGATTCCAGAAACTATGAGTTTTTCCCTTAAAAGAAAACATTTTAAAACCATCTTACAATGTTTTCTGCAAATACTTATTCTAAATAAGGCTAATGCCAACCTGTACGAAATGAAAACCATATTGCTGAGCACCGTTATAATCTCTGATGGGATATCCAATTTCTTTGACACTATCAAGAATAGCATATGAGCTAGACGTGTTATAGTTCGGTATATCGACTGTCATTGGTCCTCCCACGGCGTGGTAAAAGCTATGGGCAAGCACAGGATTCTTCTGATCCTCAGACTGGAACAAAGATATCAAATTCTTATTTTAAATTGTAAATTAGATTAGAGTCAGTTGATTAAAGAATGAGAGGTGTATCATAGACGTGTGACCTCACACCATTTTGCAGATTTTTAAGAAGGATTGAACAGATTTTTTTTTTTTTTTTTTTTTTTTTTTTACAACCTCGTAGACAAACGGACAAGCTCGGTATGTTATGCATGAGGCAAACGGATCATTTTCCAAACAGCATTCCATGTCCGAAAACGCACGTTTTGGGCGCAGTAAACCATCAACGTGTCCCTTCCACATGTCAATACAATGAACAGACGGTATGTAGCACAAAGTAGTTTAACATTATAAATGAGGTTCAAACTGCGTACCTCCTACGTGTGTTGCAGCTCCGTCATGCTGGAGCCACTTTACCTGCCGAATGTGTGGTGGGACGTCGTCCAATAAAGTAGGCGAAATATCTGTAAGAACTGCGAGGTAGATCGGTCCTATTAGTACGTTTGGTTTGGGAGTAGACACGGACAACTGATATGGTCAACAAATTCTAGTCCATATGTTGATACTAAACGTGTGTTGGTGACTTTGAAAGATCTGTGCCCAAACATGGATTTTCGTTCGCTCATACGTGCACTTAGAACACCATTTCTCTAACCCTGATGTTCCACAGCATCCTTGCGTTTCCGGACGTGGGGTCCTCTTTTAAAAATGATCAGTGTCCTGCCCTGCGCAACATACTAAGCGTTATCGTTTTTTTTAACTCATTCTTTATAATATTCCATTAGCCCACCAACCTATTCCTTAACAATATCAATCACTTTTTATCTACATCAGCTGCCTTATATTTCTGAGTTGATTTCTCAGAGCACAGAACAGATATATTTTTTCTTATTCTCTGAGTTACAGTCATAAAGTTGGCTGATACTCCTGAACACTATCTTTTTTTCTTAGCAGATATAAGCTCAGCAGTAGGCTAAATCTTAGAATGTGGAGTAATGATTTCCACAAAACAGGGAAACATAAGAAAAAAACCTGAATTATTGGTAAAAATAATGGTATTCAGGCATCTAAAATGTAGAGGAGCACTGAAGACAACCTAGATAGATTTTTAAGAGGATTTTAAATGCTTGTTAGAGGAAAAGTAAAAATATTGGCAGGAAAATATAAAAAGGAAATTAACAGATGCAATAGAAGAAAAAGATGGTTAAGCAGTATGTGAAATAGTGAAAAAGACGAATAACAAGGGAGGGAAAGACTGTAAAATATTGCCTCAGGAGTGGTTAGAGTATTTTAGAGGCTTGGTAGGAGATAACGAAGGAGTACATAGGAGTATTAGAATACTGGAGAGAGAAATAGTAAAGAATAGAATACCAGATGGTAAATTTACATTGTTAGAAGGACACCAATAGTTAAAAATCTAAAAAAAGAAAGATGTAAAGCGGTGGGGAGACCTTTGAAAAAATATAGCAATACTAGGAAATACCTAAATACAATGACAAATGTGTTAAATAAAATTAAAGAGAGTAAAGGGATACCAGAGTGCTGGAAAATAAGTATGGTAGTACCAATATATAAAGGGAAAGGAGGAGAAAATAATCCAGGAATTTACAGCGCAATATGCTTATTTTCTGTATTAAGTAAAGTATACTCAGAAATGTTAGCAAATATATTGAAATATATTAAGGGACTGGGCGTAGACAGAAGAAAAGATATCAGAATTTCAGGCAAGATTCAGAAAAGGTAAATAAACAGTAGATAATACGTTCATAATGAAGACAATTACTGATAAATATCTGAGTAGGAAAAGAGGTAGAGTTTATATGTTTTTTGCAGATTTTGAAAAAGTATTTGATACTATAGAGATGCACTAATATACAAATTGAGAATAAAAGAAATGATAAATTCATAAAGGAAATAACTAAGATATATAGAGGAATTAAATTTTTGTAAGATGTGAAGGGAATAAAATAACAGAGATGACATAACAGGAGATAGGTTTAAGACAGGGCTGTAAATTAGGTTCCATTTTATTTAATTTGATTATATATGATATAGTGGATAGAGTCAACGTAAGAAATCAACATTGTTCGATAATAGGAAGTAAAGAGCTACCAGATTTGTTATATGCAGATAATATGACGGCAGGAGCAATAACATCAGTAGGAGTACAAACAGCAGTAAATGAAATTCAAAAGTTTTGTGGTGAGCGGGAAATTAAAGTAAATATAAAAAATCAAAGGTGAGATCTTTAAAAGAGGAACAAAATTGACTGAAGAAGAACAATGATTTTTAGAAAGACAAAAATTAGATGTTGTTTATTAATTTGAGTACTTAGGAGTTAGGATGAATCATAATGGAGAATGGGAAACATATGGCAGAAAGTGGTAGCCAAAGGAAAGACAGTAGTGGCAGGAATAAAGTATATGCAGAGTGAAATGTGTAGTGTTTAACGCCCGCTTTTACTACATACGGCACCACAGGCGGTGACTCTGATGATACATGAGATGAAGATGGAGCACCGGTGGAATGAGATGGCGGGGGAAACCGGAGGTCCCGGAGAAAACCCGCCCCAGCGCTGTGTTGTCCACCACAAATCTCACTTTGCGGTCGCCTGGGATCGAACCCGGGCCGCCTTGGTGAGAGCCAAGCGGTCTAACCACTGAGCCACAGCGCGGCCTGTATGCAAAGTGAAACTGGATATGTCAAGCAAATGGTTAGAGAGAATATATGCAGCACTAGCAGAGTCAAGAATGTTGTTTAGTGCAGAAATATGGGGGATATCAAAAGTAACAAATAAAATAGACCAATTATACAATTCGCTAAAGAGGTGTTGGGATTGGCTAGGTCAGCTCCAGGTGAAGTAGCCTAAGTAGAATTAGGAATAACCAAAAGAAAAGGTACAAAAGTTGAAAGAGTTTTAAAATATTGGTATAAATATTAGATAAAAGATGATGATGAAGTCCTAAAGGTATGTATGAATCAACATAAGAAAATGGGAAGTAGAACACGCTCGTGGTCAGAGGCGGAAAAAGTTGTGAAAGAAATAGGAATGGGAGATTTGTGGAGACTAGAAAATTGAAATGCAGAAGGATTTTGGAAAATAGAACTAGAGTAGAGGATATAGAAGAAATATGGGGAGGATTAGAAAACAGAAACTCATTAAAATGTTATAGGTCAATAAAAAGAGAATGGGGAAGAGAAGGATATATAAATCAATTTAAGAGACAGGAGGGGGAGGGAATGGCTTAGGTTAGAACCGGATCAATGTTCTTAAGGAGATTGAGAAGTATTCAGGTGAAATTTTTGAATTATGTGGAGAAACAGAAAGTACAGTTCATATTCTGACAGAGTGCAAAGAGCTGTCAGCATGGAGACAGGAAGTATAGGAGAAGGAATGGAAAAAGGTGCAAAGCGAGCTGATAGCCATAAAAAATGGTTACGGGAAAAAATGAAAGTAGAAATAGAAATTTAAGAAACATGTTTTGGATGGCTAAAGAGAAATGGCTGAGAAAAGTAAAGGGTGGAAAAGAAAATATGCTGGAACAACAAGGGGAAACAACAAACTAGAGTAGAGCATAGAGGGCTGACTATGCTACTCAGTAAGGCAAGGAGGCTGAGCTAGCAAGGTTAAAAAGGTAAAGGGCATCAACATTTATACAACTAGACTAAGAAATAATATGTAATGTAGATAAAATATTGTAAATAGCAAGTTCTAAAATAAATTCAATTCAATAAATTCAATACAGATTCACTATCCTCCTTTAAGATGAAAATATATTGGTAGTTCATTATTTAGAAAATACATATATAATTTGACTTAAATGAAAGTTCTTATGAAGTATATTACAAATTAAATGAATGCCTGCCGTGCTAGGGGTCCCGGGTTCGATTCCCGGTGGTGGGGTTTGGGATTTTTCTCCGACCAAGATAATTCCCCATCTTCCCCAGAGTCTGGAAGTATGAATGAGAGTGTGAATGTGTGCGTGATCTAATGATTAAAAACCAAAGATAACGAGTTAATACCTTCAGTATGTTCCAAAGGAGAACGGCCGCAGATATGCCCATAGCAGTTAAAGGCGGGGTATAAATGGAACAAGGAAAACAAAATTGAATGAAGAGGACTTTGCAAGTTATTCTAGAAAGAAGATATAACTTTTGTCATGCAAATATCTTAGTATGTTATTCCAATTAACCTAGTTAGTTTCTGATAAAGTATTTAAAGAAGTATTCCAGGCAAGAGTTACTTGCTTATCGTCAGTAATTTTTGTTGGAAACTGTGCATAAAGGTTTTAATTTGGAAACACATATACTCACCTAGAGAAAATACGGTAGGACATCCTTATAGCTCCAACCGGGATTACCCGCTGCTTCCCAACGGTCATAATCTGGACGATTGCCCCTGGTGTAGAGCATAAAGTTGTTGGCACTGCTACCTCCCAGGACCTTACCTTTGACCCATGGACAGCGCTGGTTGCTCCTAATTTGACAAGCATTTGGCGTCGGTTCACTGCTGTAGTTCCATGAGAGTGTTGAAGCCATTGTATGGCTGACAGCCATAGGCACCTGGAGAATATGTAATAATGGTCAGGAAAATGTAAGCGAATAAGGATATACATTTTCACAAGGCAAGGGAAAGTCATGTTCAAGGCAACGGAATGTCAACATAGAGCCAGTCAGCTGCGATCTGAGAAACACCAATATTAGGCGAAGGACTGCAAAGCTGAAAATATAGTTTTATTTCAATTGTATTTTATATCACTATTCAGATATTTTGTATATGTTATACGTATTTATTCCTTTTTTAAAGATTCCAGGTTTATTGACATTTAGGCTGCATATTTGATTATGTTTAGCTTACTTTTAATGTTATGGTGTTTTCTTGTAGTTGGTTTTCTTTTCTTTTCTTTTTTCAATTTACGTCCTCCAACGTTAAGTCGTATCGAGGAGCCCTGGGAAATATCAAATCGACGATATCAAATGAGCCCAGGGTCCCTGGAGCTTAGAGTTACTCGAATACTATATGCGGCACCGCAGGCGGTGACATTGATGACACATGAAACTAAGATGGAACACCGGTGGAATGAGATCGCGGAGGGAAACCGGAGGTCCCGGGGAAAACCCTTCCCAGTTCCGTGTTGTCCACCAAAAACCTCAATTTGCGGTCGCCTGGGATCGAACCCGCCTTGGTGAGAGCGAAGCCGTCTAACCACTCTGCCATAGCGCGGCCGAGAGTAACAAACATTCGTCTTTTAGGATAAGGGAAAACCACGGAAAATGTTTATCCAGGTAACTCACCCTAGCCAAGATTCGAACTCGAGACTTCTTGAACGTGAAGCAGACAAGCTGCCGAGGCGCGCACTGTAGCTTTCTCTGTTCTTGTTTAGTATTAGGATTAGGATTACTACGGGGGCGGGGGTATTCGGTACTGCGGCTAGTCTTTATCTAGTACTTATGTCCCCTAATGGGGCATCCCTGGGAGGAAGAATGAGGCGAGAGGAGACATAGGGTGTCTGTTCCACGGAGCCACGACAGTGCACAGGGCAGGGTCCCTAAATTCTATGTGGTATACAAGGAAATAGTTCCGTTACACCTAAGGGATTTGTTACAAATCTATCAGATATAGCCATCAGTAAAATTCGCTTGTATTAACATTTAAGGGAAAAGGAGCAAGGAGGAACAATGAGTTCATTGGTTTAAAAGGCATTTTAAACCTTCTTGTGTGTTACATTCACATGCCAGTTTCTACACATTTCCTTGGGTCCTGTTATTTCTCAAAACTCTGAAATTATCATGAAAACTTGTTACAGTTATACTATAATAAAGTATTATGAGAAATGCCACTCTAATACAGATAGTATTAATGTCATCGTCTTTATAATGAATTCCTTCTCGAAAGAAGTCTTTTCTTCTCTCTAGGGGCAAGTAAAGCAACCTGACAACAGGAGAGCAGCTAAGGAAAAAAGCTTTGGAATTCAGTTATTGTCGTTTTCTTGTTACTACTGTAAATATACTACATATCGCAACGCAAAAGGAAAATATGTTTGGCGGTTAATATATTTTAATGACAAAACCGAAGTTTTGGCCAAAAGTGATAAAAATATCAAATTTTGAATTGTTACAGAAATATACCTGGAGTCAATATATATTGACTTGACCTAGTTTCTGTTCCTTAAGACTGATAATGCAATCCAATTAGTCTGGGTTCCAGTAAAACGGCGTGGGTTGGGGGTGGAGGCTTTGCAACACTTTTCAACTGACTGACTTTGAACGACTTATTCACGAAGAACTTGAAAAAGTAGCACAACAAGACTGGGAAAGTTTTGGAGCCTATCATCATAAATTTGCAAGACTCGGACGACGAAAACAGTGACAATGACGAACTGTCTCTTGACGTAAGTGACAATGACAGCTATACAGATGAGTCACTGGCAGTTTCATTCGATTAGAAAAAGAGGCAATGCATAAACTATAACTATAATAATAATATTTATAACATATACATAATATGTGAATATGTTTGTTCAAATTTTGATTTTAGCAACTACATTATTAGTAGAAATTTCAATTTGGGGTTCTCTTGCGTCTAGCGCCATGAAGACTTGAATGTTCTAGGATCGCTGGCGAGAAAGAGGGAAGTATGAAAACAGTGGGGGTAACGAAGTGATAAGTCTGAGCGCTCAAATACCTAAGCCTTATTCGCCTCAGTCCATATCTCCTCCGATTTGAAAACCATAATAGCACACCTGCGTCACTTTACTGCATTGCAGATTATATGAACGGCTGTGTAAGTTTTCTCAAAGAAAGCTACCACCAGCACTCCCTACTGATTATTTCAGTATCGTCATAACTATTACGGATTCACAATCACTTTTCATGATAATATTTGTATGGGACTAGGAGACATTATTTTCTACGTCTTAGTTTTAAAGATGAAGTTTATATATATATATATATATATATAATTTACGTTTTATTTTTTCCTCTTTATTCCTCTCACTTCACTATTGCTTTCATTATTATTATTATTATTATTATTATTATTATTATTATTATTATTATTATTATTATTATTATTATTATTATTATTATTATTATTATTATTATTATTATTATTATTATTATTATTATTATTATTATTATTATTATTATTATTATTATTATTATTATTATTATTATTATTATTATTATTATTATTATTATTATTATTATTATTATTATTATTATTATTATTATTATTATTATTATTATTATTATTATTATTATTATTATTATTATTATTATTATTATTATTATTATTATTATTATTATTATTATTATTATTATTATTATTATTATTATTATTATTATTATTATTATTATTATTATTATTATTATTATTATTATTATTATTATTATTATTAGTATTAGTATTAGTATTAGTATTATTAGTATTAGTATAATCATCATCATCATATTCCTTCTTTGGATCTGTTTCTCTCCCCACCATTTTTTACCAAATCATATCCTTTTTCACTTACATACTTAATTGTTTAGTCTGAAACCTTTTGCAAACCGATAACGTTACTTTAATGTTTAGATATATCTATTTGTATATTATATTATTTTTATCAGGGGCGGCTTCTTAATAGGGTAGCATGTTTGCGCTACAACCAAAATGCTGGGTCTCTCTTTAATGCAATAGCACGTTCCAATAGGAGTTCATTTCGACCTTGTCTAGTGCATTGGACCTCAGCGAGCTGTATTGTTTGCAGGTGCCGAGTAGTTCACTCCCAGATGCAAACCAGTGGCATACAATGGGTAGGTATAGGGCAGGATGGACCTATGAACTGCCGAGGTAAGTAGGGGGGAAGTGCGGGGCTTAAGGCTGTATGAGGTTAGTTAACCTAGCAGCCAGAGAATCGTGGATGCAATACCTACCAGTTGATAGCTGCATGGTTTGTGCAGTGTTTTGTTAGCTCTGCCGTGCTTTGACTAGTGAATTAGAGTGATTTATTTAAATGCAGAGAAATTGTGTTATAAGGAGAAACATTGAATTCCATACAGTGTCTATTAGTACATCCCTTTTATTAAAATGAACTTAAAAGAAAAAGTTGAAATTAAGTGTCTTGGAAGTCCCACGCCAAATATAAAAATGGCACAGGTAGTTAAAAAGAAACAAGACATTTTAACAGGAACTTTAACAACGATGTATGTGAGAAATGTAATTTGATGTGTGGTTGTGATATTAAAAATGCCCTGTTTTGCTTTCCTTGCGTTCTGTTTGGCGGTGAAGATCCGTGGACAAAAATTGGCATGAATGATTTGCAGCACCTTCATGATCGCGCTAAAAGTCACGTAACTTCAAAACTGCACATGAAAAACATAGTCAGTTTTTCTATGCTTGACAATGTAAATATGTATAGCAAAGCAGATGGACAGTGCATATCGGAGAACTATTGAAGAACACAACCAGAAAGTGGCTCAAAATAGGTATATTTTAAACATTATTGTTAACTGCATTAGGTTTTGCGGAGCATTTGAGTTAGCTCTACGAGCTAACCCTACGAGTCAGCTACATCAAGCAATCCTGGTATTTTTCAAGGACTGATAAACTTAATTGCAGAGCTAGACTGTGTTCTGTAAAACCTATCTGGAGAATGCTTGTTTAAGGGGACCTCGAAGACAATACAGAACGAAATTATGCAATGTATCCTTGAAGTCTGTCATGAAGAGATCGTATCAAAAGAAATTAAAGACTCCCCATTTTTAGCTGTATAAATAAGTGTTATGCCCTAGAGTTTTTTTGAAATACGCATTTTGTTATACGCTCTGAATTACCGTTGACTTGTGTATATAGCAGTCTATAGTGACAGGCTTAAGGAACCGTTTGTTAATTTAAGGGAATGTAGCACCGAAGTTGGCTGAAAGTATGGGAAAAAATAATCCTTTTGTTTTTAAGCTAATAAGAGACTTTGAACTTTATAGTATCATAATCCAACTAAATTTATAAGTTTCAAGCATTTAAATACCCTCACATGACAATTTAAATGCCCGTGCGCACATCCATGCCTGCCCTTGGATTCACAACATTCTGTCATTTGAGTTCGATTGGATGTACTAAATTAATACATTTGTAATTAGCGGGCAAAGTTTCTGGTGGAACTTTATGTGTTAGTGTGATAGTTATTTCTTACAATATATGGCACCATGGAAACAAAACACTGGCTGCAAACACTGAAAGCAAATAGTAATGTTTGTTATTTTGCTTTTGTGTGAGTTTCTAACGGTCGGTATTTTCTTGTGTTTCTCGTTAAACTACATACTGTTTATATATAACTGATGAGTTTTAGTGTGTCATTTAACATTTATAAAGTTATTTTATACATCAAAACGTGCACATAACTGTTATATAGGTTATAGGTAAAACATTCTTTGAAACAACTGACCTCTTGTTGACTGTGTACATAAAGAGGATCATGAATAGTCCAAACAATATATGGGAACAAACACCTAAACATAACACAACAGTGGGAACATACTTGAGGCCTGATGTGATAAGAAAATTAATGGCTGTGTACCAAAGGCTGACATCAGATTAAATCCTAAGGAGATGTGGCATGATATGGCATAATTGCCCCAAAGAAATATTTGTTTCAGAGAAGAGACTTCAGGTTGCTGTGACATCAGCCATCAGTGAATTCAATTTTGGTTGTTCTGCCTCACTCAAGCTGCAGTCAGACACAATGGACACAGATTTCACCAGCATCTCTAAAAATTATCAAAGGGAAGGACCAATTACGCCTACTTCATTCAGCAATTTCTGTGAAAGTAACTTCTAAAACATCCAGAAGGAAACTGAACTTGAAGAACACTGCAGCAGAAGAGAGAAGGAAGAAGCAGGAGGGTCCAAATTACTTATCTGGAGGGTTTTAGTCTGCTTCAATGCATGCATGCAGCTGAGAAGGAAATTGTTTTGGATTTTAATTTGATTTACTCAGTTATAGATTTTTCAAAATTTTTGTCATTCAAAATGTTCCACACGATGCAGTTTTGATTCAGTTCCTCTACAATTTTCAACACATATTATTAGAAAGCAAAAAAAAAAAAAAAAAAAAAAAAAAAGTTTCTATCATATGAATTTTTAATATTCATTATATTTTTAAAGTTATTAATATACAAAGTCAGAGGCTTAACCATTGTTTCGCTTTTTTATTTGCTCCATACCTATTTTTTTCCTCTGGAACTAAAGGCACTATAAGAAATTCATATGATAGATCTTTTCTTCATAACCATCTAATCTTTTTAGAAATAGAAAAGTTAAATTTTGAACATTTTCATCACGTGGAGCGGTTTGGATTTTGCCCAAATTTTGAATTTCACAAATTAATTACTCAAAAACTATTGCAGATATAAAAACTAAATTTTGAATTCTGTGTCCACTATGCATCAGAACTAAGTGGTAAACATTTCAGCAAGATTAGTTGAAAATTGCTGGATATGGAGTTTTCGGTGCTGCATCCCCTTAAAAAGAATAAGTTGCATTCATAACTTTGTGAACCACCGATTTTCAAAGCCACCAGCCGCCCCTGATTTTTATACATATTATCTCGCTTTCCGGACTGTCTGTTTATTCATGTTCCAGTTTGAGCTGTGTTAAGTTTCCAGTTTCTATCTCGTCAGGAATCCATTGCAAATTCTTAATAAAAGAAATAGACAAATAAACAGGTGAGAAAACTAGTTTATAAAACTATAGTAGTAAAAAGAAGTTCTCCAACTCACCAAAAAATGATATACCTGTTATGTACTGTGCAGCATTTAGAAACAAGTTAGCCTACAAAAAATATTTTAACGCAAACTATTTATTTTAATGAGCATTATATTTTTCCCACAGAAATGTCATTTTTATGATTCATAAGGTCAAAGGCTCCCTAATATAGTTGAAACTTTTTTTTTAGAACAGACAGGATTTCGGATAGGAAAGTCATGCACCGATAGTATGTTCATAATTAAACAAATTATAGAAAAAAGGAGAGAGCTTAATTGCGCAACTTTTATAGCACTTACGAAGTTTATAAAAGCATTTGATATAGTAAACAGAAAAAATATGGGAGATAATGACTATCAGAGAAATACCAAATCATGTTAATGAAATATTTAAAGAAAGATATACGTGTAAACAAAAAGTTGTAGTTTTAAGGTAGTACGTATTCATATCAGATTAAAACAAGGCTATCGTACATCACCCAATTTATTTCATTTATATTTATTCAACGAAATCTGAGAATTGCCCTCCTCGGTAGCGTGGTGGCAGCATGTCTGCCTCACGTTCAAGAGGTCCCGAGTTCAAATCTTGGTCAGGTTGGGTTACCTGGATAAGGCTTTTTCCGGAGTTTTCCATTATCCTGAAAGACGAATGTCGGGTAACTCTAAGCTCTATGGACCCCGGGCTTATTTGAGCATCATTTCATCCATTCCATTCATCGTCCGATGTGACTTAACGTTGGAGGACTTAAATTACAACAACGTAATCCGAGAGTGGAAACTGCGGCTGAATATTTTAAATATAACTCCTGATATAAATAAGGGTAATTTTGTAATGACTCTCATATATGCAGATGAAGAAATAATCATTTCTGATAATCAATAGGCATTACAAAAAGTACTATCTGAGCTACATAAAACAACCCTTAAATTTTTTTTTGAAATTTAAAAAATAAAAATAAATCCATGAAATTTCAAGGAACTCATCCATTAATGTGTGCACTTGTGTTAGATAATTTAATTGCACATGTAGCTACATTTGAGTTTTAAGGATCAACAAGTTCATACATTAAAGAAGTAGACATTGGAACTAAAGTTGAAAGTTTCTCAAAAATGTGCGGAACAATTAAAATAACTTTATTAAAGTAAGAAAGGATACAATGATGAAGTCCTAGAAAACCATGGTAGTTCCAATAGGTCTATACAGTAGCGAAGCCTGGACAATGATAGGCAAACCTAAAAGCAGATTACAGGCGGCAGAAATAAGATTTTTATAATCAGTTTTGGGAGTCACAAGAAGATAAAAATAAAGCATAATGATATAAGAAATCAATTAACGGTATTTAACATAAACGAACAGATAGTTCATAACAAACAATAGTGGCTAGAACACCTAGATAGAATGAATGAAGAACGATACCCGAAGAAAATATTAAATTGCAGATCCATAGGTCTGCGAAGCAACAAGCCTTCAGAGGTTTTAATGCTTGAAGGAGGAGAAGAAGAAGAAGAAGAAGAAGAAGAAGAAGAAGAAGAAGAAGAAGAAGAAGATGATGATGATCATCATCATCATCTTTTGTTCTTGTAATTTTGCGTCCTCTAACGTTAAGTCATATCGAACGGTGAATGAAATGGGTGAACTGATGCTCAAATGTGTCCAGCTCCATGGAGAGTAAAACTATCCGACATTGGTCTTTAAGGATAAGGGAAAACCCCGGAAAAACCTTATCCAGTTAACTCACCCTGACCGAGATTCGAACTCGGGACCTTTTGAATGTGAGGCAGACACGCTACCATCTACGCTACCGAGGCGGGCGGATGATGATGATGACGACGACGATGATTATGATACTGATTCGTGAGGAAAAACAGAGATTGCGAGAAATGGAAGATGGATTGTGGGGTAAGAAGAGAGAGTGGAGATGAGCGGGAAGAGAGAAGATGGAAAATATTAGAATGGGACATAGATAATGGGAGAAAGACGTACAGGAGATAGAAAGACAGGTGAAGACTGGTAGTGTGAGTGGTTGGAGAGAGTGTTATAGTGTGAAAGAGAGAGGTTAGGAGGCTTTTAAAGAGAGGGCCAAAAGAGAAACAGGATTTGGAGAGAGACAGAGAGATAAAGTAGGAATGAAAGCTGAGGGAGGAAGAGGGAGAGAAAGAGAGAGAGAGACTAAGGCAAAATTCTCCGCAGAAGTTAAGCACATCTTACCTGTAAGATAGGACCCTCATCCTCACCAGCTTCCAACAGGAGTACCTTCCAGTCTGCAATCTCAGAGAGGCGGCTCGCTACTACCGACCCCGCTGTACCGCCTCCCACCACGATGAAATCATATTCCTTGGCTAAGGGTGGCTGTAAGCCAGTAGCCCTAAACGCCAGCAGAAGAAACGAGACCTGGGTTGTAAAGAGAGACATTTTCAACTGCATACGTTCAGATATACATATTCCTTTATAGTAGCAGATGGACACATGGGCGAGTTCATGTCATCGCTGTTGGCAAATGGAGGAGAGGAGAAGTCACGCATTCCAATTGCGAAGAAGTAAACAAGCGCTGGGTTACTATGCAATACTACAGCCTGTTTTAAAATGTTCGCCCTTCCTAGTTCCAGAGAACACCTAGCATGGCACCTCACAAAAGTAAATTATTACATAAGGTGCTACAAAATCTAGAAGTTATTGCAAGATTTATAAATTTATGAAAAATTTTCAAGGGTCAAAGTCTGCTTGAAAATCTGGAAAAGGGTATCAGAGGCAACAGGTGTGTCTTAAAGCAGTGTTACACGAATCATTAGGGATAAAAGAACAACTGAGTGCTACAACGCCCGTCTCTATGCCGGGTAAACAAAAAAAAAAGAACATGTACCAAATCTAATTTAGGCTCATATGCTAATTGTGAATAATTTTTAATCATAGAAAACGAAAGCCCAATTCTTGAGAAAGATTCAGGGTTTTGTTGACTTCTAAGACGGGTCCTGACGTTAGGACGCACTCCTTAGACTGGCTACAGCAGGTAACAGGTGAGAGGGCCCTTTCTATTGCATTCAAGTCATTAACGCCAGCAGAGGACCTATTTTTCTCCATAAGATTTCACTCGTTTCAAGTATGCATCAATAACATCCGTTGACGTGGAGAGAAGTTTTACAATGTGCTAACAACAAAACAGACCATCCTTTACACCTAAGAATTTAGAGATGACTTTTGTGATATACTGCAACGGCAACTGAGGTAAGCTTTCTGAACTTGATATTCTGTAACCCGAATGTGGTTAAGCCAAGTATGATTTCAATTATATCTATTTCAATTTCTTTGCCCAGAATGTCCATTTCTGGTTGCTAAATCAGACGAAGTACTCCTTACATGTAGTTCTTCTGGCTCTGTGTATTGCATATCAGTTGAATGTTGTACTTTTAAACTCATTCATTGAATATTTAACTAAAAATTAATTTATTAATTTGTAGGTATCACTTCTTTACGTAATTTATTCCAAACTGTAGCCGTCCGATATGACAACGTTGGAGGACGTAAATTACAAACAACAACAATTCCAAACTGTAGGTCCTTTTGGGATATTTTTAGATCTTTTTAAAGGTACTTCTTAGACAATTTATAACTCCTTACTTTCTATCCGCCAGCCAGGGTAGCGTAGATAGTAGCATATCTACCTCACGTTCAAGAGGTCCTAAGTTCGAATCTTGGTCAAGGTGAGTTACCTGGATTAGGATTTTTCCGGAGTTTTACCTTATCCTAAAAGACGAATGTCGGGTAACTCTAAGCTCCATGGACCCTGGGCCCATTTGAGCATCATTTCACCCATTTCATTCATCGTCCGATATGACTTAAAAAGTTAAAGAACGTAAATTAAAAAAAAACCTTCTAACCCTAGTAATTTTATAATCATTACCATTGTTATCCTATTAGATATCACTATTTGTTTTATTTTTATTTGTCTTATTTATATTAGTGTTATGTATAATTAATGTTATCATTATATATAAGTATGGATAGAGCCAACATGAAAAATTCAATGCCATGGCTGGGATTTGAACCACGGATCTCCTGGTTTCCGTCCAGTCGCTCTTAACCTTTAGGCTACCATGGCTCTCGGATGCGGGAGCCCCTAGTGGTCTACCGGGGAAATATACGAGTCAACTGGAGAATTTAATATCAGGACGACACGTTGGCCATGGTAGCTCAAAGGTTAAGAGTGACTGGACGGAAACCAGGAGATCCGTGGTTCAAATCCCGGCCATGGCATTGAATTTTTCATGTTGACTCTATCCATAAAAAAACTTAGCCTATGTACGGCTAGAGTGGAAAAATTATTAGTTACCATCAATTAACTAAAATAATAAAAGTTAGATGATGAAGCCTGAGACTCAAGTACTTACGACAGTAAGTCGCCACAAACGGTGTATCTCGGATGCAAGAACCCCTAGTGGTCTACCGGGAAAATATATGAGTCAACTGGTGAATTTAATGTCAGGATGGCACGTTGGTCATGGTAGCTCAAAGGTTCAGAGCGACTGAACGGAAACCAGGAGATCCGTGGTTCAAATCCCGGCTATGGCATTGAATTTTTCATGTTGATTCTATCCATAAAAAAATCTTAGCCTATGTACGGCTAGTGCGGAAAAAATTATTAATTTCCATCAATTAACTAATATATATAGGTATGTTACTGTTATCATCTGACTAGCTGTAATAGTTTCTTCATGATTTATTATCACACTATTATGTATTTCATAATTAATATCATCGCCATCCTGCTATTCTGACTACTCTAATAGAATAGGTCTTCAAATTGATGTCCCTGTTGATTGGTACAATGTTTCAAACTTCATGTTGCATCAATATGGACGTTTCTCAGAACTGCTTGTGTGGCTGATACACATGCTTCAGGGTCCTTTGATTAAGACTTCTACATTGAGGGCATTTGTTTGTAACACAATAGTTTTATGCAATCCCAGAAGACAAAAGCTACAGCAGATCTTGATTGCCAAGATATTGGGTCACCTCAGCAGATCCAGCGTCCAGGGCACGCTGAATCAAACGAACCGTTACGGCCTACAGGTTCAAATAGTGAGGTTGCACACCACTTTGTTGGAACCAATGTTACATCGACAGTCGTGTTGGAAACCCATCCAAAATATCCATAGGTTCGCCTTGAAGGAATTTCAAATACCATAGCCCTATAAGTCTGAGTGGAAGAAAGGCAGGTCTCATAACCTTGATCCCGTGAATATCATACTGAAAGTTTAAGCCCCAGTGGTCGTTTAAGTGAGCATTTCGAACCCAGCGAGGAAATTGAGGGACCGAATAATAGTGCATGCTATGTCTATTTACAGAGGCATCGTGCGAAACAGCATTAATCACTCCAATGAACATTTTCAAGGAAGTCAGGTATGTCTACAATTATTTGCATTGTATTGTATTTATTTCATCCTTTGGAACATAATACATATGTTATGGGACACGTCAGTTCAGGATACAAAGATAAATATAAAAAGTTACATAAGACCAAAAACTGTAACAGATACAGGATCCAACAAAAGTCTTAAGTAGAAAAAGCAAATAAATATAAACTATATAGACCATAGAGAAATGCTATATAAAAGTAATTGTTCACAAATGTGGAGTTTACTCTACTTCATGATTTAATTCAATTTAATTCAATTCAATTTATTTTGTGCTTTCGATTGATATCAGACACGCCACAGTATAAAATTACATTAATGGCTATTGTCAACTACGAGTCAACTGGAAAATTTAGTGTCAGGACGGCACGTTGGCCATGGTAGCTTAAAGGTTAAGAGCGACACGGAAACCAGGAGATCTGTAGTTCAAATCCCGGCCATGGCATTGAATTTTTCATGTTGACTCTATATACCGCTAGTTTAGTTTGATAGATTCTTCTCGGGGCCGCGCCGTGGCTCAGTGGTTAGACCGCTTGGCTCTCACCAAGGCTGCCCGGGTTCGATCCCAGGCGACCGCAAAGTGAGATTTGTGGTGGACAACACGGCACTGGGGCGGGTTTTCTCCGGGATTTCCGGTTTTCCCCGCCATCTCATTCCACCGGTTCTCCATCTTCATCTCATGTATCATCAGTGTCATCGCCTGCGGTGCTGTATGTAGTAAAAGCGGGCGTTAAACGCTACACATTTCATTTTTTTTTTTTTAGATTCTTCTCCCACTCTTACATATAAAACTTGGCTGTCTAAGAATTTTCTTTCGCATGGTACTCAACAAGGATGGTATAGGATTTGCATATTTGTAAGGCAGGTTTCCACTGTTAACTTTACGCAAAATTTGAGGAAGGAATTTTTGTTCGAGCTGATATCGTAAAATTTATGAGGCCTAAATGTTTGGAAAAACATTAGGTATGGTTAGCAGCTTGTTAATCATTTTCAGGAGTTGTGCATTCTTTTCTTGGACACACAAAGGAAGGAAGAAAAAAAGACTTTGGACTCAAATTTGTTGAAATGCTACAAAGACATGGGTTGTATAATGTATTAGATAATTCATTTCCTCCATTCACATTTAGACTGGGTGATGTTAGTGATGAACAAGGGAAACGGTTTCATCAGGGCATTTCCGTCATAGAAAAGAGGTACCATGGTCGAAAGTACATGAAGGCGAACTGTTTTTAGATTCTTGTGAGAAAAAGCAGACAAGAGTACAATAAGTAACCACAGACCACCAGGAACCTTTAAGAACAGTTATAGGTATGTTCCTTTAATATACCTACAGTCCAAATACTACTCTATGCATATAAAACACTTTGAATTAATCTTAATTCACTATCATAAATGTAAATCACTATATCATATATCACCATATACCACTATATCACAGTAATAAATGAAACACAATATTGTGACTTTGTGGGTTCGTAAAATTAAAAGGCCAGGTTGCAGAAATTAAAAAGCTCCTTTATTTCCGTCAAAATACACTGTTCAGTTCTCACATAACAACATTACATCACACAATAACACAATCTTCCAAGGTCGATGACAATAACAAACCATGACAGCTGATTACATTAGCTCTTGTTACAATAACACTTTGTTACACAACTTGCAGCTCACTCTTGTTTAGAACTGTCCTGCTAGCGTGTCACAATCCCTTATATATCATATTCATGATTACCAGACTGTTCTGTCAATCACTATATGTTTCTGGAAAACAGGGCATCTAATGACGTAATCCGAATATTCTATCACATTCTACAAGCGTAACCTAATCTATGCCGGCAACGCCTTTACTCAGTTATCTAAAGCGCTATGTTTATCTGCTTATGCAAGGCTCATTATTACCATGAAACTTTATCCGCCGACTATTTTCTTAGTTGTGCCGAAACTTTTATGCCTGTTGCCGTGACAATATCTTATCTGAAACCTCGTAGAGAGAACTTGAAAGTCTTCATATCTTTTTAACCTGACGTGATAGGAGATTTGTGTGGGAATTTTTAAAATAAGCACATATTTTTTCTTAAGAATAACCTACTTTTATCGCAGAGTTATGAAAAAGTTTTTGTTGTTGTTGCTGCTGCTGTTGGGTAGTATAGTTGCTAACTATTCGTTTTTGAGTTGTGCTATTTACAAACACACACACACACACACACACACACACACACACACACACACACACACACACACACACACACATACTTATGCACATTGAGCTTTTGTTTTAAAAAAGTTAGAGCTAAGAAAATTCCTCAAACTCAAAGTAACCTTTATATGGAACATTTTCCAGAAATTCCACTTTTCTCAAAAATGAATCTAACAATTTTGATTAAAATACCATACATTTAAGATATGTTCATGACAAATAAAATGTATATTTAGAGTTTTCTTGGTGCGTCCTCAAAATTCTTCTTTATTCTGATTGAATTTGGCATATCCTGTAAGCTATAAGAAATAGACTAAATCTTACTGCATTGAAAATATATGTCCTGAAAAGCACACAATTTATGTCAAATCATGTTTTTTTGCAGAGAACCATTTGGAGATACTGCTATTTAGTTGTTAGGATTTTCCAATACAGAAGGGATTTTGATTATTTATATTAAACAGTATATAATGTTATTGATATTAAGTTAATGTAGATCTTTTATCAAATGGAAAGCCAGTATTCTGGTTTTTATCCCTTGGCCATACAAAAAGAAGGGAATTTCAAAAGCATTACATAGTGACCATCTAATATTCTTGCATCTATAAGAAAATTGAAAAAAAGATATGCAATGAAATGAAGCCTGTTGTGTCTGCTCAAGGGCAAAAGGCCCTCCTGTAGAGGGGCAAAGCTATTTTTATATCTGTCACAGTGAACTACTCCATCAAAAGTGATCTTGGTTCACGAAACACATCATTTGGCCTGTTACACTGACTATTGGTTGCTATGTAATGCACTGTTACAAAGTCTGATTTAAGTCTGTGACACTGACTGTTTTGTAGTTACGTAGTTATGCAATGCATGTTGCCATGGTAGCTCAGTGGTTAGAGTTACCTGTCGGAGACTGGGAGATCTGTGGTTCAAAAGCAGGTTATGGCACTACACTTCCAAACCTTATCCTACAGCGGCTGGTATAAATGAACAATTATTTTCCATTAGCTGTCTTCATAGTAGGCTAAACTATGAAGCTCATGACTAAATTACAGCATTTTAAGTCGCCATTTTAAGTCACCATATGTATATGAGATGTCCTGGTAGTTTAATGTGCAAAAGTCGTGCTGGCATGTTGCCATGAGAGCTCAGTCGTTAGAGCGATCGGATGGAGACGGAGAGATCTGTTGTACAAATTTCGAATGTGGCATTACTTTTTCTTTTTTTTAGTCTAGCTATGCCTTTACAAGTGATGCTATGTTCGTCATCATATACGAAGGGTTGTGACCATTTTTGATAGCTGGGAAGTGTTGTCCAACATTGTAAAAGGAGATATAAGGGATATGCAGTTTCACTGTTTGCTACTACTCACTGCTAGGTATTGTATTCTATCTGAAAATTTACTCTAGAGACTTTACCCAATGTCTCCATGAATACCAAAGTTGCATCGTCCTGGTTTGTGAGCCTGGACAACAAACTCAAAATAGGGAAGTCCATCGAATATCAAAATTATTATTTAAATGGCTTCAAAGAATGCCACGTGATGATTATAAGAATCTCTCCGTTCTTTATATGAAAAATTTTCAAAACTTCATTTTCTCAGAATGGGCTGTAATGATTTTGATTAAATTACTACTTTCTTAAGACATCTTCATGAGATGATTAAAGTATGTTCTGAACTTAGAAGCCTTCTTTGTTCTGTATGACTTTTCTGTAACTGGTACACAAAAGTATAAACTCGTTAAAGAGACTTACTCTGGTGTAAGTACTTAAGTCCGAGGTTTCCTAGTTAAACCATTATTAAGTTCATTGTTGGAAGTTAATCCTTTGTTCATCACAAAGCGGTACATATCTTTGTGTAAGAGAATGCCTAGTGGTTTACCGGGAAAAATATAAGTCAGTTGGAGAATTTAATATCATGCTGGCATGTTGCCATGGTAGTTCAATGGTTAAGATCAACCAGAAGTAGATCGAGATATACGTGGCTCAAATTCTGGCTGGACATTGAAATTTTTCAATCTGACTCTACCTATCCAGTTCTTATTTCCTTTATTTACAGCTCCATAGATGAAAAGAAAATCTTGGGCACCAACTTTGGCAAGGCAATGGAAGTGTTGAAAGTCTACTCACAGTAATAATTTTTACTCCAACACAAAGAAGATAGGAAAATAACCAACATCTTGTATGCATCACAGAAACAACGGCCGCAGAATCTGCTTCTGGAAAACTCTTCTCCTTCTTCTTTTTCCTTCTTGTTTTGCCTGCGGCTTATCAAAATAAACCAAGTTCACTGAAATGTGGATTTTTAACAGCAACTTAAGGGTGTGAAAGTCAAAGCTGTATACTCTATAAATACAAATATTTTCTAGGGAAAGCACACTCAATTACTTGGATAGGAGGATTATGCAACTATTTCTAAACTTAGCACAAAGAAAAATAACAAACTGATTAAATAAAATGTTAAGAACCTTTTAAAACCAATTTTTCCATGTGTTTAATTTAGGTTTGTTTTAAGCATGCGTATACACACACCACACACACACACACACACACACACACACACACACACACACACACACACACACACACACACACACACACACACACACACACACACACACACACACACACACACACACACATACACAAAATTGCGAGTACCTGAAGTAAAAATTACAACTTTATTACCAACAAAGAAGAACCACTTCATTCTACCTATACAACATTGTGACTTTTAATGGGTTACATATGGTCAAAGTATCACCCATATGATTGTTATGTTATTGTGTACCACAAAAAATATGTGCTCTGAGGTTGCAAATGTCCATAAATTACTTCAAACTAGTATGGCTATTAAACTTTGTTTCTTTGTAGATACAAACACTGCAACATATTTTAAAGAATGTTTTATTGCTGATTAACAGATAAAAATTAAATTAATTTTCATACATGGTAACAGGACTTAAAGCTTAAGAATGATTTTAACAAGAAAAACACAGGAAGCACAATAAAACAATTGAATAAATTAATTATTATGTCACAGACTAAATGAAAATTAAAAAAATTAGTGTCCACTAAAAACACAGGTGGTGTCTTCATTCACCTCACAAGAATTCAAAATATTTGCTCTTTAAAAGTTGTGCAAATCATCGGCAACTTCTGTCTTCATTTCAGTCTGAAAAAAAATGCATTTTTTTAAATAAAGTACCTCAACATTTTAATAAATTCCAGACTAAGGACATACATAACTAGATAAATGGGATACTGAGTTTATTTAATTGATGACAGACTTTAATATGTAAAATGAGGAGTTAAACACATCTTAAACAGGAGGCACTACAACAAAGTCCAATTGAGCACATCAGCATTATTTTATTAAGTCATTCATTGTACAGTAGGATAAAATGCTCAAAAATAAATTATAAGCTTGAAAGACTATTTCTTTTTACATGAGTACACTAGTGGATGGTGGAATGCAAGCTTGTCCTCAGTACAACTATATGACAACAAGAATGCACAACACAATGTATTTTATGACCCTATTACTGTAGGTTTTTACATTCAATGACATGATCCAGAGATCCTTCTGCTGCTGCATAATATTCATAATTTTACTTCCCCAATACAGTTTTCTCAAGGAAATTTAACTTAGATATGTTATTTATCTAACAGTGTGTCTGCTATTTTAAATGCCAACTGGATATAGATACTGGATAAGAACTGATTGTAACATTAGTACAACTTCAATGAAACATTCTTCAAGTAAAAGCATTGGGGACAGAGTTTATATGTCATAAATTCAAAATGAAAACAACAAATATGTGATGCCAATACAATGCATGTGGCCACAGAATATTTAATAATTTTAAACCATGTTATTTGAGCCCGTTTTTTAACTATGTATGTTGATCTCTAGTAAGCAGAAAGTTGAAAACTGTCCTATGAGAACCGAATAAAAGGTCAGTAACACTTATGAATTTGAACCTGTGTATTAGGATTAGGATTACTACGGGGGCGGGGGTATTCGGTACTGCGGCTAGTCTTTATCTAGTACTTATGTCCCCTAATGGGGCATCCCTGGGAGGAAGAATGAGGCGAGAGGAGACATAGGGTGTCTGTTCCACGGAGCCACGACAGTGCACAGGGCAGGGTCCCTAAATTCTATGTGGTATACAAGGAAATAGTTCCGTTACACCTAAGGGATTTGTTACAAATCTATCAGATATAGCCATCAGTAAAATTCGCTTGTATTAACATTTAAGGGAAAAGGAGCAAGGAGGAACAATGAGTTCATTGGTTTAAAAGGCATTTTAAACCTTCTTGTGTGTTACATTCACATGCCAGTTTCTACACATTTCCTTGGGTCCTGTTATTTCTCAAAACTCTGAAATTATCATGAAAACTTGTTACAGTTATACTATAATAAAGTATTATGAGAAATGCCACTCTAATACAGATAGTATTAATGTCATCGTCTTTATAATGAATTCCTTCTCGAAAGAAGTCTTTTCTTCTCTCTAGGGGCAAGTAAAGCAACCTGACAACAGGAGAGCAGCTAAGGAAAAAAGCTTTGGAATTCAGTTATTGTCGTTTTCTTGTTACTACTGTAAATATACTACATATCGCAACGCAAAAGGAAAATATGTTTGGCGGTTAATATATTTTAATGACAAAACCGAAGTTTTGGCCAAAAGTGATAAAAATATCAAATTTTGAATTGTTACAGAAATATACCTGGAGTCAATATATATTGACTTGACCTAGTTTCTGTTCCTTAAGACTGATAATGCAATCCAATTAGTCTGGGTTCCAGTAAAACGGCGGGGGTTGGGGGTGGAGGCTTTGCAACACTTTTCAACTGACTGACTTTGAACGACTTATTCACGAAGAACTTGACAAAGTAGCACAACAGGACTGGGAAAGTTTTGGAGCCTATCATCATAAATTTGCAAGACTCGGACGACGAAAACAGTGACAATGACGAACTGTCTCTTGACGTAAGTGACAATGACAGCTATACAGATGAGTCACTGGCAGTTTCATTCGATTAGAAAAAGAGGCAATGCATAAACTATAACTATAATTATAATATTTATAACATATACATAATATGTGAATATGTTTGTTCAAATTTTGATTTTAGCAACTACATTATTAGTAGAAATTTCAATTTGGGGTTCTCTTGCGTCTAGCGCCATGAAGACTTGAATGTTCTAGGATCGCTGGCGAGAAAGAGGGAAGTATGAAAACAGTGGGGGTAACGAAGTGATAAGTCTGAGCGCTCAAATACCTAAGCCTTATTCGCCTCAGTCCATATCTCCTCCGATTTGAAAACCATAATAGCACACCTGCGTCACTTTACTGCATTGCAGATTATATGAACGGCTGTGTAAGTTTTCTCAAAGAAAGCTACCACCAGCACTCCCTACTGATTATTTCAGTATCGTCATAACTATTACGGATTCACAATCACTTTTCATGATAATATTTGTATGGGACTAGGAGAAATTATTTTCTACGTCTTAGTTTTAAAGATGAAGTTTATATATATATATAATTTACGTTTTATTTTTTCCTCTTTATTCCTCTCACTTCACTATTGCTTTCATTATTATTATTATTATTATTATTATTATTATTATTATTATTATTATTATTATTATTATTATTATTATTATTATTATTATTATTATTATTATTATTATTATTATTATTATTATTATTATTATTATTATTATTATTATTATTATTATTATTATTATTATTATTATTATTATTATTATTATTATTATTATTATTATTATTATTATTATTATTATTATTATTATTATTATTATTATTATTATTATTATTATTATTATTATTATTATTATTATTATTATTATTATTATTATTATTATTATTATTATTATTATTATTATTATTATTATTATTATTATTATTATTATTATTATTATTATTATTATTATTATTATTATTATTATTATTATTATTATTATTATTATTATTATTATTATTATTATTATTATTATTATTATTATTATTATTATTATTATTATTATTATTATTATTATTATTATTATTATTATTATTATTATTATTATTATTATTATTATTATTATTATTATTATTATTATTATTATTATTATTATTATTATTATTATTATTATTATTATTATTATTATTATTATTATTATTATTATTATTATTATTATTATTATTATTATTATTATTATTATTATTATTATTATTATTATTATTATTATTATTATTATTATTATTATTATTATTATTATTATTATTATTATTATTATTATTATTATTATTATTATTATTATTATTATTATTATTATTATTATTATTATTATTATTATTATTATTATTATTATTATTATTATTATTATTATTATTATTATTATTATTATTATTATTATTATTATTATTATTATTATTATTATTATTATTATTATTATTATTATTATTATTATTATTATTATTATTATTATTATTATTATTATTATTATTATTATTATTATTATTATTATTATTATTATTATTATTATTATTATTATTATTATTATTATTATTATTATTATTATTATTATTATTATTATTATTATTATTATTATTATTATTATTATTATTATTATTATTATTATTATTATTATTATTATTATTATTATTATTATTATTATTATTATTATTATTATTATTATTATTATTATTATTATTATTATTATTATTATTATTATTATTATTATTATTATTATTATTATTATTATTATTATTATTATTATTATTATTATTATTAGTATTAGTATTAGTATTAGTATTATTAGTATTAGTATAATCATCATCATCATATTCCTTCTTTGGATCTGTTTCTCTCCCCACCATTTTTTACCAAATCATATCCTTTTTCACTTACATACTTAATTGTTTAGTCTGAAACCTTTTGCATACCGATAACGTTACTTTAATGTTTAGATATATCTATTTGTATATTATATTATTTTTATCAGGGGCGGCTTCTTAATAGGGTAGCATGTTTGCGCTACAACCAAAATGCTGGGTCTCTCTTTAATGCAATAGCACGTTCCAATAGGAGTTCATTTCGACCTTGTCTAGTGCATTGGACCTCAGCGAGCTGTATTGTTTGCAGGTGCCGAGTAGTTCACTCCCAGATGCAAACCAGTGGCATACAATGGGTAGGTATAGGGCAGGATGGACCTATGAACTGCCGAGGTAAGTAGGGGGGAAGTGCGGGGCTTAAGGCTGTATGAGGTTAGTTAACCTAGCAGCCAGAGAATCGTGGATGCAATACCTACCAGTTGATAGCTGCATGGTTTGTGCAGTGTTTTGTTAGCTCTGCCGTGCTTTGACTAGTGAATCAGAGTGATTTATTTAAATGCAGAGAAATTGTGTTATAAGGAGAAACATTGAATTCCATACAGTGTCTATTAGTACATCCCTTTTATTAAAATGAACTTAAAAGAAAAAGTTGAAATTAAGTGTCTTGGAAGTCCCACGCCAAATATAAAAATGGCACAGGTAGTTAAAAAGAAACAAGACATTTTAACAGGAACTTTAACAACGATGTATGTGAGAAATGTAATTTGATGTGTGGTTGTGATATTAAAAATGCCCTGTTTTGCTTTCCTTGCGTTCTGTTTGGCGGTGAAGATCCGTGGACAAAAATTGGCATGAATGATTTGCAGCACCTTCATGATCGCGCTAAAAGTCACGTAACTTCAAAACTGCACATGAAAAACATAGTCAGTTTTTCTATGCTTGACAATGTAAATATGTATAGCAAAGCAGATGGACAGTGCATATCGGAGAACTATTGAAGAACACAACCAGAAAGTGGCTCAAAATAGGTATATTTTAAACATTATTGTTAACTGCATTAGGTTTTGCGGAGCATTTGAGTTAGCTCTACGAGCTAACTCTACGAGTCAGCTACATCAAGCAATCCTGGTATTTTTCAAGGACTGATAAACTTAATTGCAGAGCTAGACTGTGTTCTGTAAAACCTATCTGGAGAATGCTTGTTTAAGGGGACCTCGAAGACAATACAGAACGAAATTATGCAATGTATCCTTGAAGTCTGTCATGAAGAGATCGTATCAAAAGAAATTAAAGACTCCCCATTTTTAGCTGTATAAATAAGTGTTATGCCCTAGAGTTTTTTTGAAATACGCATTTTGTTATACGCTCTGAATTACCGTTGACTTGTGTATATAGCAGTCTATAGTGACAGGCTTAAGGAACCGTTTGTTAATTTAAGGGAATGCAGCACCGAAGTTGGCTGAAAGTATGGGAAAAAATAATCCTTTTGTTTTTAAGCTAATAAGATACTTTGAACTTTATAGTATCATAATCCAACTAAATTTATAAGTTTCAAGCATTTAAATACCCTCACATGACAATTTAAATGCCCGTGCGCACATCCATGCCTGCCCTTGGATTCACAACATTCTGTCATTTGAGTTCGATTGGATGTACTAAATTAATACATTTGTAATTAGCGGGCAAAGTTTCTGGTGGAACTTTATGTGTTGGTGTGATAGTTATTTCTTACAATATATGGCACCATGGAAACAAAACACTGGCTGCAAACACTGAAAGCAAATAGTAATGTTTGTTATTTTGCTTTTGTGTGAGTTTCTAACGGTCGGTATTTTCTTGTGTTTCTCGTTAAACTACATACTGTTTATATATAACTGATGAGTTTTAGTGTGCCATTTAACATTTATAAAGTTATTTTATACATCAAAACGTGCACATAACTGTTATATAGGTTATAGGTAAAACATTCTTTGAAACAACTGACCTCTTGTTGACTGTGTACATAAAGAGGATCATGAATAGTCCAAACAATATATGGGAACAAACACCTAAACATAACACAACAGTGGGAACATACTTGAGGCCTGATGTGATAAGAAAATTAATGGCTGTGTACCAAAGGCTGACATCAGATTAAATCCTAAGGAGATGTGGCATGATATGGCATAATTGCCCCAAAGAAATATTTGTTTCAGAGAAGAGACTTCAGGTTGCTGTGACATCAGCCATCAGTGAATTCAATTTTGGTTGTTCTGCCTCACTCAAGCTGCAGTCAGACACAATGGACACAGATTTCACCAGCATCTCTAAAAATTATCAAAGGGAAGGACCAATTACGCCTACTTCATTCAGCAATTTCTGTGAAAGTAACTTCTAAAACATCCAGAAGGAAACTGAACTTGAAGAACACTGCAGCAGAAGAGAGAAGGAAGAAGCAGGAGGGTCCAAATTACTTATCTGGAGGGTTTTAGTCTGCTTCAATGCATGCATGCAGCTGAGAAGGAAATTGTTTTGGATTTTAATTTGATTTACTCAGTTATAGATTTTTCAAAATTTTTGTCATTCAAAATGTTCCACACGATGCAGTTTTGATTCAGTTCCTCTACAATTTTCAACACATATTATTAGAAAGCAAAAAAAAAAAAAAAAAAAAAAAAAAGTTTCTATCATATGAATTTTTAATATTCATTATATTTTTAAAGTTATTAATATACAAAGTCAGAGGTTTAACCATTGTTTCGCTTTTTTATTTGCTCCATACCTATTTTTTTCCTCTGGAACTAAAGGCACTATAAGAAATTCATATGATAGATCTTTTCTTCATAACCATCTGAATCTTTTTAGAAATAGAAAAGTTAAATTTTGAACATTTTCATCACGTGGAGCGGTTTGGATTTTGCCCAAATTTTGAATTTCACAAATTAATTACTCAAAAACTATTGCAGATATAAAAACTAAATTTTGAATTCTGTGTCCACTATGCATCAGAACTAAGTGGTAAACATTTCAGCAAGATTAGTTGAAAATTGCTGGATATGGAGTTTTCGGTGCTGCATCCCCTTAAAAAGAATAAGTTGCATTCATAACTTTGTGAACCACCGATTTTCAAAGCCACCAGCCGCCCCTGATTTTTATACATATTATCTCGCTTTCCGGACTGTCTGTTTATTCATGTTCCAGTTTGAGCTGTGTTAAGTTTCCAGTTTCTATCTCGTCAGGAATCCATTGCAAATTCTTAATAAAAGAAATAGACAAATAAACAGGTGAGAAAACTAGTTTATAAAACTATAGTAGTAAAAAGAAGTTCTCCAACTCACCAAAAAATGATATACCTGTTATGTACTGTGCAGCATTTAGAAACAAGTTAGCCTACAAAAAATATTTTAACGCAAACTATTTATTTTAATGAGCATTATATTTTTCCCACAGAAATGTCATTTTTATGATTCATAAGGTCAAAGGCTCCCTAATATAGTTGAAACTTTTTTTTTAGAACAGACAGGATTTCGGATAGGAAAGTCATGCACCGATAGTATGTTCATAATTAAACAAATTATAGAAAAAAGGAGAGAGCTTAATTGCGCAACTTTTATAACACTTACGAAGTTTATAAAAGCATTTGATATAGTAAACAGAAAAAATATGGGAGATAATGACTATCAGAGAAATACCAAATCATGTTAATGAAATATTTAAAGAAAGATATACGTGTAAACAAAAAGTTGTAGTTTTAAGGTAGTACGTATTCATATCAGATTAAAACAAGGCTATCGTACATCACCCAATTTATTTCATTTATATTTATTCAACGAAATCTGAGAATTGCCCTCCTCGGTAGCGTGGTGGCAGCATGTCTGCCTCACGTTCAAGAGGTCCCGAGTTCAAATCTCGGTCAGGTTGGGTTACCTGGATAAGGCTTTTTCCGGAGTTTTCCATTATCCTGAAAGACGAATGTCGGGTAACTCTAAGCTCTATGGACCCCGGGCTTATTTGAGCATCATTTCATCCATTCCATTCATCGTCCGATGTGACTTAACGTTGGAGGACTTAAATTACAACAACGTAATCCGAGAGTGGAAACTGCGGCTGAATATTTTAAATATAACTCCTGATATAAATAAGGGTAATTTTGTAATGACTCTCATATATGCAGATGAAGAAATAATCATTTCTGATAATCAATAGGCATTACAAAAAGTACTATCTGAGCTACATAAAACAACCCTTAAAATTTTTTTTGAAATTTAAAAAATAAAAATAAATCCATGAAATTTCAAGGAACTCATCCATTAATGTGTGCACTTGTGTTAGATAATTTAATTGCACATGTAGCTACATTTGAGTTTTAAGGATCAACAAGTTCATACATTAAAGAAGTAGACATTGGAACTAAAGTTGAAAGTTTCTCAAAAATGTGCGGAACAATTAAAATAACTTTATTAAAGTAAGAAAGGATACAATGATGAAGTCCTAGAAAACCATGGTAGTTCCAATAGGTCTATACAGTAGCGAAGCCTGGACAATGATAGGCAAACCTAAAAGCAGATTACAGGCGGCAGAAATAAGATTTTTATAATCAGTTTTGGGAGTCACAAGAAGATAAAAATAAAGCATAATGATATAAGAAATCAATTAACGGTATTTAACATAAACGAACAGATAGTTCATAACAAACAATAGTGGCTAGAACACCTAGATAGAATGAATGAAGAACGATACCCGAAGAAAATATTAAATTGCAGATCCATAGGTCTGCGAAGCAACAAGCCTTCAGAGGTTTTAATGCTTGAAGGAGGAGGAGAAGAAGAAGAAGAAGAAGAAGAAGAAGAAGAAGAAGAAGAAGAAGAAGAAGAAGAAGAAGAAGAAGAAGAAGAAGAAGAAGAAGAAGAAGAAGAAGATGATGATGATGATGATCATCTTTTGTTCTTGTAATTTTGCGTCCTCTAACGTTAAGTCATATCGAACGGTGAATGAAATGGGTGAAATGATGCTCAAATGTGTCCAGCTCCATGGAGAGTAAAACTATCCGACATTGGTCTTTAAGGATAAGGGAAAACCCCGGAAAAACCTTATCCAGTTAACTCACCCTGACCGAGATTCGAACTCGGGACCTTTTGAATGTGAGGCAGACACGCTACCATCTACGCTACCGAGGCGGGCGGATGATGATGATGACGACGACGATGATTATGATACTGATTCGTGAGGAAAAACAGAGATTGCGAGAAATGGAAGATGGATTGTGGGGTAAGAAGAAAGAGTGGAGATGAGCGGGAAGAGAGAAGATGGAAAATATTAGAATGGGACATAGATAATGGGAGAAAGACGTACAGGAGATAGAAAGACAGGTGAAGACTGGTAGTGTGAGTGGTTGGAGAGAGTGTTATAGTGTGAAAGAGAGAGGTTAGGAGGCTTTTAAAGAGAGGGCCAAAAGAGAAACAGGATTTGGAGAGAGACAGAGAGATAAAGTAGGAATGAAAGCTGAGGGAGGAAGAGGGAGAGAAAGAGAGAGAGAGACTAAGGCAAAATTCTCCGCAGAAGTTAAGCACATCTTACCTGTAAGATAGGACCCTCATCCTCACCAGCTTCCAACAGGAGTACCTTCCAGTCTGCAATCTCAGAGAGGCGGCTCGCTACTACCGACCCCGCTGTACCGCCTCCCACCACGATGAAATCATATTCCTTGGCTAAGGGTGGCTGTAAGCCAGTAGCCCTAAACGCCAGCAGAAGAAACGAGACCTGGGTTGTAAAGAGAGACATTTTCAACTGCATACGTTCAGATATACATATTCCTTTATAGTAGCAGATGGACACATGGGCGAGTTCATGTCATCGCTGTTGGCAAATGGAGGAGAGGAGAAGTCACGCATTCCAATTGCGAAGAAGTAAACAAGCGCTGGGTTACTATGCAATACTACAGCCTGTTTTAAAATGTTCGCCCTTCCTAGTTCCAGAGAACACCTAGCATGGCACCTCACAAAAGTAAATTATTACATAAGGTGCTACAAAATCTAGAAGTTATTGCAAGATTTATAAATTTATGAAAAATTTTCAAGGGTCAAAGTCTGCTTGAAAATCTGGAAAAGGGTATCAGAGGCAACAGGTGTGTCTGAAAGCAGTGTTACACGAATCATTAGGGATAAAAGAACAACTGAGTGCTACAACGCCCGTCTCTATGCCGGGTAAACAAAAAAAAAAAAAAAGAACATGTACCAAATCTAATTTAGGCTCATATGCTAATTGTGAATAATTTTTAATCATAGAAAACGAAAGCCCAATTCTTGAGAAAGATTCAGGGTTTTGTTGACTTCTAAGACGGGTCCTGACGTTAGGACGCACTCCTTAGACTGGCTACAGCAGGTAACAGGTGAGAGGGCCCTTTCTATTGCATTCAAGTCATTAACGCCAGCAGAGGACCTATTTTTCTCCATAAGATTTCACTCGTTTCAAGTATGCATCAATAACATCCGTTGACCTGGAGAGAAGTTTTACAATGTGCTAACAACAAAACAAACCATCCTTTACACCTAAGAATTTAGAGATGACTTTTGTGATATACTGCAACGGCAACTGAGGTAAGCTTTCTGAACTTGATATTCTGTAACCCGAATGTGGTTAAGCCAAGTATGATTTCAATTATATCTATTTCAATTTCTTTGCCCAGAATGTCCATTTCTGGTTGCTAAATCAGACGAAGTACTCCTTACATGTAGTTCTTCTGGCTCTGTGTATTGCATATCAGTTGAATGTTGTACTTTTAAACTCATTCATTGAATATTTAACTAAAAATTAATTTATTAATTTGTAGGTATCACTTCTTTACGTAATTTATTCCAAACTGTAGCCGTCCGATATGACAACGTTGGAGGACGTAAATTACAAACAACAACAATTCCAAACTGTAGGTCCTTTTGGGATATTTTTAGATCTTTTTAAAGGTACTTCTTAGACAATTTATAACTCCTTACTTTCTATCCGCCAGCCAGGGTAGCGTAGATAGTAGCATATCTACCTCACGTTCAAGAGGTCCTAAGTTCGAATCTTGGTCAAGGTGAGTTACCTGGATTAGGATTTTTCCGGAGTTTTACCTTATCCTAAAAGACGAATGTCAGGTAACTCTAAGCTCCATGGACCCTGGGCCCATTTGAGCATCATTTCACCCATTTCATTCATCGTCCGATATGACTTAAAAAGTTAAAGAACGTAAATTAAAAAAATCCTTCTAACCCTAGTAATTTTATAATCATTACCATTGTTATCCTATTAGATATCACTATTTGTTTTATTTTTATTTCTCTTATTTATATTAGTGTTATGTATAATTAATGTTATCATTATATATAGGTATGGATAGAGCCAACATGAAAAATTCAATGCCATGGCCGGGATTTGAACCACGGATCTCCTGGTTTCCGTCCAGTCGCTCTTAACCTTTGAGCTACCATGGCTCTCGGATGCGGGAGCCCCTAGTGGTCTACCGGGGAAATATACGAGTCAACTGGAGAATTTAATATCAGGACGACACGTTGGCCATGGTAGCTCAAAGGTTAAGAGTGACTGGACGGAAACCAGGAGATCCGTGGTTCAAATCCCGGCCATGGCATTGAATTTTTCATGTTGACTCTATCCATAAAAAAACTTAGCCTATGTACGGCTAGAGTGGAAAAATTATTAATTACCATCAATTAACTAAAATAATAAAAGTTAGATGATGAAGCCTGAGACTCAAGTACTTACGACAGTAAGTCGCCACAAACGGTGTATCTCAGATGCGAGAACCCCTAGTGGTCTACCGGGAAAATATATGAGTCAACTGGTGAATTTAATGTCAGGATGGCACGTTGGTCATGGTAGCTCAAAGGTTAAGAGCGACTGAACGGAAACCAGGAGATCCGTGGTTCAAATCCCGGCTATGGCATTGAATTTTTCATGTTGACTCTATCCATAAAAAAATCTTAGCCTATGTACGGCTAGTGCGGAAAAAAATATTAATTTCCATCAATTAACTAATATATATAGGTATGTTACTGTTATCATCTGACTAACTGTAATAGTTTCTTCATGATTTATTATCACACTATTATGTATTTCATAATTAATATCATCGCCATCCTGCTATTCTGACTACTTTAATAGAATAGGTCTTCAAATTGATGTCCCTGTTGATTGGTACAATGTTTCAATCTTCATGTTGCATCAATATGGACGTTTCTCAGAACTGCTTGTGTGGCTGATACACATGCTTCAGGGTCCTTTGATTAAGACTTCTACATTGAGGGCATTTGTTTGTAACACAATAGTTTTATGCAATCCCAGAAGACAAAAGCTACAGCAGATCTTGATTGCCAAGATATTGGGTCACCTCAGCAGATCCAGCGTCCAGGGCACGCTGAATCAAACGAACCGTTACGGCCTACAGGTTCAAATAGTGAGGTTGCACACCACTTTGTTGGAACCAATGTTACATCGACAGTCGTGTTGGAAACCCATCCAAAATATCCATAGGTTCGCCTTGAAGGAATTTCAAATACCATAGCCCTATAAGTCTGAGTGGAAGAAAGGCAGGTCTCATAACCTTGATCCCGTGAATATCATACTGAAAGTTTAAGCCCCAGTGGTCGTTTAAGTGAGCATTTCGAACCCAGCGAGGATATTGAGGGACCGAATAATAGTGCATGCTATGTCTATTTACAGAGGCATCGTGCGAAACAGCATTAATCACTCCAATGAACATTTTCAAGGAAGTCAGGTATGTCTACAATTATTTGCATTGTATTGTATTTATTTCATCCTTTGGAACATAATACATATGTTATGGGACACGTCAGTTCAGGATACAAAGGTAAATATAAAAAGTTACATAAGACCAAAAACTGTAACAGATACAGGATCCAACAAAAGTCTTAAGTAGAAAAAGCAAATAAATATAAACTATATAGACCATAGAGAAATGCTATATAAAAGTAATTGTTCACAAATGTGGAGTTTACTCTACTTCATGATTTAATTCAATTTAATTCAATTCAATTTATTTTGTGCTTTCGATTGATATCAGACACGCCACAGTATAAAATTACATTAATGGCTATTGTCAACTACGAGTCAACTGGAAAATTTAGTGTCAGGACGGCACGTTGGCCATGGTAGCTTAAAGGTTAAGAGCGACACGGAAACCAGGAGATCCGTAGTTCAAATCCCGGCCATGGCATTGAATTTTTCATGTTGACTCTATATACCGCTAGTTTAGTTTGATAGATTCTTCTCGGGGCCGCGCCGTGGCTCAGTGGTTAGACCGCTTGGCTCTCACCAAGGCTGCCCGGGTTCGATCCCAGGCGACCGCAAAGTGAGATTTGTGGTGGACAACACGGCACTGGGGCGGGTTTTCTCCGGGATTTCCGGTTTTCCCCGCCATCTCATTCCACCGGTTCTCCATCTTCATCTCATGTATCATCAGTGTCATCGCCTGCGGTGCTGTATGTAGTAAAAGCGGGCGTTAAACGCTACACATTTCATTTTTTTTTTTTTAGATTCTTCTCCCACTCTTACATATAAAACTTGGCTGTCTAAGAATTTTCTTTCGCATGGTACTCAACAAGGATGGTATAGGATTTGCATATTTGTAAGGCAGGTTTCCACTGTTAACTTTACGCAAAATTTGAGGAAGGAATTTTTGTTCGAGCTGATATCGTAAAATTTATGAGGCCTAAATGTTTGGAAAAACATTAGGTATGGTTAGCAGCTTGTTAATCATTTTCAGGAGTTGTGCATTCTTTTCTTGGACACACAAAGGAAGGAAGAAAAAAAGACTTTGGACTCAAATTTGTTGAAATGCTACAAAGACATGGGTTGTATAATGTATTAGATAATTCATTTCCTCCATTCACATTTAGACTGGGTGATGTTAGTGATGAACAAGGGAAACGGTTTCATCAGGGCATTTCCGTCATAGAAAAGAGGTACCATGGTCGAAAGTACATGAAGGCGAACTGTTTTTAGATTCTTGTGAGAAAAAGCAGACAAGAGTACAATAAGTAACCACAGACCACCAGGAACCTTTAAGAACAGTTATAGGTATGTTCCTTTAATATACCTACAGTCCAAATACTACTCTATGCATATAAAACACTTTGAATTAATCTTAATTCACTATCATAAATGTAAATCACTATATCATATATCACCATATACCACTATATCACAGTAATAAATGAAACACAATATTGTGACTTTGTGGGTTCGTAAAATTAAAAGGCCAGGTTGCAGAAATTAAAAAGCTCCTTTATTTCCGTCAAAATACACTGTTCAGTTCTCACATAACAACATTACATCACACAATAACACAATCTTCCAAGGTCGATGACAATAACAAACCATGACAGCTGATTACATTAGCTCTTGTTACAATAACACTTTGTTACACAACTTGCAGCTCACTCTTGTTTAGAACTGTCCTGCTAGCGTGTCACAATCCCTTATATATCATATTCATGATTACCAGACTGTTCTGTCAATCACTATATGTTTCTGGAAAACAGGGCATCTAATGACGTAATCCGAATATTCTATCACATTCTACAAGCGTAACCTAATCTATGCCGGCAACGCCTTTACTCAGTTATCTAAAGCGCTATGTTTATCTGCTTATGCAAGGCTCATTATTACCATGAAACTTTATCCGCCGACTATTTTCTTAGTTGTGCCGAAACTTTTATGCCTGTTGCCGTGACAATATCTTATCTGAAACCTCGTAGAGAGAACTTGAAAGTCTTCATATCTTTTTAACCTGACGTGATAGGAGATTTGTGTGGGAATTTTTAAAATAAGCACATATTTTTTCTTAAGAATAACCTACTTTTATCGCAGAGTTATGAAAAAGTTTTTGTTGTTGTTGCTGCTGCTGTTGGGTAGTATAGTTGCTAACTATTCGTTTTTGAGTTGTGCTATTTACAAACACACACACACACACACACACACACACACACACACACACACACACACACACACACACACACACATACTTATGCACATTGAGCTTTTGTTTTAAAAAAGTTAGAGCTAAGAAAATTCCTCAAACTCAAAGTAACCTTTATATGGAACATTTTCCAGAAATTCCACTTTTCTCAAAAATGAATCTAACAATTTTGATTAAAATACCATACATTTAAGATATGTTCATGACAAATAAAATGTATATTTAGAGTTTTCTTGGTGCGTCCTCAAAATTCTTCTTTATTCTGATTGAATTTGGCATATCCTGTAAGCTATAAGAAATAGACTAAATCTTACTGCATTGAAAATATATGTCCTGAAAAGCACACAATTTATGTCAAATCATGTTTTTTTGCAGAGAACCATTTGGAGATACTGCTATTTAGTTGTTAGGATTTTCCAATACAGAAGGGATTTTGATTATTTATATTAAACAGTATATAATGTTATTGATATTAAGTTAATGTAGATCTTTTATCAAATGGAAAGCCAGTATTCTGGTTTTTATCCCTTGGCCATACAAAAAGAAGGGAATTTCAAAAGCATTACATAGTGACCATCTAATATTCTTGCATCTATAAGAAAATTGAAAAAAAGATATGCAATGAAATGAAGCCTGTTGTGTCTGCTCAAGGGCAAAAGGCCCTCCTGTAGAGGGGCAAAGCTATTTTTATATCTGTCACAGTGAACTACTCCATCAAAAGTGATCTTGGTTCACGAAACACATCATTTGGCCTGTTACACTGACTATTGGTTGCTATGTAATGCACTGTTACAAAGTCTGATTTAAGTCTGTGACACTGACTGTTTTGTAGTTACGTAGTTATGCAATGCATGTTGCCATGGTAGCTCAGTGGTTAGAGTTACCTGTCGGAGACTGGGAGATCTGTGGTTCAAAAGCAGGTTATGGCACTACACTTCCAAACCTTATCCTACAGCGGCTGGTATAAATGAACAATTATTTTCCATTAGCTGTCTTCATAGTAGGCTAAACTATGAAGCTCATGACTAAATTACAGCATTTTAAGTCGCCATTTTAAGTCACCATATGTATATGAGATGTCCTGGTAGTTTAATGTGCAAAAGTCGTGCTGGCATGTTGCCATGAGAGCTCAGTCGTTAGAGCGATCGGATGGAGACGGAGAGATCTGTTGTACAAATTTCGAATGTGGCATTACTTTTTCTTTTTTTTAGTCTAGCTATGCCTTTACAAGTGATGCTATGTTCGTCATCATATACGAAGGGTTGTGACCATTTTTGATAGCTGGGAAGTGTTGTCCAACATTGTAAAAGGAGATATAAGGGATATGCAGTTTCACTGTTTGCTACTACTCACTGCTAGGTATTGTATTCTATCTGAAAATTTACTCTAGAGACTTTACCCAATGTCTCCATGAATACCAAAGTTGCATCGTCCTGGTTTGTGAGCCTGGACAACAAACTCAAAATAGGGAAGTCCATCGAATATCAAAATTATTATTTAAATGGCTTCAAAGAATGCCACGTGATGATTATAAGAATCTCTCCGTTCTTTATATGAAAAATTTTCAAAACTTCATTTTCTCAGAATGGGCTGTAATGATTTTGATTAAATTACTACTTTCTTAAGACATCTTCATGAGATGATTAAAGTATGTTCTGAACTTAGAAGCCTTCTTTGTTCTGTATGACTTTTCTGTAACTGGTACACAAAAGTATAAACTCGTTAAAGAGACTTACTCTGGTGTAAGTACTTAAGTCCGAGGTTTCCTAGTTAAACCATTATTAAGTTCATTGTTGGAAGTTAATCCTTTGTTCATCACAAAGCGGTACATATCTTTGTGTAAGAGAATGCCTAGTGGTTTACCGGGAAAAATATAAGTCAGTTGGAGAATTTAATATCATGCTGGCATGTTGCCATGGTAGTTCAATGGTTAAGATCAACCAGAAGTAGATCGAGATATACGTGGCTCAAATTCTGGCTGGACATTGAAATTTTTCAATCTGACTCTACCTATCCAGTTCTTATTTCCTTTATTTACAGCTCCATAGATGAAAAGAAAATCTTGGGCACCAACTTTGGCAAGGCAATGGAAGTGTTGAAAGTCTACTCACAGTAATAATTTTTACTCCAACACAAAGAAGATAGGAAAATAACCAACATCTTGTATGCATCACAGAAACAACGGCCGCAGAATCTGCTTCTGGAAAACTCTTCTCCTTCTTCTTTTTCCTTCTTGTTTTGCCTGCGGCTTATCAAAATAAACCAAGTTCACTGAAATGTGGATTTTTAACAGCAACTTAAGGGTGTGAAAGTCAAAGCTGTATACTCTATAAATACAAATATTTTCTAGGGAAAGCACACTCAATTACTTGGATAGGAGGATTATGCAACTATTTCTAAACTCAGCACAAAGAAAAATAACAAACTGATTAAATAAAATGTTAAGAACCTTTTAAAACCAATTTTTCCATGTGTTTAATTTAGGTTTGTTTTAAGCATGCGTATACACACACCACACACACACACACACACACACACACACACACACACACACACACACACACACACACACACACACACACACACACACACACACACACACATACACAAAATTGCGAGTACCTGAAGTAAAAATTACAACTTTATTACCAACAAAGAAGAACCACTTCATTCTACCTATACAACATTGTGACTTTTAATGGGTTACATATGGTCAAAGTATCACCCATATGATTGTTATGTTATTGTGTACCACAAAAAATATGTGCTCTGAGGTTGCAAATGTCCATAAATTACTTCAAACTAGTATGGCTATTAAACTTTGTTTCTTTGTAGATACAAACACTGCAACATATTTTAAAGAATGTTTTATTGCTGATTAACAGATAAAAATTAAATTAATTTTCATACATGGTAACAGGACTTAAAGCTTAAGAATGATTTTAACAAGAAAAACACAGGAAGCACAATAAAACAATTGAATAAATTAATTATTATGTCACAGACTAAATGAAAATTAAAAAAATTAGTGTCCACTAAAAACACAGGTGGTGTCTTCATTCACCTCACAAGAATTCAAAATATTTGCTCTTTAAAAGTTGTGCAAATCATCGGCAACTTCTGTCTTCATTTCAGTCTGAAAAAAAATGCATTTTTTTAAATAAAGTACCTCAACATTTTAATAAATTCCAGACTAAGGACATACATAACTAGATAAATGGGATACTGAGTTTATTTAATTGATGACAGACTTTAATATGTAAAATGAGGAGTTAAACACATCTTAAACAGGAGGCACTACAACAAAGTCCAATTGAGCACATCAGCATTATTTTATTAAGTCATTCATTGTACAGTAGGATAAAATGCTCAAAAATAAATTATAAGCTTGAAAGACTATTTCTTTTTACATGAGTACACTAGTGGATGGTGGAATGCAAGCTTGTCCTCAGTACAACTATATGACAACAAGAATGCACAACACAATGTATTTTATGACCCTATTACTGTAGGTTTTTACATTCAATGACATGATCCAGAGATCCTTCTGCTGCTGCATAATATTCATAATTTTACTTCCCCAATACAGTTTTCTCAAGGAAATTTAACTTAGATATGTTATTTATCTAACAGTGTGTCTGCTATTTTAAATGCCAACTGGATATAGATACTGGATAAGAACTGATTGTAACATTAGTACAACTTCAATGAAACATTCTTCAAGTAAAAGCATTGGGGACAGAGTTTATATGTCATAAATTCAAAATGAAAACAACAAATATGTGATGCCAATACAATGCATGTGGCCACAGAATATTTAATAATTTTAAACCATGTTATTTGAGCCCGTTTTTTAACTATGTATGTTGATCTCTAGTAAGCAGAAAGTTGAAAACTGTCCTATGAGAACCGAATAAAAGGTCAGTAACACTTATGAATTTGAACCTGTGTATTCCTATAAAACTGCCGTACTATGACTGAGTGATTAGACCACTTGGCTCTCACTGAGGTAGCCTAGGTTTGATCCTAGGTCAGCGCAAAGTGAGATTTGTGGTAAACAACACAGCTCTGTGGTGGGTTTTTTCTGGGTCCTCCAGTTACCCTTGCCAGCATTCCACCAATTGCTCCATTATCTTTCTTATCATTTCATCTTAACCTCATTCTGTCATCCACTTCCCGTCTTGTCATACCAGGCAACGGGCTGATCATCAATAATCAATGCCGGGAAAGCTTCAAGTCATTAATCATTCTGGATTCTCTCTCTCACTGATTCAGAGATACTGTTCCTCAACCCGCATAAGGGTTAAGAGGCTCAAGAATACCCTGACGCAATGTAGTGGTATGAGGGCGGTTAATAAAAGAAGAAGTCATCATCATCATCATTGGCATGACAGCCCTCTGTGGGCCCTAGCCTTCTGTAGAAGCTTTTGCCATTCTTCCCTCACCAAAGTCGTACTTCTCCAATTCCTTATTCCCAGAATTTTTATATCCCTGCTCACATCTTCCTCCCATCTAACCTTTGGTCTGCCTGCTTTCCTTGTCGCATCTGGGGCTGCATTAAAAATTTTCATGACTGTCCGTTTTTCTGCACAGAGAACATGCCCCAACCATTGCAGTCTCTGGATCTTAATAGCTGTCACAATATCTGGCTCAACAAACAATTTATACAATTCAAAATTGTATCTCTTTCTGCATTTATTCTGTTCCTCTTTAGGACCCAATATGAGGTGCAATACCTTCCTCTCAAATATGCTAAGGGCCCTTTCATCCATTTTTGTGAATTGCCATGTTTCCGACACATACATTACTACTGGTTTTAATAGAACTTTATACATTACAATTTTAGTATTTCAAGATGTTAGTTTAGATGTAAGATATCTTCTTTTTCCACAGAGGCTTTTACTAGTTATAAATATTCTTCTTCTAATTTCGACACTAGTGTTATTCTTATCATTGATCTCTGTGCCAAGATAGATAAAACTTCCAACCATCTCAAATTTGTACAGTCTAATTTCTATAACGCCAGATCTTCTTCTACTTTGTTTTCTTGTAAATGGCATATATTTTATTTTCTTCTCATTGATTTTTAGATTTACTTTCCTTGCTGCCTTTTCCAGGTCTATGAATGCTTCTTTTATCGCTCTTTGTGTTCTTCCAATAATTATTATATCATCTGCATATGCTAAGATCTGTATTGACTTATAGAAAATTGTTCCCCTAATGTTAATTCCGGACTCCCTAAATACATGCTCTAACACAATATTAAATAACAGGCGGGCCAAGGCATCTCCTTGTCTTACTCCATTTTCATATGTTACTGAATCTGATAACATATTTTATATTTTTATTTTGCCCTGTTTTATAGCCAATGTTGCCTTTACTAGGTTAATCAGTTTTTCTAGAATCTGTAGTTCCTTCATCGCTATATTTAACTTTTTCCTATTTATGCTTTCATAAGCTGCCAAGAAGTCAATAAACAGGCAATGTAGGTCAATTCCGACTTTCATACATTTCTCAAATGTTTGGCGCACCACAGAGATCTGGTCAGTCATGGATCTTCATTGTCTGAAGCCACACTGATGATCTCCTATAATCTGTTCAACATATGGACTATATTTGGCAAACAGTATATTGGATAATATCTTATACACAACAGCTAGCAGATTAATTCCTCTTTAGTTTGAATATATAATTGTGTCACCCTTTTTGTGTATTGGACATATTACACTCATTTCCCATTCTTCTTTTATGGCCTGCGGTGCCGTATGTAGTAAAAGTGGGCGTTAAACACTACACATATCATTTCATTTTCCCATTCTTCAGGTATTATTTCTGTCCTCTATATGTTAATTATCAGCTTATGTAAATGTTTCATAAACTCTTTCCCAGCATTTTTAACTATCTCAGCCTGTATAGGAACTCCACCAGGTGCCTTATTATTCTTAAGTTTATCTATTGCTATTTGTATGTTCACGATATCAGATTCCGACACTCTTCCTTCTGATTCACCATTTCTCCTACCATCCAGTTCAGCTATTCCAATTTCATTCTGTATTTGTACTTTGCCCTTATTCAAGAGTTCACTAAAGTATTGTTTCCATCTTTCAAGTATTTCGGAAGTATTGCCTATAATTATACCATTCTTATTCCTACATAATGTGGTTCTTGGCTGAAAGTTCTTTCTGCTTTGGTTTAATTTTCTATAGAAAGCCTTAGTTTCATTTGCGTTCCTTAAATTTTCTATGTTCTAAGCTCATTCCTACTGAATTCTCTTTTCTTCTTCTTATATAATTTTTTTCTGATTGTCTTGCCTTCCAATATGCCTCCATTGATCCTCTAGTGTAACTTCTCTTATGCATCCTATGATATGCCATGTTCTTCATTTCCATCACCTTTTTACACTCATCATCACACCGATCTTTATCCTTAAATTTATCTCTTTTACCCAGAGTTTCTTCAGCAGCATTTATTATGATTTTACTGAGACCCTGCCCCGACACTCTCTCTGTCATTCAGGCATGCAAGTCCCTCATTGATTGTATTAATAAATCTGGTAGCTGTTTCTTGATCCTTCAGCTTTCCACAGTTGAATTTCCTATTCTGTAATACAATAGTTTTCCTTATATTAGAAATCCTGCTTCCAATCCTTGCTATTATCATATAATGATCTGAATCTATATTTGCTCCTTTATAACTCATAACATCCATTAAATTAGAATAGTGCCTCGCATCTATTAACAGGTGATCAATTTGATTAAATGTATTTCCATCTGGTATTCTCCATGTTATTTTGGTATGTTTTTATGTGGATACATTGTACTTCCAATTACCATATTTCTTGCAGTTGCACAGTTTATTAACTGCATCCCATTATCATTTGATTTTGTATGTAAACTATGTTTCTCAATTACTGGTATACATATATTTTCTTTGCCTATCTTGTCATTCATGTCTCCCAGAATTACCTTAAGTTGTGTTTTGGGCATTTACCATAAATTTCATCCAGCTTATCATAAAATGCATCTTATTCCTCTTTTCTTCTGTTGGGGCATGTACGCATATAAGGCAATAGTTTGTAAGTTTTTCTTTTAGTTTCAGTATACATAGTCTATGTGATTTAGGTTGAAAGTCCATTATAAGAAGTTTGTTTCATTTATGTCCTATAAAACCTATTCCAAAAGTTTGCTCATTCTTCTATACACTAAAGACTATTATATGATCTTTACTTTCCATTACTCCACTCCCAGCCCATTTCATCTCTTGTATAGCTATGCTATCCATTCTATAGGCATTGAGCTAATCCACCAGTTTTTGCAGCACACCAGGCTGATACAGCGATAAAACATTCCACGATCTAATTTGAAGGTCCTTTTTCCGTTTCCCTTGTCGTCTTAGGTGTGTCCATCCGGCTAACTCTTCTACAGATTTTGCAACACTTTATGATTTTATGAATGTAGGGTTGTCAGCCCCACACTTCTACTGCCAGCCTGGAGGACCAGGTCTCCCTATTATGTCCCCAGGAGACAGGATGGTCCGGCTATGCCCCGATATTGGGTGGCTCAGGTACCTGGGTCGCTGCATCCCTTACCCTCAATGGGATTCTGAGAAGGAAGAAGAAGTATTCCTATAAAATTCAAGTATGTTCTTGAGTTTCTCTCTTCATTGTCAATGTTTAATATTATTGAAGGTCAAATGTTTTGTCTATTTAACAACAGTGTGTAGACATACAGTATTGTTGTGAGGATTGATTTTTAAAGTACTTCCAGTAATTATAACACAAACACTAAAATGGGGAATTAAGAGTAGTATTAATATATTGCTCCGTGGTTTATTGGTAATGTGCTAATCTATGACACCCGGGGTTGTGGGTTCAAATCTGGTGGAGGGCAATGAATTTTTGTCTTTGCAAAATGCTTAGTACGGCTTCTATCGGAAGAGAAATAGGGTTGGTGGTCCCATGTTATAGAATTATGGGATGTAAAAGAACTTCATGCCTGATAAAGGGGCCGCAGAGCAAAAGCAGCCCTCTTTCATGCCCATAACACAATGGGATGCTAAGAACCATAGCAGTCTGAGAGCTTCCATAAACAAAAATGAGATGGTATTTGTAGACTAATTCCCAAGTTAGTAAACACATTCTAATTAATATGCAATGCAGATGGAGTTAATGAAATGAAGATCCTTCCAAGAATTAGCTTGCTGCTTAAAGGTTGCGCGTTTGTTCTTGATGAATGGAAATTTTATATGAAAGATTGGGTGTGAGTTATTACTCACCTTTTGCAGGAATGCTGGTATTAAGAGATAGGTATGATTTGCAGTAAGATGTGCATTTACATACATGCTTCTGAGCTGTTTGGCTGCCTCTTTTATATACTCATAAATATTAGCAATAATCTTATGCCTTTAGCTTTGTAGAGTTTTTCCTTTTAGTTTTGATGCTTTAGGAGGCAATATCACCTTAGTGACTAACACATAACCACTTAACTAACTAGCACTCTTTAAAACTCTTGCATATATATCTGTACCGAACAAAATTTTGCAGTCTACTGTATACATAAACAGAACAGAGGAGAGGAGAGCTGTTAGTTATTGTAACATAAACTATTTGCTGACTTATTTATTGAGGCTAGGCAAGCTCACTGGATTTCCGCTGAAGGTCATTTGTCAAAACGAATGCACAACCAATAACTATTGCATGTTCCAGGAGAACTCTCATTCAGAACTCCAAAACTTCCATGTCTATCTTAGAGAAATCAGCTTTCTGTTCTTTACTTTTTATGCTTATTTATACATAATTACACAACCAAGGAGCATCTAGGCCAATGGATATAATTAACCAAAAATTATCATATTAATAACAGCTGCAAAGATAAACTGAGCAAGTGACTTTCATCTATAACTCAGCCACTAATATACCTCCTAAATTATGTTTTGATTATCTAAGGCCTTATACAAATTTCCTGTAATGTAGTCAAATCTGTTACTAACTTCCTGTTATAAAAATAAATATAAAGATGATGTATTGCTCATTTACTCATTTTTATGCCTTTATCATTTATAACAGTAGAATACATTTTTAACATGATTAAAAAAAATTGTCACCTTTAATTTATTTTGTTAAATTTGATCACTCCTTTTCACCAGTAATGTAGTGTTCTTGTAATGATCTTTGTTTCCTCACATTCTAAAATCACATCCCATGTTTCACCTTTTCTGTTAGCTAAGGGATATTTCTCTGGATAACTCCCTAATCTTAAGCATTTAAATTTCACCAGCACTGTTCTAATCTATGCCAAGCCTTTACTTACTACATTGTCACACCTGTCAATATACTTTTCAAGGCTCCAGTCAGGTTCTAATGAATGTTTCAGATTAAAGCTTACCAATACCCTTCTTCAAAATATTCCAGCTTTAACCTGTTTTACAGAAATTTTGTAACAGTATCCTCTCCATCCGTGTTACCAAAATCTGATTTCAGCATGACTTTCCTTATCCTATCAATCAGGTGTCTACAATGGTGTTTAACTGTTCATCAAACTCTGTGACTCCGGTCCAACATATCAACACTTCTTCTACAATTATTCCTCAAATTCCAATTGTTCCTCCAGTTCCAATTCTTTTTAGTTCCACTTGTGCCACAGCACTGGGCAACAGTTGGCAATTGCAGTACTGGTTTCCACAAATTTTTATTAATAATAGATTCATTAATCCAACCTTCCTACGGTCCCCAAATCTCCACCCTTAAAGCATATTTGACCCAACTGTTGTCATATGCACTTTCTTTACCAATTTCATTTACGTTCCTGCTATTTTTTGCAAACATGGTTTTATTCCTTCATTTTATTCCTTCTAATAAGGATTTACCTTTACCTAATAGCAGTTTCCTCTTTTCACTCCAGTTGCTTCTACTGTTTAATCTTATTTCTAAATAAACAAATCTGGTGAGTGGTTATACCGCTAGGCTTTCACCAAGTTGACCAAGATTCTTCCCAGGAGACCACAAAGTGAGATTTGTGATGGACAACACAGTGCTGGGATGGGTTTTCTCTGGTAAATCTGGTTTCCCTGCCATCTCATTCCACCGGTGCTGCATCTTCATCTCATGTATCATCAGTATCACCACCTGCGCTGCCACATGTAGTAAAAGCGGGTGTTAAGTACTACACATTATTTCAGAAATCTCAGTGTGCGGTCACCTGGGATCAAATACGGGCAGCCTTGGTGAGAGTCGAGTGGTCTAACCACTCAGCCGCAGTGCAGCCCTAACCAATAACATTACAATGTCGCATAACTGTTGTGTTCCCAGGTATACTAATTACAATAAAGATGGACCACTAATATTGACATTCATATTTCCAGAAGATAAAGACCTAAGTGAAAAAGATGCATACACAATGTGCACCTAGCACCATCAAAGTATTAAACTGTGTTCATAGAGCATTGTGCTGCCAATTTTGTTACAAGAGAAGACAAATGCTCTTGTGTAAATGGTTCTTTTGTAGCAGTTCCAAGGAAAAGGTTAAATTGCAGGGTGGTGTATTTCTAACAATTTTTCAAAATCAACCCTAATATTTATTAAAGCAGTTACCTCCAGAAGCAAAGGATCCCAGTAAGCACATGAACCAAGGTTATGCCCATAACCAGCAATAATTTGAAGAACAGAATGAAAGAGACAATGTAAGTGGATACTGTGAGTTTATAAGTTGAAAAGTACTGTCTGTCCAGCACAAGAATCCAAGGCAGAAGAATGTGTAACATAATCACATTTGCTGTTCGCACTGTGTTTATGTTCGGCTTCAGAGTATGACAAGAATGCCAATTTCTTTGCAAATACTCGAGTGTTGTTACATAACTCACCCTTAGTGAGAAGTCCAATTGGCGTGCAAAATCCGAGTCTGAGAAGTCCATATCTTTGCTGCCTTTTTGCCACTCTCTGCATTTTCGTCACTAGAATCCAGGCCTCCTACTGATGTAATAAAATTGTCTATTGCATCTTCCACCAGCCCATCCTTTTGCCTGAACTCATCTGCAAGTTTCCTAACATGCATAACATAGCCTTCCCAATCAGCTGTTATAACAGAGTTCACTGCACGTTCACACACCTGTTGCAGAATTCTTAAAGATAGATCACTGGTTACATTATGCTCCCATACATGTTGTTCTGTTGTTGCTCATGCCAATTCTATAGCATTCAACTTGCACATATAAGGTGTTGTAAAAACTGTATACCCATGGGTCTCTGTTACTCTGTCATTTTTCCTTTGGCTTATGTATTTGAATTAAATCAAACAAGTTGGCCTTTTGCATGGCAGGAGAACACAAAATATTGTTATTCTCCAAACATTGTACCATTTCTTGCTTTACAGCATATTTTGACGGAGGCTTCTTTTCTTGCATACTGTGGTATGGAGGATTATCAAGCATGATGAGACTTTTGCATGGTATATTAGGCAAAAGTTTCTGCTCCAACCATTTCTGGAAATTTCCTTCATTCACTTGGCTATGATAATCTCCGCTAGTAAGTTGAGCTTTGAATATCAAAGGAGCTCCTCCAGCTGTGAAACCTTCATTGCTCCTGCATCTGCAAGAATCAGGTAGTTTGAAGAGCTGGTGTTTGTCAGTATCCCATAATCATCACTTTGCCAGCATTTCCCAAATATTAAATTATTTTCCACCCAAGACTCATGAATGTAAATGATAGTTCTCCTAGCATTTCTGTAACCATTTGTGACTCTTAGGTATTTAGCTCTCTAGTTAACATATCTGGATGTTCAATAAGTAATTTTCTCTTGCTTCCACACTGTTTCTATTTGAGACCCATATCATGCAATAGCTTCCGCAGAAGATCTCTTCCGCAAAGAAATTTTTTTGTTTTCCCTAATTTCAGCAAGTAGCTTGGGTACAGTGGGCACTTGTTTTTTAACCAAATAAAAGTGTCAAATTACATTTTTTAATTACCATTCTATCAAAGTCATCACAATGAAAGCTGCATTCCTTTGTCTTTGGTCTCTTTTTTCCCAAAGTATGAAGTGATCTTTCATCAGCTTTAACACCTTCTCTTTTTATTCTTGATACAGTATGTTCCGATAACCCACATTAATCTGCCAAACATAAATTTCTTTGTGATGGTAAATATTTTAATTTTTCTGGTTTCGCTTCTTAATCACATACTACAATCACTCTTCTAATTACTTCATTGCTTCACTGTGGAATCTTTGTCCCTTCTTTCGAACTGCAGTCATATGTAAATATTAAGCCAAGAATAAAGGTAACAAAATATTATATAACTGACTGCATATTAGCAGCATGGACCAAATAATGCTTAATACCTATCATTGCAGTTACTGCAAAGAGCATTAAATCTGGCAACATGTGTGACTCATATGCACTTTTATACACTCATTTCCTAGTTAGCAGATCGACTAACAGAGCAGATAACCAGTTCAAACCCCTGCCCTTGTCATTCCTTTCTTGCCTTCTTCTAGTAGGCAAACAGTGGAGAAGTGAGTTCTTTCATTTTAATCAGCATGCCTGTGAGTGATTATGATTCACTATGTAAAGTGCATGGCACTGGTGGCACTGAATCACCAAAAGTGGCTGTGTGTATTAAAATCATACCATCTCTCTTAGTGCAAGTATTTCACAATCATTCAGAAGTTCCCAGGAAACAGTTTCAATGGTATTTGGGGGAGGAATTAATGTGTGATAAGCGGACATAGTTTGACTACCTGTTGACCCATGTTGCAGCATTTAAAGAAGAAGATGTGAGCACTAGTGAAAACTTTCATTAATTTTAAATTGGTTGGAGAACACTGATCTTAGCAGCTTTGAATTCAAAACAAAATGAAATTGGTGTTCTTAAGAGCACAATTGCAATTTGCTGTATCCACACAAATAAGGTACACATCAGAAATATTATTTTGGGCTTTAACATTATTTTACTTTTTTTTCTGGGGCATATCATCTGTTTCATACTATCAAGGTTCTGGCACTTCGCCATACATGTTATTTAAGAAGGCTACTTTGCAAGAAGTTTGACATGTTAGCTCAATGGGTTAGAGCGACTGGACAGAAAGCAGGAGATCCGTGCATCAAATCCTGGCGGTGGAACGTCAGGATGGCAAGTTGGCCATGGTAGCCCAATGGATTAGAGCGACTGGATGGAAACCAGGAGATCTGTGGTTCAAATCCTGGCGGTGGCACTGAATTTTTCATATTGACTCTATGTATCAAAAATCTTAGCCTATATACAGCTAGTGTGAAGAAATGATTAATTTCTTTCAATTAACTAAAATTAGCGGTGACATTGAATTTTTCATGTTGACTCTATCTAACAAAAAGGAATGTTGAAATAAGAAATAAAGAAAATATATGCATCATTAAAGATGGTGAAATAGAAAAATCAGCAGTTGCTTTTCAGTTTTTGAATACCAGACATGATATTAACCTATAGACAGCTTTAATAAACCAGGTTAATCATTCCATAGATATTTCCATATGAGAAAAAAACTTCATTAATAACAATCGTCATAGAATCAGGAATTTCGAAGCTCTAGCACCGGACATCTTTGACAAATGCATCATGCCATCTACCGACAACACGGAGGAGAAAACACTACAATTTGCACTAGCCGAAACTCAGCTGATGACAGAACAAACAGCCCTTGAAACCTTTTTATTTTCAGTGTAAGTGAAGCAATGAGCCAATATTTCTTGATTTACTTTCATTTTAACACTTGAAATACTAAACACTTTGAAAAGCCGTGGATACACTTCTCTTTGTTTTATATCTGACAACAATAGTGTCAAAAAAGGAAAGTTTCAACACTTGTGCAATGGATCATTGAAAGTGAGTATACAGAATGCATCAAAATAGTTACAAAGAGCTCTTCTTACTTTTTGATTCTGTGTATTTATTTAAATGCATAAGAAACAATTGGATCACTGTGATAAATAAGACTGTCAACATTCCAAAAATATGACATTTTGTCACAAATTGCACAAGATTGGCTTCAAATAAGCATAAGCAAGGGTTCCGCATCATCTGTCACTTTAATATATTTTCATGAAGAAGCTAAGTTCTGTCATTTAATACATCTTTATGAATCAGAGCAAAATAATCTATTAAGGAGGCTCCTTAAGTAAGGAAATTTCCTTAAGTAAGGAAATTTTTCTTTCATCTTTCAGAAGCCAGGTGTTTCTCTAGCTTTAAAAATATTTGATGAAAAAGTCTTGTAGCCCTGCAAATGAAGATTGTTAAATAACCTGTAGAATAATTTACAGGAACAATAAATTTTCTCCAACTTGTTGCAAGATGGTGGAAGATTTCAAATGTTAAAAGCTTATCCAAAGAAAATATAACAGAGATTGTGACTGTGATCCTATCCAGGGACTCAAAGATCCCAAATCTAAGTTTATAGAAGAATAGATAGAGTCAAACTGAAAAATTCAATGCCACAGCCGGGATTTGAACCATGGATCTCCTGGTTTCAGCCTAGTCTCTCTTATCCCTTGAGCTAGCATGGCCAATGTGCTGTCATGACATTAAATTCTTCAATTGAACCATATATTTTCCCATCAATGGGTAAGAGCAACTGGACGGAAACCTGGAGATCCATGGTTCAAATCCTGGCCGTGGCATTGAATTTTTCAGTTTGACTTTATCTATCCATAACCTTAGCCTATAACACGGCTAGTGTGAAGGAACAATTATTTTCCATCAATTAAATTAAATAATAAGGGTTTAATAATGAAGCCCGGGACTCAAGTACTTACAACTGTAAGTGGTGTATCGCAAATACGAAAGCCCTTTGTGGTTTACTGGGAAAATATGTGAGTCAATTGGATAATTCATTGTCATGACAGCACATTGGTCATGATAGCTCAATGGATAAGAGTGACTGAACGGAAACTAGGAAATCTGTGTTTCAAATCCTGGCCATGGCATTGAATTTTTCATTTTTCTCTATCCAGATTCTTAGGCTATACATGGCTAGTGTGAAGAAACTATTAATGTTCATCAGTTAACTTAAACTATAGAAGAAGTGTCACAATTTCTGAAATTGTGGTATTCTTGAGTAGTCGGTGGTAAGCTAACAAGTTAAACACACATTACCCTTACTCACAATTTGGATAGTGTTGTACATGTGTGTAAATATATATTTTGTAACTCCAAATGAAAGCACATTTTGGTAGGTAAGTCCAAAATGATAAACTAGAGGATAGATTTGGCAATATCAACAAATGTATGGCAGAATAAAATCTGAAAATATGTAGTGTAATTAGTTAGTTAGTTAGTTAGTTTTTATTCATCCTTTTGATCATATTACGTGATATAGGACACGTCAAGTACTTATAACTAAAAATTATACAATATACATATATATAACACAAGTTTGGAATGAAAATTCAACTGTATGTACAGTATAATGATAATGATGATAGTAATAATAATAATAGTAATAATAGTAATAATAATAATAATAATAATAATAATAATAATAATAATAATAATAATAATAATAATAATAATAATAATAATAATAATAATAATAATAATAATAATAATAATAATAATAATAATAATAATAATAATAATAATAATAATAATAATAATAATAATAATAATAATAATAATAATAATAATAATAATAATAATAATAATAATAATAATAATAATAATAATAATAATAATAATAATAATAATAATAATAATAATAATAATAATAATAATAATAATAATAATAATAATAATAATAATAATAATAATAATAATAATAATAATAATAATAATAATAATAATAATAATAATAATAATAATAATAATAATAATAATAATAATAATAATAATAATAATAATAATAATAATAATAATAATAATAATAATAATAATAATAATAATAATAATAATAATAATAATAATAATAATAATAATAATAATAATAATAATAATAATAATAATAATAATAATAATAATAATAATAATAATAATAATAATAATAATAATAATAATAATAATAATAATAATAATAATAATAATAATAATAATAATAATAATAATAATAATAATAATAATAATAATAATAATAATAATAATAATAATAATAATAATAATAATAATAATAATAATAATAATAATAATAATAATAATAATAATAATAATAATAATAATAATAATAATAATAATAATAATAATAATAATAATAATAATAATAATAATAATAATAATAATAATAATAACAATTCACTTGTTAACCAACTTATACCAACTTGTTAACCAACTTATAACCAACATTAAATTCAAATCAGCCTTGCTTGGAGAATGTTCTGTAACATCTTCTGTTCCTTCTTGCATCAGCAAGAATATTCCTTATTCTGAAAATGTACTTAGTGCAGTTCTGAAAAATTTGAGCCTCTTATAGCATGTGCCGATGGAGCTGAAATTCATAAAAGTATTCCAAATATGACTGGTGGCTATGTTGCACACAGTGTTCTAAGTACATTGAAAGTAAATAGAGAAAAGTGTGCAGCGTGTGTTGCTACTGTATTCACTGTTAGAAACTTGATCATTGAATGTGATCCAGGATTTTCATAGTTTGATGCTATAAATTGTGATGGTCTCAAGTGTCCCTCAGATTTTGTAACGTATTTGTGTGTACTGGTGCTCAATATATTCAGCATTTTAGTTAGCAAGAAGTATGAAAAGGAATAGTTACACCTGAATTGCCAAAGAAAGCTTCTAGTACAATTAACCATGCTTCATTTTGATTTGCATGTTTTCGACTTCGACCCACTCGGTCAATATGGACTCCCTGTACAAAAACATATAAAGAAGTTCTGTAAAGTTTTAAGCAACATACTTTTGAATAATTATTGTAAACATAGAAATGAGAAACCTTCAATGAAAACAAAAGGAAAAACACAATGTAAAGCCTCTTACATTCAGTAGCTAATTACTATAAACTACAGCATTTCATGTAGTAGTTAATAGTGTCTATATTTTGTTTATATAACTTTGTGAATAGTGTAAATAATGACAGATGTGTTGCATGAAAAAATTGCACACTTCATGGAAGTTACTTTCAGTGCTGATTTTAGATTTCACTTAGATTGCTGGTTTAGGGTTAGTCAATTTTCATGGTTAATCTGTCAGAGTGTATTCCCTCTGCAAAAGCTGGTGAAGTTTGGTAAGGTGCTAAGGAAGATATTACTATCAGATATCAACATTTTTCAGTGAAAGCAAAAGTAGATCCCATGTTATAGCTTCTAAATTCAATAGCCGATCACTCTAAATAGCAGAACTTGTGTGTGAGCCTATCATTGTGTTTTGTGAAGGTATATCATGTTGTTTACAGTATGATACACAGTGATGAATAATTTTGAGTGAACTCAATGCCAGTAGTTCTGTATCATGTATGTAGTATGCTGCTTCCAATTGTTTCTGTTATAATAAAAGCGAATGGGGAAATTATTGACACATTGCTTCACTCACACTATTTTTCACAGGACATGTTCCAAGAGCTGTTGCTTCCAACATCAGCTGAGTCTCAGTTGGTCTCGACTCCTGAAACATGTTCTGTGAAAAACAGTATGAGTGAAGCAATGTGTCAATATCTCCTCATTCATTGTTATTTTAACTTGTGCTTCACTGTCTCTACGCTTCTTCCAATTTTTATACTTTGTTTCTGCTATCTTTGTCATTTAAATGTGTAGCTGTATTTAGAAATTCTGTTCCATTATGGTGTGTTAAACTGTAGACTGCAAGAATTGTTAAGGTTATATAGTTATTCTCCCATTGGTAACTAATTAATATTAATCTGTTTTAAGATTTTCTTTTTGTTGGAAAACAGCTTTTATGCTCATAATAGTCTGTTACTACACCACATTTGTATATTAGATATGGTGCCAAAATCGTATTTATAGCCAAGAGTTGTTCAAAAGCATGTAGCACCAATATTGGACACTATCAGGTCCATAATCTAGAAGGTCCTGCTCCAACCCACATTCCTCTTAATATAACCAACATTCACCTTCTAAAAGAGAGACAGAAGAAAATAAATAATATCCACAGACAAAAATGTTTGTCTAAAATTCTCATATGCAAGGTTCGCTACTACCATTGCACCATGAAACATTTAATAAATTATTTCCTTACTTGCCACCCAATTATTATATATTTATATTTAGTTTATCTTAACATTTATGAAAATAGGATATAATTGTACCAATCCATTCATTGATCGGTTTATTTTATAGCTGTTCATACCACAGTACCTCAACCACTGTAATCACTTATATTAACATGATTAGGTAACCAGTTAGTGTGGCAGCAATGTAGGGCTTGTCAAACTTGTTGAAAACAATAAAAGAACCAAATTTGCAGGAGATCATAACAATTCATTGCATTAAACACACAGAAAATCACATTCCTAAAAGCAAAGATTTGAATAATGCTATGGATGTAGCCAAGAAAACTGTTAATTGTATAAAATCCAGAGGACAAATCATCATATATCTCAGTCCCCTCTGAAAGACATTAAGGGTGATAACCCAACTTCATTGCGGTGGGTTCACTAAGCTGTGTTAAGGTGTTGATACAGATTGCCTTAATCATGGAAATCCATGATAAGCCAGTTGCAGTATTACAACATGGTAAATGGGTATGTAATTTATCTTTCCTTGCAGATGTGAGTATTTCAGTAACTCATATACACAATTTCAGGGCAGAGGACCTACCATTATGCACACAGATATAAAAATAGCTTTAATTATGGTTTTAGGGCATTACTACATTGAAAGAAAATATTCAAGTTTTTGTTACACCATTTGCAGTAGATTTCAACACTGTTAAAAATGAACTGCAACCAGAACTAAATGAGTTACTAAATGATAATGATCTTGGGAACCTACTGTAGATTTATTCACATATTCAGAAAAGAAGAATTTTCCGGACTGCATAGTCATGCTATAAAACTTGGTCGTATGCTTGGCTCTACTTGCTGTGGTAAGATATTATCACTAATGAAAGTGGTTAAATCTTGTGAAAGAAAGAGGTTAACGGATGAGAACCTCAAAGTGGTATTACCACTTATTTGTATGGAGAGCATTCTACCAAACATTGAGGGACTCTCATTAAAAATAATGCAGAAATCATTCCAGACACAAAGAAACAAGATATTTACGTTTCTCAGTAAAATATTATAATTTAATTCATAATATAGTGCACAGTACCTAGAGGAATAGTAATGGCCTTTTCTTTTGTACATTAAAGTTGTATAAAGTATTGCTTTCCTAGCATATACAGTACATATTGTACTTTGTAAGAGGTACAGTATAACGAGCAGCTTTATGCTAGATGTAATTCTTGACACATATGCAGTCAGATACATTTTATTATGAGTGTTGTGTTCCCCTTCCACTGCAAATGTCCACCACTGCTCTGACACATCCCTTCCCAGTTCTATACTGTTTGCATGAGAGACTGACACATAATGTAAACCATCCCAGATGCCTATTGTAAGGTGTAGTTTAATAAAACTACAAAATCATAATTTTATCTATCTTTTGAGAATGTTACCATAGTTTTATGCCTGTTTGTTATCATTCGTATGTATACATAAATAATATATAATCGGTAATACTGAAACACATTTACATTCAATCTCAAGTTAAGAGTTATTCTTTACAAAAATCACTTTAGGAACACAGATATGATACCTAATTCAGGGATACAAAGTAGCACACGTCTCTTTTACAACCATCGTTTTTTTTTTGTGTAATGTACGTCCTTCAACGTTAAGTCATATTGGACGATGAATGAAATGGGTGAAATGAAGCTCAAATGAGTCCGGGGTCAATGAAGCTTAGAGCTACCCAACAATGTTTTTCTTATCAGTGAATAAAATTATGTATCTATCGCTCAGGAATAGCCCCACATTCAGCTTTTACTGCAAATGGCACCTAGTGCCACTCCATGTAATTTGGTGTAAGTTGATTATATATATATATATATATATATATATATATATATATATATATATATATATATATATATATATATAGCAACGAAAACTCTGCTCATATAAAAGACAACTGTACCTAACCTAAACTTCTCTTATTCAAATTCAACTGTGCGCTGTAAAGCTTAGGTTAGCAGCGTTTACGCTACTTTGGGGCTTGGAGGAATAATGCCCAAATTATTACTGCACACTGCCGTAAATATTTCCTACTGTGAAAGTGTAGCTTATTACATATTACTTCTGCCTAGGGAAGATCAGAGGGTGCCTTCCTCACGCTGTAGGACAGCAAGTATTACGTTCGGGAATCTGACATCAGGGCACAGTCGCCAAGAAATGTGAGTGTAATGTTAAGAAACAATGTTTTTTTGGGACCTTTATAGTTCACGATTACCAACTAGATCTCTTAATACTATGGGAGTGTGAAATAGTCACACAATACCAAATTTATCGTAATTGTTGCGCATTGTTGTGAATTAGTGCTTTTGAAATATAAATAAATCAACACGCTTCCTTTCGCGTGAAAATGATCATTTCTCTGCTCCAATACCTTAAAAGAAAGAAATAATACATTTCTGGATACTGTGTGAAGGGAGAACAGCTGAATGATAATTATGTTATACTATTAATGCGAACCGCTCTGAATATTTCCATATTCGAATAGAAATAAAGTTACAGGTCTTTCGATTAACGCCCCAAATCCCTTGCGCCAACCACGAGGCTGCATAGAAAGATAGTGTGAGGCCTGACGCCATCATACAGATGGGGCGTGGGGTTGATATGTGCTTGTTCACCATTACAAAAACCAGCAAACAAGCAATAAAAATAGCAAAGAAATAAAATAAGTTATGATTTTAAATGAAATGCTACTTACATTAAAATGATGTACCTGGGTCCAAAGGATCACCGGCATCACGGATCCGTTATCTGTAATATTCCGTGACTTTCTGAGGCCACAACATATTCACAATCGTTGCTGGTATCGGAGAATATTCTTCTGAATCTCTAAACTTACAGAGAAAGGCGGAGCGCCCAGACATTTTGCCTGCAGATATAATGCGCTCAAGTTCTAAGGGCTTCCGTCCATTCACGCTTGTTTGAACACGCTCTCTCGGATTAGGAGCTGGTGTACCATCTCCATCTCTCAGTACTTTAGCCCCTTGACCTACAGCTTCCCTATTCATTTTCTGGTCTATAATTCCTGAATATCTTAAACTCGTAGCCACTAAATAACTGAGCCTTCCTCTAAGTAGCTCTGTAGTACCACAGAACATATACCTATTATTGTACCATGCTCTTACTCACTGTTGCCAGCTTGGTAGTAGAAACTGCATCCATTGATAGAGTTAAAAATTAATTTTTGGTTATTATGAGATTTGTTTCACCCGGGTGATTGGAAGACACCTCACTACACAAAAATAGGTATATTAATCTCTTTTAGACACACAACTGGTTCTCCTTGTAGTTAAATATTTCATAGTTATCCCTTGCTATTAGTTACAATATATATGCATACATATTTCCTCGGAGGGAAATTGAGGTTATTTTTGGGTTACTGTGCTTGGTCATGCTAAAAGAAGGGAAATTCAAAGACATCGCATAGCTTTGACTATTGCTTACCTATTGTACCCACAAGGAAATCTAAAAGTAGAATCAAATTTTAAAATCTCGATTTGGATTCAAATCTCGGCTATGGACTGGATATCTCATTGAAGTCTTTTCCAAATTTTGTCTCACGACCACAGATGAATGCTCACGACTAAGTGTGGAACAGAAATGAATTTCCACAAGGTAACGTGTAACTGAAACTGTTCTACAAATGTGTACACGGACCCAGTAAAAAAAATCATAAGCCTTCTTAAGAATAGTTTTGAAGAATGGGCAGAGAAAATAATGTGAGTGTAACTTATAAATTTTTTCACTCAAATATTTGGAATGTTGGAATATTCGGTTACACCATTCTCATTTGAATTTCACAATTAGTTCAAACTCACCTTAATAATTTGTCTTCAATTTTACAATTAGTTCAAACTCAACTTATTAATTTATCTCGTGTATTTTCTTGCTTCCATTAAGTATAGTGTGACGCGGCGGCTAGCAAGATTATAGGGAGATAAACACAATAAAATCTATGGCTGGAGAACTACGATCTTGTGGATGTTTCGAAGTCTTGAACATTCTACAAACTCCAGATTTTATCTAAGTCTCGGCAATCTGGTGGAAAAATTTAATGAGTTCGGTAAAGTGATTTTGGCCCAGCAAGTGAAGAAGTGCTGACGCGGGTGTTTCTGGTGCAAACGACAAGTGCTATTCCAGAGAGTTAGTAGCCTGCAGCGAGTGCATTGGAGTGTAGTCGGCACCCTCCAGCGAGTGAACCGCCCGGAAGAAGCGGCTACATCGGGCATATTTCAATACGGCACTACATAATGTGGGGTGGCAGTGAACAGCGGGATATGCAGGACTGGGTGCCAAAAGATGTCTCTCTTTACACAACATTTAAAATTTGTCGGTGTCAACGATTGTAATATTTGCAAGACTTGTAAGGCCTGCGATGGCATATGAGCATCAAGAAGGAAGGGAATGAACATTCTCAAAGACCTATCGGTAAATAAGATGTTAGTTAGCACGTAGCTAAATACCGACAGTTAATATCATCACTTAACCTGAATTGTACCTTCATACATATTCATTTATAATTAAATTGCTTAGATTATGTAACACTTTATAATGTATCAAGGATGTTTTGCATAAAAAGCATTAGATTCATTAACCTTGTTACTTAATTATTATTGCAAAACCAATGTTTTTCTGCTTTTTTTAGCTACCTCATCATCTCAGGCTACCATGAATATGATGGCAGAAATCAAAAGTGCTGAATGAGTGGAAATTTTGAATGTTTATTGTTTAGGTGATGTGCAGTGATCTTCAGGAACATTATTAATGTAGAACGAAGATTTCTTTTTCACTTATAGAGCAGTTTGTTGTGACTTATCATCAGATATTTATTAAAGTTTGAGTTTCATTTCAAAATCAGTGGAAAATTAACAAAAACTTTGAGGAATGTTGTGACCAGTATGTTCTAAATTTTCAGGAAAAGAGAAGTTATTTTAGGCAGTTGATTGGATATATTCATTGGTTTTGTGTTAGAAGTTTTACATTTAAAATATATATGACTGTCATATATGACAGTCCATTTAAGTTAAGTAGTTTCCAGCTTATATTACTGCAAAACCATCTTTCCTAAATTACAGATATTTGGAACTGTCAGTTGATTTCCATGAGTTCATACAAAACAACATTAAGCCAAAATTAAACATCATAAATATAATTATGTGATTTCTTCAGTATTTAAGCTTTCTTTTGGGGTGGGGCTAATTTATCCATATAATTAGCTGTCATCAAAGACAGAAATACTTAAACAATTGCTTATTAGCTTTATAGACATATCTCTTTGCATGTTGTAACATATCTTTAATTCTCATGCATTTTGTACTAACATGTGTACAGCAAACTTATACAGGAAAATTTTCAAAAAATGCTTCCATCTCAGTTACCTTTTATAGGAAACATTTGTGCATTTCAGCCCCTGTATTTCTCCTGGATTAAGTAATCTAAAATATATGAATTGCATATATGGATGTACTTGAGATGTGTGGTGGCAGCATGTGTTTTTGATAATGATATACTGTTTGCGTTGTGTAATATATGCTTCGCTATGTCATTCTAACTCAAGTATGTGAATTTTCAGATATACCAAGACTGTGGCTGTCGATTTCTGCAGAACTCAATTAACTTTTATTTCCTTGGAATTTCGTTGTTTATAATTGGCATTATCTGTGGTTACATATAATCATATAATCACATATAATCTGGGGGCTTAAATTAAAATTTTTGGGCAAGATGCTTGACTATGAGCTTTTATAAAGTTTTTCTTTAAATTCAATGATATTTTGAAGAATTACGTTCTCTTAACCTTACTCATCAGTGATAAATAATCTCATAGATTTTAACAGCAATTAAAAATATGATCTGATATTCCATAAATTCAATTTGTTCTATCTCGTTTAATGCAGTAATCGCTGTAATATTGTACATACTGCATCAAATAATGTACATGAATACCCATCTTGAAGAGATCTGGTGGGATTAGAATTGATCTTGTATTAGCTTTAACAAGTTTTAAGTGCAATTGTGCATTACAAGAAATTATGGAAATGTCATTTTGCCATCAACATCATTATATGCCATTTTTACTTTTATTTCCAGTATTCCACTTATTCTTAAAACATGTACAATGTCAGCTGCAGCTGGCAATTAGAGAATAGCGTGATCTCAAATTAGGAAAGCTTCATGACAAACAATAGGTTATTAATCATCTTCCGTGTTATATAGGTGTAAGACTTAGGTCTTCAATATTGTCACTTAATTATAGGAAGGCATGGCCAGCTAGCAGCTGGGTGTGCGGCAGGAGGCATTCAGACCATGCCTACCCCATTTATCTTGTAGTGTTCACTGAAGGGGATGGTGAGGAAAGTGTCACTGGTCGCACTGGTCCCCTCCCCCTGACGTCTGGAACAGTCGGGATATTTCATCTAACCCGGAACCTTCTAGATAGGTCAGTCGGTCTTTTATAAACGACGTGCCGGGCTGGAGAGGGTTCAGTTATTGGCGAGCAGCTGTGAGGAGCGCCGTGCTAGTGCACGGACTGGAAGACAGTGTACATGTATCAGAGGATTTGTACGTAATTGTGAGTGTAGAGTGGACCTGTGACAGACGAACTAGGCAAATTGTAATTGTGTGCGCTACGTAATTCTGTGTAATCGGCAAGAGTTCCAACTGTAATTCAGTGGAAATAAAGAACATTTTGAGTTTGTTCAATTGGACTCTTAATTTAACGAACCCACAAAGTCACAACTGGTGTCAGAAGTGGGATATTACCACCATGGACACGGCATTGGAAAAGATTCTGGAGATGATGGAAATTAAAGCGGAACTGACCTCGGAAATGAAAGCGGTAGATAATAGCCTGGTCGCGGAACTAACAACGAAGACGGCAAACAACAACCTGGCAGCGGAACTGAAAGAAATAAAGACGGCAAATGACAACTTCGCTGCGAAAACAGAAGCGGTGAATAACAACCTGGCCGCGGAACTGAAGGAAATAAAGACGGCATATAACAACCTGGCCGCGAAACTGAAGGAAATGAAGACAAAAAATAACTACCTGGCCGCGGAACTGAAGGAAATAAAGACCGAATTGACCACGGAAATTAAAGCGGCAAACGAGGTCCTCACCGCGAAATTTGAAGAGCAGTTGGCCGATGTAAAGGTGGACTTCACGGAGATCGGTGAGCGCGTCGAAGACCTCGCAAGCCGCGTTAAAGACCTGGAAGGAAAGGCCGACAGCAGCGTCAAGTCACTGAACACCATGGTGGAGGACGTCGTCGGGACGTGACACAACATCGGCGCGCGTCAAACCTCCGAAATATGACGACACGTCAACGTTCGAGGTCTTCCGCCAGTTCTTCCGCCAAGGTGGCCAGGCATAACAAGTGGTCACAGGAGGAAGAGGCTGCACAGCTAATAGCCAGCTTCCAGGAATGGGCCGCAGATGTCTTAAACGTGGTGCAGACAGCGACGGCTCCCAAGGATATCTGGGAAGCCCTGGAGAACCGTTTCGGGAACCACCGCCTAGCCGCTGCCTACTGCAGTCAGCTGAAGACAAGGTCGCAACAGCCAGGGGAGACGCTGCAGAAGTTCGCCCTGGCGATTGAGCAGCTGGCTATCAAGGCCTTGGTTGATCTTCCGCCGGAGATCGTATCCCGGGAAGCCGCCTACGCCTTTGTCGACGGGGTACGAGACACCGAGATACGTCAGCACCTAATTCTCGGCGACTAGATAACCATCCACCAGGCGCTGATGGCTGCATTGAGGATGGAGGCGGCCAAGGTGATGGCTACCCCAACGTCGAGAACGAGGAGTGTCCGCTACACCGGAGACAGAAGACCAGCCGAGAGACGCCGGCGAAGACCTAGTGGCCTGTGTAGCAGATGTGGACAGCCGGGACACCTGTAAAGAGACTGACCACACCAGGGAGAGCAGCCGGGAAAAGAGTAAGGGCTGCCGTGGCGAGGGACACGTCGGCGCCATCACCACCATCCCCTCGAACGACACTGCGCGCCGTCAGCTTGCGGATGGATGACAGCCTCATCGCGGATTGTTGGGTGAGAGGGAAGCTGAGCCGCGTGCTGGTGGACACCGGGGCAGCCGTGACCATCATCAGCCCCAACATAGCCAAGGGTTTGCCATCCAGGAAGCCGAGCCGACCATAGCAGCTGACGACGGCATCGGGCGACACCTTACCTGTAGAGAAGGAGGTCCTGCTGAAGCTGACCTTGGGACGGAGAGGCGTGCGTCTGTAGGTGTTCGTCGTGGAGGTGGCTATGGAGGTGATTCTGGGACTGGATGCCCTCAGGAGCCACGAGGCAACGGTCACCGTCACCAGGAAGGCCCTGCGGCTCAATGGAGAAGAAGTTATACTCCGTCAACCAGAAGAGCTCCTTAGAATCAGCAGGGTCGTTTTGAACGAAGACGTGGTTGTCCCCGCAAGGAGCGAAGTGGTGGTGACGGCGCGACTGGAAGGCCAGAGAACCAGGATAATGATGCTGGATCAGAAGACGCCGGTACACGGACTATGTGTAGCTAGAGCAACGTTGCCGTACCGAGAGAAGGTGCCACTGAGACTACTAAATCCAATGGACACCCATCACGGCGTCCAGGCCGGGACGGATTTGGGAACGTGGGAGCCCGTGGTGAGCATCAAAGCAATCGACAAGACACACGAGTTGGTGCTGACGCAACACCTGGCGCCCCGGTAGAAGGCCTACTGGAGAGGGCGGCCAACCACCTGATCGCAGAGCAGCTGGAGAAAGTTCTACAACTTCTGAGACAATACCAGCGCGTCTTCAGCCAAGGTAACAGTGACTACGGCCGCACGGACAAAGTGCTTCACAGCATTGACACCGGGGACGCCCGGTCTATTTGGCAACCACCTAGACGAGTTCCGCTGGCGAAGCGAGGGGCGGTACGCGACATGCTGGAGGACCTGAGATGCAGGGGAGTGATAGAAGAGTCTGACAGCGCTTGGTGTTCCCCTGTAGTCTTGATGACGAAGAAGAACTGCCAGCTACGCTTCTGCGTTGACTACAGGAAGTTGAACGCTGTCACCTGGAAGGACGACACCCTGGTCACGCTAGCTGCTGCTCAGTGGTTCTCGACACTGGACCTGAAGTCGGGCTACTGGCAGGTAGCTCTAGACCCGAGATACAAGTAGAAGACCGCATTTTTGACAGGCCAAAGGCTCTGGCAGTTCACAGATATGCCCTTTGGCCTCTGCAATGCACCACCTACCTTCCAATGCATCACGGAGGCAGTGATGAGAGGACTGACTTACGACGCCTGCCTTCTATACCTGGACGACATCATCATCGTCTGTAAGACTATTGAAGACCATCTAGAGAATCTGAGTGAGGTGCTACAGAGACTGCAGTCGACCAACTTGAAGCTGAACGCGAAGAAGTGCCAGCTCTTCTGCAAGGACGTCAACTACTTGGTCCAAATAGTCTCAGCAATCGGAGTGGCCACAGACCCGGAGAAGACACAGGCTGTGAGAGATTAGCCTCGCCCAAAGGATAAGAAGGAGTTGCGCAGTTTCCTGGGGCTGCGCAGTTATTACCGACGCTTCATAAGGGGGTTCTCTAACAACGCCAAGCCCCTCACCCGCCTGAGAGAAGAACACCAAACTTATGTGTGGACGGAGGACGCCGAAGACGCTTTCCAGCAGCTGAAGAAGACCCTGTGCAGTGCGCCAATTTTGGGATTTCCACAATCAGGCGGCGCCTTCATTGTAGACCCTGATGCCAGCGATCACTGTCTCGGAGGCGTCCTATACCAAGGCCACGCGGCCACGAGCGGGTGTTAGCCTACTTCAGCAAGGCGCTATCCAAGGCAGAGAAGAACTACTGTGTCAGCCGGCGAGAATTACTGGCGGTAGTAAAGATCTTTGAGCACTTCCACAAGTACCTGTACGGTCAGCCATTCTACTTGAGGACTGATCATTCCGTCCTAACCTCAGTATTGAGTTTTAAGAACCTGGAAGCCCAGACTGCACGTTGGGTCCAGAGGCTGCAGGAGTACGACTTCACCTGGGAACATCGCAGAGGGAAGAGCCACATAACGCGGACTCTATTACCCGAAGACCCTGTCCAGAAGAGTGCGGCCAATGCACAAGAGTGGAAGAGAAGGAGCGTGCCGCAGCAGTTCGAGTGGTCACGGCAGTGCCCTCGGATGGCTGGGATAACGCAGGCCTGAGGAGGAAGCAGCTGGCGGACTCAGACTTGGGGCCAATCTTGAGGGAAGTGGAGAAAGGGACAAGGCCAACCTGGGAAGACGTGGCACCAAGGAGCGCCACCTACAAGTCGTACTGGGCCCAATGGGACTCGTTGAAGACCAGAGAGGGCGTGCTGTAAGGGAATCACCCAATGGGAAGACGCAGACAGAACAGTTGGTACTTCCCCGGGGTAAGGTCCCGGAAGTCTTGGAGGAAGTGCAGGCCGGTACTTCAGGAGGACACCTGGGTGCGAACCGAAGGATTGACGAACTACGATAGCGCTACTACTGGCTGAGGCACCGAGCAGGCGCCGAGAGATGGTACCGTCAATGTCATGCCCCCAGCAGTACAACGTCGGAACGCTATTCGAACGGATCGCCGTTGACATAGCCGGACCGTTCCCAGTGTCCGACCGAGGCAACAAGTACCTGATGGTGGTTGTGGACTACTTCACCAAGTGGCCGGAGGTGTATGACATCCTGAACCGGGAGGCAAAGAATATCACAGACTGCCTCGTGGAGCAAGTGCTCTGCCGATTTGGGGTGCCGTTAGAGCTGCAAAGTGACCAGGGTAGCAATTTTGAGTCCAACCTAATGAAGGAGGCACTATAAAGGCTTGGGGTGAACAAGACCCACACGACGCCTCTACATCCACAGTTGGATGGCATGGTCGAAAGATGCATCAAGACCTGAGAAAGGTCATGGCCAGCCATCAGTGAGACTGGGACGTCAAGGTGCCACTGTTCTTGCTGGCCTACCGTTCGTCAACACACGACACCACGGAGATGACGCCAGCCAGCTTAATGTTCGGCCGAGAGTTACGCCTCCCTTGTGACCTGGCTTTTGGGAGCACTCCGGAAGCGAAACAGCCAGCGACCGAGTATGTGGAGAACCTGGTGGACCACCTCCACGACATGCACGATATGGCTTGCCAGAGCTTCCAGAAGGCGAGCGAGTACATCAAGACGCGATACGACAGGCAAGCCAACAGCCAAGGATTCCAGCAAGGTGACCTGGTCTGGTTGTACCGCCCTACCCGGACCAAGGGACGCTGCCCGAAGCTCCAGCAGCCATGGCAAGGACCGTACCTGGCGCTGAAGAGGATTAAAGACGTGGTCTATCGCATCCAGAAGGTACCCCGTGGAACGATGTTGCTGATGCACCTGGATTGCCTGGCCCACTACGATGGTGCTGTTCGGGACGACCAGCTTTAAGGAGGGGGCAGTGTCACCTGATTATCGGAAGGCAAGGCCAGCTAGCAGCTGGGTGGGTTACAGGAGGCATTCAGGACACGCCTACCCATTTATCTTCTGGCGTTCGCTGAAGGGGCTGGTGAGGAAGGTGCCACTGGTTGCTGGCCGCCTCTTTTCCCTTCCCCTGACGTCTTGAACAGTCGGTATATTTCATCTAACCCGAAGCTTCTAGATAGGTCAGTTGGTCTTATATAAGCGAGCGCCGGGATGGAGAGAGTTCAGTTCTTGGGGAGCAGCCGTGAGGAGCGCCGTGCTAGTGAACGGACTGGAAATGTGTAATGAAGTGTGTAGTGTTTAACGCCCGCTTTTACTACATACGGCACCGCAGGCGAGGACACTGATGATACATGAGATGAAGATCAGATGAATGAATGTGCAGTGTTTAACGACCGCTTTTACTACATACGGCACCGCAGGCGGTGACACTGATGATACTTGAGATGAAGATGGAGCAGCGGTGGAATGAGATGGCGGGGGAAACCGGAGGTCCCGGAGAAAACCCGCCCCAGCGCCGTGTTGTCCACCACAAATCTCACTTTGCGGTCGCCTGGGATCGAACCCGGGCCGCCTTGGTGAGAGCCAAGTGGTCTAACCACTGAGTCACAGCGCGGCCAATGAAGATGGAGCACCGGTGGAATGAGATGGCGGGGGAAACCGAAGATCCCGGAGAAAACCTGCCCAGCGCCATGTTGTCCACCACAAATATCACTTTGCGGTCGCCTGGGATCGAACCCGGGCCACCTTGGTGAGAGCCAAGTGGTCTAACCACTGAGCCACGGTGCGGCCGAACGGACTGGAAGACTGTGTATGTGTATCAGAGGAGTTGTATGTAATTGTGAGTGTGGAGTGGACCTGCGACAGACGAACTGGCGAATTGTAGTTGTGTGCGCTACGTAATTCTGTGTAATCGGCAAGTGTTCCAACTGTAATTCGGTGGAAATAAATAACATTTTGAGTTTGTGCAATTGGACTTTTAATTTCACGAACCCTCATAGTCACAATATATTATTACCATGTTTTAAGGATGACTCGTGTGTACTTGACATTAAAGGCAATTGATGCTGAGCACCTCATATATTGTAGAATGGCTGGGACAAATGAGTTTAGAAAAATGATACGGTATGATAAGTGTACTGTATTAATATATTATTCTGCTGTCCATCAACTTGTACTTGCCACCGTTTATGAATAATATAAGTACACAGTTTGTGTAATACTAACAATTTTAAAGATTATATGCCTTCACTGATTTGACACACTTCAGTTTTACATGTCGATGCGCTGACATGAAACTGACACTGTTAAGCATTCTGTCATTGTTCTATGTTGGAATGAAAGCTTCTATCTTCGGCATAAAAAAAGTGCTTAAACCAATATATGAGCCATCCGTTACATTCAGTGATGCAAAGCCACATAATTTTGAAAATCAGATGTAGCCACACATATATAATGCACGTATTGTTTCATTCCACTGAAAAGAACACTGAACAAAGAAGAAATCAGCCATGCACCAACTGACACAATGCTGAGGGTTTAAAAGAAAAAGACGAGCGCTTCTAAAGACTATCCTGTCACTAGTACTGAAATACCATCACCACATAGATAACCAGATTCCTCAGAAACGTTTTCCGTTCTGTACAGTAAACTGAATGTATGTTTGTAATTACTGCTTTTTTTCTCTAAGTTATCAGTGATAAAACTGAAGGTGAAAGACGGGTTTCAGTGATCTCGTAACTTTAAAAAAATAGCTGAAGGGCTCCGGCGTATAATTACAATGCTATGGTTTTCCGGTACCACTCCATACCACCACAACAATACCTACGGATCGATCTGGTATTACGCAACCAAGGAAGCACCTGGTATCTTGCCAAGCGATTAAGCGATTAAGTGCTCACACTAGTATGATCTACATCAGAGGCAAACTTTATGACTATGACAGTTGGGAAGTTGAATGGCATTACAAAGATGTTATGCTCTATTTCTGCAAACTAAGATGCAGCGAAAAAAATGCTAAAAACGCCTAACAGAGCTATTCAACGTAAGATGAGATACATTGTAGCGAAGTAGATGCATACTTAGGTATACCTGGAAAATGCTCTGACGGACCTAAAGTTACAGCCTTCATTTACATTAACTTTCTGCACATCAAGCGGAGTATTATGGGAACCCAACATGACTATTTTATTACTTTTAGCTATTTGAAATAGTTTGTAATGGTCAGACTATTTGACTTTGTTAAACTGCGCCACTAAATGCTGCAATTGTTGAATTTTATAAGTAAATTTATTTACCTAATTTGTGAATAATTGATATGTTTGTTCGGGTCCTTTGGTACCTCGCTCGTGATTCTGCGTGACAAGAAAACACACAAATGTACACTGTAGAAAATTATGTTGATACAACTGAGCGGGGTGGCTCAGGCGGTTTCATCTGTGGCCCGCATTCGGGAGGCTGGGGTTCGATTCCCAGACGAACTACCCGACCCATCACACAAAAATGAACTAGTAGAACAAGAATAGTTAAAGCAAAACGTTTTTAAAAAGTATAGATATTTGATAAAGTAAACCGATATTGTTGTTCTTGTGGTTAAGGCTAATTATCAGTTTTATTTAAATTTAATATGGTGTAGTGGCGGCGGCGGACCTTGCCTTGCTGCCTTTGTGCTGCAGCTTTACTATATAACTAGCCAAGAATCACGTAGTAATATTGACGACATCGTAGCAACTAAATAAAAAGCAATGATAACGTGGCGCAAAGGCGTCATTGACAACGTCATCACATGGACTCAAGTGCGAGTATTTAATATAACTGGTTAAGTTGATAAGAATATGCAGTTGTAATCACAGATGAGTTTCGCTGCACAGATCGTGAGGTATGAAGATATTGTGGCTTTGTGGATTCGTGAAAACACTTTCTTTATTTCTACCGAATTACAGTTGGAACACTTGCCGATTACATAGAATTACGTAGCGCACACAATTACAATCCACCAGTTCGTCTGTCATAGGTCAACTCCACAGTCCAAATTACGCACAACTCCTCTGATGTACGTACGCAGTCTTCCAGTCCGTTCGCTAGCGCGGCGCTCTTCACGGCTGCTCGCCAAGAAATGAGCTTTCCTCCAGCCCGGCCAGTTGCATATATAAGACCCACTGACCAATCTAGAAGGTTTCGGGTTAGATAAAATATCCTGATTGTTCCAGACGTCAGGGGGAGGGAAAAAAGACGGCTAGTACCAAGTGACACTTTTCTAACTATCCCCTATGTTAGTGCTACAAGATAAATGGGTAGACGCAGCCTAAATACCTCCTGTCCCCTACCCAGCTCCAATCGATCGTGCCTTCCGATAATTGGGTGACATTGCTCCCTCCTCAAAGCTGGTCGTCCCGAACAGCTCCATCTTAGAAGGTCAAGCGGTCCAGGTGTACGACCAACGTCTTTCCTCGGGGCACCTTCTGGATGCGGTAGACCATGTCATTAATTCTCTTCACCACCCGGTACGGTCCTTGCCATGGCTGCTGGAGCTTCGGGCAGCGTCCCTTGGTCCAGTTAGGGCGGTACAACCAGACCAGGTCACCTTGCTGGAACACTTGGCTGTTGGCTTGGCTACCATATCGGGTCTTCATGCGGTCGCTCGCCTTCAGGATGTTCTGGCGAGCCATCACGTGCATGTGGTGGACGTGGTCCACAAGGTTCTCCACATACTCGGTCGCTGGCTGTTTTGCTTCCGGAGGACTTCCAAAAGGCAGGTCACAAAGGAGGCGTAACTCTTGGCCGAAGATTAAGCTGGCTGGTGTCATCCATGTGGTGTCGTGTGTTAACGAGCGGTAGCCCAGCACGAACAGTGGCACCTTGAAGTCCCAGTCTCGCTGATGGCTAGCCAGGGCCTTCCTCAGGTGTTCCTCTAAGGTCTTGATGTATCTTTCGACCATGCAATCCGACTGGGAATGTTGAGGCATCGTACGGGTCTTGTTAACCCCATGTCTTTCTAGGGGCTCCTTCATCCGGTTGGACTCAAAGTGCTGCCCTGGTCACTGTACAGCTCTAACGGCACCCCAAATCAGCAGAACACTTGCTCCACGAGGCAGCCTGTCATTGTATTTGCCTCTTGGCTCGGGATGGCATTCACCTCCGGCATCTTGGTGAAGTAGTCCACGACTACCATCAGGTACTTGTTGCCTCGGTCGGACACTGGGAACGGTCCAGCTATGTCAACGGCGAACCGTACGAATGGCGCTCCGACGTTGTACTGCTGCATGCGACCCCGGCTCCTACACTGGGGGCTGCGACTTGCCGCGCACAAGTGGCACTGACGGCACTACCTCTCGGCGTCTGCTCGGAGCCTCAGCCAGTAGTAGCACTGTCGTAGTTTGTCAATCGTTCGGTTCGCTCCCAGGTGTCCTCCTAAAGTACCGGCGTGCACTTCCTCCAAGACTTCCGGGACCTTACTCCGGCGAAGTACCAACTGTTCTCTCTGCGTCTTCCCAGCGGGTGATTCCCATACCCGGAACAGCACACCTCCCTGATCTTCAGCGAGTCCCATTGGGCCCAGTACAACTTATAGGTGGCGCTCCTCGGTGCGATGTCCTCCCGGTTTGGTCTTGTCCCTGCCTCCAATTCCCTCAAGTGTGGCCCCAAGTCTGCGTTCGCCAGCTGCTCCCTCCTCAGGCCTGCGCTATCCCGCCTGCAAGCACTACCGTGACTACTCGGACTACTGCGGCACGCTCCTTCTCTTCCACTCTTGTGCGCTGGCCGCACTCTTCTAAACAGGGTCTTCGGGACATAGCGTCTGCGCTACCGTGGCTCTTCCCTCTGAGATGTTCAGAGGTGAAGTCGTACTCCTGCAGCCTCTGCACCCAACATGCTGTCTGGCCTTCCAGGTTCTTAAAGGTCAATAGCCAGGTTAGGGCGGAATGATCAGTCCTCAGGTGGAATGGCTGACCGTACAGATAATTGTGGAAGTGCTCCAAGGTCTTTACTACCCTCAATAATTCTCGCTGGGTGACGCAGTGATTGTTCTCTGCCGTGGATAGCGCCTTGGTCTAATAGGCTATCACCCGCACATGGCCGTCCTGGACTTGGGATAGGACGCTTCCAATGCACTGGTCACGGGTGTCGGTGTCTACAATGAAGATGCCACCTGGATGTGGACATCCCAAAATTGGCGCACTGCACAGGTTTTTCTTCAGGTGCTGGAAAGCATCTGTGGCGTCGTCCGTCCACACATCAGGCCGGTGTTCCTCTGTCAGGCGAGTGAGGGGCTTGGCGATGTTGGAAATCCCCTTTATGAAGCGTCGGTAATAACTGCACAGCCCCAGGAAACTGCGCAACTCTCGCTTATACTTTGGACGAGGCCAATCTCTTAAAGCCTGCTCCTTCTCTGGGTTTGTGGCCACTCTGGTTGCTGAGACTATGAGGCCCAAGTAGTTAACTTCCTTGCGGAGGAGCTGGCAGTTCTTCACGTTCAGCTTCAAGTTGGTCACCTGCAGTCTATGTACCACCTTACTCAGATTCTCGAGATGGTCCTCAAAAGTCTTACTGACGATGATGTCGTCCGGGTATAGCAGGCAGGCGTCGTAAGTCAGTCCTCTCATCACTGACTCCATGAGCCGTTGGAAGGTAGCTGGTGCGCTGCAGAGGCCAAAGGGCATAACCGTTAACTGCCAGAGCCCCTTGCCTGTCGAGAATACGGTCTTCTCCTTGTCTCTCTGGTCTAGGGCTACCTGCTGGTAGCCCGACTTCAGGTCCAGGGTTGAGAAGCTTGTGCACCAGCTAGCGTGTCCAGGGTGTCGTCAATGCGGGGTAAGGGGAAACAGTCCTTCCGGGTGACAGCGTTCAGCTTCCTGTGGTCCACGCAGAAGCGTAGCTCGCCGTTTTTCTTCGTCACCAAGACTACAGGGGAACACCAAGTGCTGTCAGACCCTTCAGTCACTCCCCTGGATTTCATGTCCTCCAGCATGTCTCATACCGCCCTTTACTTCGCCAGCGGAACGCGTCTAGGTGGTTGCCGAATAGGCCGGGCGTCTCCGGTGTCGATGCGGTGAAGCACTTTGTCCGTGCGGCCGTAGTCACTGCTACCCTGGCTGAAGACGCGCTGGTATCGTCTCAGCAGTTGTCGAACTTTCTCCAGCTGCTCTGCGGTGAGGTGGTCGGCCGCCCTTTCCAGTAGGTATTATAGCCAGGACCCTAGGTGTTGCGTCTTCACCGGCTCCTGTGTCTGGTCGGTTGCTGTTACGCTTACCACGGGTTCGCACGTTCCCAACTCCGTCCCAGCCTGAACGTCGTGATCGTTGTCCGTTGGCTTTAGTAGTCTCACTGGCACCTCGTCCCGGCACGGCAGCAATGCCCCGGCTACATAGTCCATGTACAGGCGTCTTCTGGTCCAGCATCATGTTACTGGTTGTCTGGCCTTCCAGTCGCGCCGTCATCACCACCTCGCTCCTCGCGGGGACAACCACGTCTTCGTTTAAGACGACCCTGCAGATCCCAAGGCGCTCTTAAGTTTGACGGAGTATAACCTCTTCTCCGTTGAGCCGGAGGACCTTCTTGCCGACGTCGACAGTCACCTCGTGGCTCCTGAGGGTATCCAGTCCCAGAATCCCCTCCTCAGCTACCTTCGCGACGAACACCCACAGACGCACGGCACTCCGTCCGAAGGTCAGCTTCAGCAAAGCCGCCTTCTCCGCATGCAAGGAGTCGCCCGATACCGTTATCAGCTGGTATGGTCGGCTCGGCTTCCTCGACGGCAAACCCTTGGCTATGTCAGGTCTGATGACGGTAACGGCTGCCCCGGTGTCCACCAGCACGCGGCACGGCTTCACTCTGACCCAACCGTCCGCGATGAGGCTGTTATCCATCAGCCGGCTGACGGCGCGTAGTGTAACTCGAGAAGATGGTGTGGACGGCGCCGACGTGCTCCTCGCCACGCCAGGCCTTACTCGTTCTTCCGGCTGCTCTTCCGGGTGTCGGCAGTCTCTCTCCTGGTGTCCCGGCGGTCCATATCCCCAACACAGGCCACTAGGTCCTCGCCGGCGTCCCTCGGCTGGTCTTCTGTCTCCGGTGTAGTGGACACTCCTTGTTCTCGACGTCGATGTAGCCGTCACCTTGGCCGCCTCCATCCTCAGTGCTGCCATTTACGCCTCGTTAATGGCTTTGTAGTTGTCGAGCATTAGGTGCTGCCGTATCTCGGCGTCTCTTATCCCGTCAACAAAATTGTAGTCGGCTTTCCGGGATACGAACTCCGGCGGAAGCTCAACCACGGCCTTGCTAGCCAGCTGCTCAATCGCCAGGGTGAACTCCTGCAGCCGCTCCCCTGGCTGTTACGCCTTTGTCTTCAGCTGACTGCGGTAGGCTGCGGCTAGGCGGTGGTTCCCGACACAGTTCTCCAGGGCCTCCCAAATATCCTTGGGTGCCGCCGCTGTCTGGACCGCGTTTGGGACTTCCGCAGCCCGTCACTGGAGGCTGGCTATTAGCTGTGCGGCCTCATCCTCCGGTAACCACTTGTTGTGCCTGGCCACCGTGTCGAATTGGCGGCGCAAGACCTCTAACGTTGACGCGCCGTAGTATTTAGGAGGTTTCACGTGCGCCGATGTTGTGTCGCGTCCCAGCGCGTCAGCCTTCAAGTGCTTCAACCTCCTGCCGACTATGTCCTCTACCATGGCGGTCAGGGACTTTATGTTGCTGTCGGCCTTTCCCTCCAGTTTGTTTACGCGGTTCGCAAGGTCTTCGACGTCTTCCACCATGGCGTTCAGGGACTTCTCGTTATTGTCGGCCTTTTCCTCTAAATCATTATGGCGCTCGTCTACTTGACCCATCCGCTTGCCCAGCATGGCGACGTCATCCCTCACGCCGCCCTACTGTTCCTCGAATTTGGCAGCTAGAACCTCGTTTGCCACCTTCATTTTCGTGGCCAGACTGCTCTCATTTCTGTGGTTAGTTCAGCCTTCATTGCAGTCAGATTGTGATTTGCCGTCTCCAACCTTGCAGCCACGTCGCTATTCGCCGCTTCTGTTTTCGCAGCGAGGTTATCATTCGCCGTCTTTATTTCTTTCAGTTCCGCTGCCAGGTTGCTTTTTGCCGTCTCCGTCTTCGTTGTTAATTCGTTCATCTTCGCGGCCAAGTTTTTATTTGCCGTCGCCAACATTTCTAAAATCTGTGCCAATGCAGCCTCCATCGCTGTAATATCTCACTTCTGACACCAGTTGTGACTTTGTGGGCTCGTAAAATTAAAAGTCCAATTGCACAAACTCAAAATGTTTTTTATTTCCACCGAATTACTCTTGGAACACTTGCCGATTACATAGAATTACGTAGCGCACATAATTACAATCCACCAGTTCGTCTGTCACAGGTCCACTCTACACTCGCAATTACGTACAAGTCCTCTAATATACGTACGCAGTCTTCCAGTCCGTTCGGTCCCTTCACGGCTGCTTGCCAAGAACTGAACTCTCCTCCAGCCCGGCGCGTCGCTCATATAAGACCAACTGACCAATCTAGAAGTTTCCGGGTTAGATGAAATATCCTGATGGTTCCAGACGTCAGGGGGAGGGGAAAGAGACGGGTAGTGCCTAGTGACACTTTCCTAACCATCCCCTATGTTATGGCTACAAGATAAATGATGGGCGTGGCCTGAATGCCTCCTGTACCCTACCCAGCTCCAGTCGGTCGTGCCTTCCGATAATAATTGGGGGACAATATTATCCTACTGCTCTCACGATATCTGTATATATCGTATTACCATACGATATTATCTTACGGATACACAGAAGTCGTAATATATTCCTTGGAGCTGGCGGTTGTTGTTGGTGAAATTGAATGTCAATATAGGCCTTGGAGCTGGCGGTTGTTGGTGAAATTGAATGTCAATATATTCCTTGGAGCTGGCGGTTGTTGTTGGTGAAATTGAATGTCAATATAGGCCTTGGAGCTGGCGGTTGTTGGTGAAATTGAATGTCAATATATTCCTTGGAGCTGGCGGTTGTTGGTGAAATTGAATGTCAATATATTCCTTGGAGCTGGCGGTTGTTGTTGGTGAAATTGAATGTCAATATAGGCCTTGGAGCTGGCGGTTGTTGTTGGTGAAATTGAATGTCAATATATTCCTTGGAGCTGGCGGTTGTTGTTGGTGAAATTGAATGTCAATATATTCCTTGGAGCTGGCGGTTGTTGTTGGTGAAATTGAATGTCAATATATTCCTTGGAGCTGGCGGTTGTTGTTGGTGAAATTGAATGTCAATATAGGCCTTGGAGCTGGCGGTTGTTGTTGGTGACATTGAATGTCAATATAGGCCTTGGAGCTGGCGGTTGTTGGTGAAATTGAATGTCAGTATATTCCTTGGAGCTGGCGGTTGTTGTTGGTGAAATTGAATGTCAATATAGGCCTTGGAGCTGGCGGTTGTTGTTGGTGAAATTGAATGTCAATATAGGCCTTGGAGCTGGCGGTTGTTGGTGAAATTGAATGTCAATATATTCCTTGGAGCTGGCGGTTGTTGTTGGTGAAATTGAATGTCAATATATTCCTTGGAGCTGGCGGTTGTTGTTGGTGAAATTGAATGTCAATATATTCCTTGGAGCTGGCGGTTGTTGTTGGTGAAATTGAATGTCAATATAGGCCTTGGAGCTGGCGGTTGTTGATGAAATTGAATGTCAATATAGGCCTTGGAGCTGGCGGTTGTTGGTGAAATTGAATGTCAATATATTCCTTGGAGCTGGCGGTTGTTGGTGAAATTGAATGTCAATATATTCCTTGGAGCTGGCGGTTGTTGTTGGTGAAATTGAATGTCAATATAGGCCTTGGAGCTGGCGGTTGTTGATGAAATTGAATGTCAATATAGGCCTTGGAGCTGGCGGTTGTTGGTGAAATTGAATGTCACTAAGTGTTTCGATGACTTTATGAAAGGAGGAAGCCGCACGAATCTAAATGCCATGCAAAGGAATTGAAATTTTTAGTTACAGTTATCCAGTGTGAACCAGATAGACTGTGAAGATGGATATTTATTACGACTGTATATCACCTACAGGTGGAGGAACGGGTAAAGGTTCTTATCAAATGCAATGCAACAAATGTTTTTATTCCATGTCTTTTAATTGTCGAATTACGGGTTTTCTCGTTTTGTTCCGTCTTGGAACAAAAGCAAATAGCAATGCATTCTGTCCTTTGTGGTTACCATCTATGACCCATATCGGACGTCCTCCTCCTCCTCCTTAGGCACTCATAATGCAAAATGCAACGTATTAGCTATTCCAACTGTGTTAACTGTTGCTGTTCTCTTCAACTTTCAATAGCAACTTTGACATTTTCTAATTTTTTCGTTACCGCCTTCTGGCCGATTAATATACAGTTGCTGCATATCGTTTAGATAGTGCTGCTACTGAACCATGATATTTACATGCTCTATAATGTGCTTTTGTTGCATAAACATTGCCTCCGCTGTCCTTTGCTGCTGATATTACAGCAATGGTTTTGCTCTTGTTGGTAGCTTCCTGTCGCTGGGTCGCTGGAGGAAAATTCGGATTTACACGAATTTGGAATTTTTTCTCCAAGATAAGCGAAGGAAGCTATGTATGAGCTAACGATTCTAGGGAAAAAGAGGAAAGACAGAGCAGTTTTGGATGTTTGTGACATGCTACCATTGAGGACGCGAACCCTGAACATGATTGTGAGTACCCTTTCTAAAAAGACTCGTCCTTGTGTAAGGGAACAAATATGACGAATGAAATTAATATAAAAGCGTTCAGGAGATTCAAAACGACCAATAATACCATATTCAATGCACAAGCTTTTCTCGGAATAAAGACTTCGTAATATAATTTTTCTAAAAATTAATTGTTAATATCAGTCAATTTTCCTATATCTCCACAAACCACATAACACAGTTGCGTTCACCTAGTATAAAGTCTGCGCCTAAGATAAAATGATATTTGTAAGTTAAAGTGTGCTTATAGACGACAAGATTATCAGTATCCCTAACTAAAAAGTTTTAAATTACAGCTTTGGTAGAAGATTAGTGAAGGGTCAAATGCTATAAACACAGTGACCGTTATACTTTATTCAATATTTAAATCAACGTTTAACATAAACTAGGGTACAATTGTCTGCATAGTTCAATATTGTAAGAAAAGTCGTCAAGTAAACATTAATTCTTGTTCTCTGACTAACAATACACAAACGATAGACTGAATGAGTATGAAGCTATTTTAATTATAGTAGGTATAACCAAAAGAAGCGCAGGCTCAATTTGATGTTTTAACCCAGTGAGAAAATGCCACCAATTTGCGAATCGCTATATTAAGCACTATACTTACTGCTGCTATTATTGTCTACCTACTACTACCTTTTCAACCATTCCATTCATCATCCTAAGTTTGGAGGACGTTAATTAAAAACAACTACACAAGTAGCAGTTATCCACGAATTTTATGTTCGTAATACCGACATTATGAACTAAACAGTGCACGGAAAATAAGTAGACCAACACACAAGTGTGTAATATCACTCCCCCTGCAAAACAATAGCTCCCCATTTGCATCTATAGAGAGATTTGTAAAAAGGAATTCATTATCCGTGGTTAATGGAAAACACACGTACAGTATCCAATATTATTGCTGGCAGTGGCAACATCGGGTTCGCTCCTTTCCCTGCCAAAGCGTTCCGACATTACATATGCGTAGGGCCCAGAATTTTCGAAAATGGATATGTGCATATGTAATGCATATGTAAATGCGTATATGCGTATGGCAAATAATTGTTTCAGAGTAGTACTATCCGCCCACCACATGTAGGCAAAGCAGAGGAATGTGTAACATAATCACTTTTGCTCTCAGCAAAGATGTTTATGCTCGCCTTCCGGATGTAATAAGGATGGTAGGTCAATTTAAAATACACAGTGTTGTCAAATTACTCCACAAATGCCAAACAGCTATCACTGCAGTTACTGCAACGGGCATTAGATTAGGCAACATGGGTGACTCATAAGCACTCTCATACACCCAATTTCGTAGTAATCAGATCCACTAACAGAGCAGATAAACAGTTCAAGCTCCTCTCCCTCTTCATGCCGAACTTGTCCTCATGTAGTCGGCGGACAGTACATCGCCCTCACGTAAATGAATTGTGTAGTGTTTAACGCCCGCTTTCACTACATACGGCACCGCAGGCGATGACACTGATGATATATAAGATGGACATGGAGCACCGGTGGAATGAGATGGCAGGGGAAACCGAAGATCCAGGAAAAAACCCGCCCCAGCACCGTGTTGTCCACCACAAATCTCACTTGGCGGTCGCCTGGGATCGAACCAGGGCCGCCTTGGTGAGAGCCAAGCGGTCTAACCACTGAGCCACTGCGCGGCCTCGCTCTCACGTAGAATAGTAATTCCGTATGTATGTATGTATGTATGTATGTATGTATGTATGTATGTATGTATGTATGTATGTATGTATGTATGTATGTATGTATGTATGTATGTATGTATGTATGTATGTATGTATGTATGTATGTATGTATGTATGTATGTATGTATGTATGTATGTATGTATGTATGTATGTATGTATGTATGTATGTATGTATGTATGTATGTATGTATGTATGTATGTATGTATGTATGTATGTATGTATGTATGTATGTATGTATGTATGTATGTATGTATGTATGTATGTATGTATGTATGTATGTATGTATGTATGTATGTATGTATGTATGTATGTATGTATGTATGTATGTATGTATGTATGTATGTATGTATGTATGTATGTATGTATGTATGTATGTATGTATGTATGTATGTATGTATGTATGTATGTATGTATGTATGTATGTATGTATGTATGTATGTATGTATGTATGTATATGTATGTATGTATGTATGTATGTATGTAGTATGTATTATTTTTTTATTAAAATATAGCTACATGCCCCGTTACCTTGGTAACATTACATGTATTAATGTATGTATGTATGTATGTACGTACGTATGTATGTAAGTATGTATGTAGTAGTAATAATAATAATAATAATAATAATAATAATAATAATAATAATAATAATAATAATAATAATAATAATAATAATAATAATAATAATAATAATAATAATAATAATAATAATATT